>VZZY01006166.1:8914-33395 GCA_013400335.1 Eurystomus gularis | reverse complement strand
CTCTATGCCTGGCAAGATCATGGTTCAGGTCCTCCTAAAAGTTATACTAAGGCACATGAAAGACAGGGACAGGATTCAAGACAGCCAGCATGGCTTTACTAAGGGCAAGTTCTGCCTGACAAACCTAGTGGCCTTCTATGATGGAGTGACTACATCAGCAGACAAAGGAAGAGTTATAGATGTTGTCTATCTGGAATTCTGTAAGGCCTTTGACTTGGTCTGCCACAACATCCTTTTCTTTAAATTGGAGAGATGGATTTGATGGATAGAGTGTTCAGTGGATAAGGAATTGGTTAGATGGTCACATCCAGAGGGTAATGGTCAACGGCTCGATGTCCAGATGGAGACTGGTGACAAATGATGTCTCTCAGGGGTCTGTATTGGGATGAGTGCTGTTTAATATCTTTTTCAGTGACATAGTGGGATCGAGTGCACCCTCAGCAAGTTTCTGAATGACACCAAGCTGTGTGGTGCAGTTGACACACCAGTGGGACAGGATGCCATTCAGAGGGACCTGGTCAAGTCCCAAGAAGTGGGCCCATGTGAACTCAATAAGGTCAAGTGCAAGGTTCTGCACCTGGGTTGGGGCAATCCTCAGTGTGAATACAGGATGGGGGATGATGGGATTGAGAGGAGTTTTGTGCAGAAGGGCTTGGGGGTACTGATGGATGAAAAGCTGGACATGAGCCAACAATGTGCATTCACAGCCTAGAAAGCCAACCGTATCCTGGGCTGAATCAAAAGAAGCATGGCCAGCAGGTTGAGGGAGGTTGAGGGAGGACATTCTCTCCCTCTACTCCACTCTGGTGAGACTTCACCTGGAGTATTGTGTCCAGCTCTGGAGTCCTCAGCACAATCAAGACATGGACCTGTTAGAGTAGGTCAAGAGGAGGGCCACAAAAATGATCAGAGGACTGGAACACCTCTCCTATGAATAAAGTCTGAGAGAGTTGGGGTTGTTCAGCCTGGAGAAGAGAAGGCTCTAGGGAGACCTTATTGTGGTCTTTCAGTACTTAAAGGGGACCTGTAAGAAATATGGAGACAATCTTTTTAGACAGACCTGTTTCAACAAGGCAAGAGGTAATGTTTTTAAACTAAATTCAGACTAGATATAAGGAAGAAATTTTTTATTATAAGGGTGATGAAACACTGGCACAGGTTGCCCAGAGAGGTGGTAGATGCGCCACCCCTTAAAACATTGAAGGTCATGTTGCACGGTGCTCTGAGCAACCTGATCTAGTTGAACTCACTGAAGGGAGTTGGACTAGATGACCTTTAAAAATCCCTTCCAACCAAAACTATTCCATAATTTTATGATAATTTCTGCAAACAGGTCAAAGACAACCTTTAAATCTTTCCAGAATATTTTCTCCAGGGTTTTGTTGTTAGAGAAGCTGTTTGTTACTGCAAGGTACTATGGTGTTGAACAGGTAAGTTTTCATCTAGTATCAGATGGTTCAAGTGTACCTGCATCTCTTAGTGCATATGAGGTTCACTCCAAGAGATGATAGAAGAACACCAACCCTGATTGCCTCTTCAACAGCCACTGTTCTCAAAGGAAACTATCTGAGGTAATAATCAGTGTCAGAGATCTTGCTGTAAACCAAAGAAATAGCCTCTTGGCTTGGAAGTCATGCAAAGGGTAATGGTCAGATAAACTCTCGAGTCACCTGCTGGCCTTATCTGTGTTTATTCTGGGATGTTGTGGCTACATCTAATACTAGTAAATGAACAGTGCTAGGGCTTGTTTTCTTGTTCCCACATTGTCTGGCGCAGTCTGGGCCTCTTCCTATTGCTAAATTTTCTTGTCTTCAAGGCAGACTGCTAGCAAATGAGCTACCAACTCAGGACAAGTGGAGAACAGTCCTTGCTTTGTGTTGACTCCCAGTTTGTGCCTAAGAAATGTTTGGGAAAGGCCTTATTTGCTGGGCCAAATCTATGCTAATGATTGATCAATTATAAACCGAATATGAACAATGAAAGTCCTAAGAGCAGCATTTAGTTTACTAGTATATATGTTCCCTATGATCATATCCTAAAATAAAAGTTATGTTTTCGGGAAAGAAGCATAAGCACTCCATTCCAAAAGTCACCTTTTATGGTAATATTTTCCTCTTTATAAGGTGTCCACAGAAAGCAAATAGCAGTAAGTTCACTATGAAGAGCACTGTACTTACAATTCCTTATAATATGCTATATGAAATATGCAATTTCACCTATGCATCTTTAGAGGCTTCTGAAAAAGAAAAGCAGGCTGAAATCTATGCTGGGAATATGCTAATTAAGAGATGTGATTGAAATATTAATCAAGATATTCTAAGGCTGACAAAGGAGATGTCTTAATCCTCCACATTACCATGAGGTCTTCCATTGCCCAGTCATAGCAGAGAAAAAAACAAAAGAAATTGAGATGAAGGGAGACTGTGCCCATCTGAGCTAAAAGTCTGCTCGGTATTTCCAGTCAACAATGACAGAAAGCTAAAACAGAGCTCTGAGACTTCTCCTGAGCATGCCAGATCAGGGACAGGCTTTTGAGGCTAATTAGTGAGCTTCAAATGCTTGCAAAGATGAATTGTTAGCAGCAGCCTTAGTAACTTATTTTTCATTTAAGCTGTTTGTAACTTTGTTCTGTTTCTGCAAATCTCTGTTTTAAGTAAACATGCCATTTAAATCTTGTCTAGTAATGAAGAAGATGCTGAATAACCTGACAAGATATTGCACTTTTTAAATATGTTAAATCAAAGCTGTCTGAAAGGATCAGACCTCCTTGGTGGTGTCCAGTGCCTGAATACATTTATGCACAGCACTTACATGGCAAAAAAGGCACACCTCCACTGAGATACATGACTTTAGGAGCTGGTAATGCTGTTTTGTGGTAGAGGGTCTGCTTGAAATCAGTGCTAATCAGGCAAGTTTCTTAGACAGCATTTTCAGATGTACTGGTGGCTTTAAAACTGCACTTAACTTAATTTGTCTGAGCAGCAGCTGTTCTTGCAAGTGTTATGCATTGGGTTACTATGTGGCTTTGGGAGGACTTGCAATTTTGTGTTAATGAAATTGGAGGAAGACAAAGCATTATTTGCTGTTGGTTAGCTCCTAAAGTTGTTCTAAAGATCTCTTTTCCTCCTTCACTCTTTTTTTCCTCTGAGCCATGCTGTCCTGATTTGGCTAGGATATAGTTAATTTTCACCAGAAGTTGGGAGGGACCCACAGCTGGGATAAACAACTGAACCAGCCAATAGGTTAATCAATACCATACTGACCCAGGCGGACCTGGGGCAGGCAATTGGCTGGGTTGGCGTCTTGGGCTCGGGGCTAACACGATCTTGTGTGATTTATATCACTAGTTTTCTATATTGTTTCATTGCTTTTATTGTTTTACTGTTCTTTTTACTTCTCCTTTTGCATTATTGTATTAAATTCTCCTTATCTCAACCCATGAGGTTTTGTATTTTCCTCCTTCTTCTCCTTCCCATTCGGGGGTTGTGGGGACAGGGGGCAAGAGGCCATGTGATGCCCAGGTCCCAGCTGGTTCTAAATAACACAGTCCTTTTGTGGCACCCAACATGGGGCACAAGGAGTTGAGATAACGACAAAATCTGGCCAAAGCATGTTAAAACAATTTATACATTTTTTTTTTTTAAAAAAATATTTGTTAAATAGTGTGTATCCACAATGCTGGTCCATTTGTTTGCATGGTATGAAGGACAATGGCTGAAATATAAATACAGAGAGGCCTCTCAGATTAACTATATCACACTCCCACAAACCCGCCAAGGCAAGCACCATGTGCTTGCAGTAGTGGAAGCATCCACTGGGTGGCTGGAAATGTATCCAGTGCCCCATGCTACCACCTGGAACACCATCCTGGGCTTTGAAAAACAAGTCCTGTGGTAACATGGCACCCTAGAAAGAATTGAGTCAGGCAACAGGACTAATTACCAAAATAATCTCATAGAAGCCTGGGCAGAAGAGCATGGTATTGAGTGGATGTATCACTTCCCCTATTATGCACCAGCCTCCAGGAAAAACAAATACTACAATGGACTGTTAAAAACCACATTGAAAGCAATAGGGGGGTGGGACCTTCAAACATTGGGGGACACATTTCACAAAGGCCACCTGGTTAGTTAACATAAGATGATCTGCCAATCAAGCTGGCCCTGCACAGTCAAAACTCCTACATACCATAGAAGGGGAAAAAGTTCCAGTAGTGCACAAGAGGAATGTATTGGGAAGATGGTCTGGGTTAGTCCTGCCTCAGGCAAACGCAAACACATCCACTGGATTGCTTTTGCTCAAGGACCTGGGTGCACCTGGTGGGTGATTCAGGAAGATGGAGAGGTCTGATGTGTACTGCAAGGGGACTTAATTTTGGGTGAGAAGGACCAGTGAGTTCAATTGTATGTTGCTAACTGTTAAATGACTGCTTGATGTGACACAAATCGTATAGAATAAGGGGTGGATAATGTCCTGGTTTGGCTAGGATAGGGTTAATTTTCACCAGAAGTTGGGAGTGAGCCATAGCCAGGATAGACACCCGAACCAGCCAATAAGTTATTTGATAGCATACCGACGTCATGCCTACTATGTAAAGGCTGGGTAGGGCCAGGGCCACACAGTCAGGCTGGGTTGGCTTGGAGCTAATACAATTTGTGCAGTTTATATCACTTACTTTGTATATTGTTTCATTGCTTTTATGGTTATTACTGTTCTTTTTACTTTTCTTTTTGTGTTGTTTATTAAATTCTCCTTATCTCAACCCAGGGGTTTTGTATTTTCCTCACTCTTCTCCTTCCTGTTTGTGGGGTTGTGTATGCAGCAGGCAAGCAGCCTCATGGTGCTCAGCTCCTAACTGGGTCTAAGCCATGACACATGTCAACAAGTACTTTCCTGTCCTAGCAGTCTTGAGCTGCATCCTTATGGACTGGATGTCTGAAGTGAACCATAGTGCACATTTTTTTATAGTAGCAATATTATTTCAGACTACACCCAGTGTGGTCCCATGAACTAAAAACCCACTAGCATTTGGACTAGGTTAGTTGTGCTCTTGGTATTCATCTTCCAGTTTCATTTTATGCAAAAGGGATATTGTTCATGCACCCTTAGACTGCTACATGGTGTGCAGCAAAGTATGTGATTGAGCTATTTGCTTCAAAAGCACCACTCCTGAGCTGGACTAAAACACCAATATGTGTTCTCGAAGTGTTGTGAAAATACATTTTTGAAACTTATCCGATATGTTAGTGTGATTTTCAGGGAACTATTCATTGAAATGAACAGGAAGAGGGCATCTAAATCCTTTAGAAAATAATTCTGAACCATAATATCATTTGCAGATTTAAATCTCTCTTTGGAACTCTCCAAATATCAAGTAAAATATGAACAGATGAAAAAATCCAAACATGCTGTACTACGGTTACAGAAAAAATATTAAAAGCAAATACAATCAAACAGATATGCTTATACATGTCATTTAAAATTAGCCGGCACTGGTATTTATTTGTTTCGAGCATTGGGATTTTTGACTGATCCATTAAATTGAGTGTAGATTTTGTGTTGTTCCTCTTTGCTTTTAATTCTTTATGTAGTTGACCTTTCTGGCACAGCAGTTTGGGACCACCACTGGTGAAATGTTATTATATCTTAGCACAGCTACATTAATAATCCAGAGGAAACACAGATAAACATGCTCTTTCCAACTTGCTCAGTGACTTAGCACCAATGGTGTGCACAGCTGGTGCAGGTGACCTGTTTTCAGTAGGAGCCTTGGATAGCCTCATTCCCTGTGGTGAAGGGAAGGTGATCCTGTTGGCTTCATCATCCTGAACTGACACAATATTCAAGGCAGAAGTTGTTTCTCTACAACTTTTTTGAGTGCACGGTAGCTGACTTTGTTGGTAGCTGACTTTGTTGCAGTAGATGCTCAGTGCCCCTGAAAACTCAGTGTAAGATTTATTTGGACCCTAGAACCAGCCTTGGAACTAGCCGTCTGAGTGACTGGGCAGTTTAGAAAATGCAATGAGAGATTTGCTAAAACTGCATGTGGATCCCCTGGCAAGGCCAGGGAGAGAGTGATGAGATTTCTGCCTTCCAGTCCTCTTTCCAGATCACAGATGGATTTCGTCATCTTAACCTCTCCTGTGCACTGTCAATTAAATAATGCAGAGTCAAACCTTAATTCCTTTGGTGCTGACTAGGCATCTCTTCCACTTGACACAACTTCATTTATGATTTCCCTCTGTCCCCTGCGTTTAATTTTTAGATGAACTAAATCCCCACATTTGGTATTTAAGATCCCATATTAAAAATAGCTGTGAATATAAGCACTGTTACCAGAAGCTGGCGTCTTGAACCCAATAAACAAGCCTGACTGTAGGAAATCGCATCCTCAGAAGTGTAAGAAAGGAACCTTGAGTAAGTCTGTCTTTTATTTTAAACCTATGAAGAACAGTAGTTAATAAGCCTTTGCTGAAATGTGGCAATGTTCTCTGTATGTGACAGGTTTAAGTTTATATATAAATGCTGGACGGAATAGATGAGCTGATTGATCAAAATGTGATCCTAAGTTATGATAACTCTTTAGCCCAGCTTGACTTTTTATTATATCATGCATCTGTGAGCCATATCAGAGGTAAAGGAATGACTTGATGAATGTGCTTTTAAAGCAGTTAAGCTTACTCTCCCATAAAACTTTAAGATTTCCTATGCAAATTAGTGTCCTTTTCTGGATGCTGATAAAAGGCACTATTTATAAATACAAAATAATTGCTTGGCAAGTAAGATAACATTTTTCACAGTTAGTGTTATACAATAAACAATATCAGAGTTTCCAAAATCCCAGTAACAAGAGCACTGGGAGAGGGAAGTTTCTCCCGTTCCAATTTTGTATAGATTTCCAGAGCTGACTTTAAAGATAGGCTCTCATTAAGAAAGAGAAGACTAACTCCAGGAGAAATAAAATCTACCTTATAGTTGATCACCCTACCTCTGGTAGGTCTCTCTTTTTCATGTCCATTTTACCCCAGCAGTGATACCTGGGGCTATGATCTTCTGTGGAAGAGGGGTGAAGAGGAAACTCATAGCAGGTAATGCTCATCCAACAGAGCAGAAGGCTATCATAAGGCAAACATTTATCAAATTTATTCTTTTCTCTCACAAAAGTCACTGAGAAAGGTTTATCCACTCTGAAAGTATAAATACTTGTGGTAAAATACTGAGAAAGGTACTGCACAAGAGCAGAGCTTGTTGCGTTGGTGCATCTCACCATTCATGATGGAAAAACGCAGAGCAGACTTTTTTCATCTTTATAAATAACAAACTGCTTTTTGTCTGTGTTAAAAGATTTACAGAATCTTTTCTTTTGGCACTTGATCACTCTAGCTGACAATATAAACAGGAACTCCATGAACACAGAAAATTAGAGAAGAAAAATGGCTGTGCAACCCTACTGGGATTCCTCAAATCACGGCAGTTGGGCCTCTCAAACTGTTTCTTGATTTATTTTTTTTTTTCTTTACTGCCAACACCAGAACAGTGAGCACAGAGTGCAGGAAAGGCAACCAAGTGTTCAGAAATTAAGAGTAAATGAAGTTTTGACCCATGAGTTTTCTAGACCTTGCCTTAGCAATTCTAGTCAATCCCCAAATGCTCCTGTTGTCTACACTAAAGCTCTTATAGTTACTGAAATGGTGGCAAAACAAAACAGATCTTGTGGGGAGATGACTGAATGCACTGCTACATGAATTGCTATATTCACTAGCAAAGGCATAGATGTAATATTAGAACTGATAGCAACATTTTGAAATAGCATTCCTATAAAATTTAAAAATTGATTTTAATTTAGAAAATATCTTTCAGAAAAATGCAATAATAAAATAAAAATATTTTTAAATTTTGCCTTTCATTTATAAAATTTTGGGTCCTTCCTTCCCGTTACTGAATCCCACATCCTTTTCATTAGCGGAACTTAATAAGGAACACAATATCACAGACAAGGAAGGCATATTCAAAGGAAGAGTTTCAGCCATCATAAAGCCTGCAAAAATGTCTAATATTTTTTAAAAAAAAAGGCTACAAAGAAAAATAATGTAAACTTTTCCTAGTTACAGTAATCCTAGACTTTTATGAACTTCACTTGGTTCTGTGACCTAAGTTGGCTACCCTGGTTATTCCTAGGCTACATTTTTAACAGAATTGATGCTGTTAACAAGATTTATATTTGAATGTTCCCTTACTCTCTACCATAGCTGTTTTCTAACAAATTTTATTGGAAGTCGTATAGGCAGATATTGTTTTTCACTGTAATTTAAATATTATATGACAATTATGATGGTTCATATGATTACATACACAGGAAAAGATGTGAAAATGAATGAGACCATATCTTTGTCAGTAATCAAAAATACTTTTCTCTTATCCAGAATTGATGCATGGTATGTATTACTCACATATTTTATAATTCACTCTGTTAAACTGAATGTTTTTGTATCAAAATCCAGTTGTGAAGGCTGTCCACAGACTATGCGACTGATCCATCCTGACTGGTTGGGCCTGTAAATCTGAGGATATATGGAAGACATGTATGTCTTAATTAAAAATGACAGTGAAATAATATCTCTTTACCTATAATGAATGCACTCATGAGGTCTCAATCTCCATTTCTCTTTCTCAGCTTTCTGAACTTCTCTTTTTCTACAGATTTTTGTATATTCATATAATAAACTTTATCTAATATGCACATAAATTTATTGTACAATTTATTTTTCAGTATTGTATCCAAACACTCCATGTCAGATATGAAAATAAGAAAATCCCATAGTTCTGTGGGTGCATTCTCTAGGAATTCAGCAGGCAATGAGTGATGTCAGTGATACTCCACACGGGCTGCACTGCCCTTTACACCAGACAGAAAGTGTGTCCCTGCCAGTAAGTAACAATAGAGGACTTTGGTAGCTGCAGAAAAGGGACTCCCATCTTCACTGTGGACATAGTACTACATCTTTTGCCATTTCCTTAACCAGGCAGCAGGGAACATGAGTTCAGCAGGGATAACATGGGAAAGAACGCTAAAACAGAACAGGAAGTATCAGCCAGCAAGGAAGGGAATGGGGTTTGGAGTGCTGGGAAATAGGACTGCTGCTTATGAGACAGTTTCTGTGTCACCAAATGAAATTATTTCACCTCTATTTGGGCTGAAAGACTTGGTCATCTCTTTTTGAGAAAATATAGTATAGTAGTGGTTCCACAAAATCTCACTCTTTCCAGCACAAGACCCTATTCTTTCAGTTTCCTATTACACAGCCATAAATATATGCTTTTGAGAAATCACACATTTTTGGACACAAAGTCTTTCTAAGACTGTCTGGTGTAAACTTTGGAGCTATGTTGATTTACACCAGCTGAGATCTTAGTCTTTTTATTATTTTTATTTTTCAAACTAGCAGCACAGTTAAGTCAAGTAACCTGACAAGGAAACTGGACTTTATCCTTAAAATTCTTACTTTTGTGGTCACTCTTATTTCTTGTCTCTCTTTAGACATGAAGAAACAATAACAAGGTTTACATCACCAAGAATGTGATATTTTTATGCTTACTTTGACAAGATTAGTCAGTCTTTATTGTAAACTTTCAAAATTAAATACCTTGGATTTCTTATTAAACATGAACATTGTTTAATATAAGCAGATGACAAAACTTCAAAATATCATTGTTAGCAAAAGGAGTAAACAGAATTTAAACAATTATTGGAAAAATGGCCTTACAAATGTTCTTTTCAAGTACTGTTAATATACTAATGTCACTGGATGCACTCCACTGTCTGAAACTAATTCAGTTTCAGTCAATGAAGTATGTACAATTTTTCCTTGAGAAAAGCTAAAAGAAACTTATAGCTTGTTCAGGTGTTACTGCAAGTCTTGTTTAAGCACCTGCTGATGTGATGACTGTCTCATTGCCTACCTTCTAATGTGATTTTTAATATCAGTGACTTACATTCTTTAGGGTCAAGTCTAATGCTAGATATTAATTTTTGTTAACTTTGTCTTGCTGCCTATATTAAAGATAAGTAGAGCATGAAAACTAGCCATTCCAGATTATACAAGCAGAACTGCATTGGTTGAGCACGACAGTCAAAAAAACAGACAGGATAAAAAGAAAAATAATAAGAAAAAAATCATTTCAGAAATTTGGTCATAGGTACTGTTTCAGCATAAGTTATGGATGAAAATTCCACAGTTCAAAGAAGAAACCACAATGTTCGCATGCTATTGTGCTAGTAACTGTATTGTGCCTATTCTTGATTTACACAATTACAACAGAATTTTACACCATGGAATTTTAATAACCTTGGGCCTAGCTGTACAATGATGAATCAAGTCGCTCAAAATGTTTATCTGGAGCTATCCATTTGCCTATTAGGACTTTGGCAAAATGCTTCTTTGTGGTTTCAAGCAGGCCAGAGCTATTGTGAAAATCACCTTTCTTTTGATACTTCTGCATTTCTGTTCTTTTAACTGGTAATGACAATTTACAAGAAATTAAGAAAAGTGAAGTAATTAAAAGCTTCCTTATTTTTCCTCCTTGATTCTGAATGTTGGGAGAAATGAGCAGATATTTGGAGATAACTTTATTTCTACCTATTTTCTATCAGTCACCAAAATTCTTCTGAAAACATGAGAGAAAAGACTGTAGAAAATTTTAACTTTGATCTAGCAGACTGTGATGATTTTGTGGCATGCTTATTTCGGGAAGAAAGAGAAGGTAATTCTAAGCTTTTTGCCTGTATTTTTAAAACAGTTTTTTGTGCTTTGTTTTTGGAGGTTTTTTTTGATAATTAGTCACAAAACATAGCACTATGATCAGGACCTCCATTTGGATGCAGTTAGAGTCTAATGTAAAGTCTTATAAAAGTACATAGGATATGCTTTCCAGAACATAAGTGTATGTAAATAGCACTGTATGCATTAATTTTTAATAATATGGCAGTAGGTCTGTAATTTTAGTAGCAGAAATAAAAGCTGTACATCAAATGCTAAAAATGCTACCTTTCAAGGATGGTTTCCTTTGGTCCTGAACTCTGAGCTTGAAATTATGCATGCTAAGAATTTAATATTTAAGTTTTAATTTTTGTATTTTCAAAAAACCAAAAGAAAGGTAACATTAATGTGACCCTGAGATTTTGCAGCACTTTACAGGTGCTACAGTTTTTTTATTTAATGCTCTCATTTTCTTCTCTGACTCATGCTTGTGGGCAAGTCCATTTCCCCTTGGACAGCTCAGCCTCCTCCTGAGTTGAATGTTGTTCCACGCTGCAGAGCTCATGGTGGTGCAGCTGTCACATTTCTCACCAAAATTTAGGATAAAGATAAAGTTTGACATATTTATTGTTTCCCATGTAATGGACTTTGGGATTTTTGAAGACCACACCTTCCAAACTAGAGATGGGCAGGACAAGCACATACACTGCCTCACAACAGGTGTAGTAACTGCTCTAGGGCTAAAATGGAAGTCATGGAGATTTAGGGCACAGATTGAAAAATCTCAAATCTTTTTTCTTTGTGCTATTTTGGAGAAGGTCTAAGTCATTAATTCAGATACACAAGGCCTATTTTTACATAGACTAAAGGCATTTTTAGTGCTTTCTCATGAAGTAAGATTTGGAGATAATTTCTGAATAGTTTTCAGAATTTTGTCCCTGACGGAGAGACCAAGGGTTTATATTCCTTTGTAGTCTATTTTACTGATATATTGCCATGTTGATGTGTGTAAGGGTGACCAACATTTACTGAAGCAAAAAGCTGTTTAGTAGAGAAAAAACTGGTTTTATTTTTTTTTTTTTATTTGCTTGATACTGGTAAATGAAATAAAAAATGAGGAGGGAGAAAAAAATAAGGAGAAAGGAAAATTGCAAAACCAGGATTTTTTTTTTTTTTTGTAGGTTTTCCAGTGAAAGAAGACAGGAGTCTTGAAATTTGCAGGTTGACAACAGCCTCCTGCAAAGTAAGTTCCTTCTGTTTTAAGCATCTAATTTATATTTGTGCACAGTTATGAGCATCTTTATTCCGTAAGTGATAATGCAGAAGATAAAATGGAAGATGCAGTGTTTGTCTCTATAAAGTACCAGGGCTTCCTCCCTCTCCTTGCTTAGTAAAAGTTAACTGGTTATAGTGGATGTAGCTGCATTCCTCACTGTTTCAACTTTGTTTTCTCTGAGTGACTCTTACAGTCTTCCTCCTCTCCCATTTGGGACTTAATGATTTTCTCAGTGAAAGCAGATAAAAATGGGGATCTGTTCTACTGTGGGTGTTTAAACATAGCTTATGTGTGTATGTGGATAAAAGGCATAAGGACAACTTTCCTGGGTCTGTGAGAGATGCCACCTGGAAAGAGCTTAGGAAAAAATATAACAGTTTAAATTTCACATCAGGTTTCTGAGTATAACTTTCCCATGTCTCTTTTCTGGTTTTCTGTTATCTCCCATCAGCCTATTTTCTTATTTTCTCATCTGGCAGCCTCTTCGCATGCACGTGAATGACAATTCAAATGCTTCAGAAGTTGTTATTTTCAACTTTCGTTAATGTTTCCCAACTCATCCTCTTGTTTTCCTGCTGACAGGCTGCCAAAAATCACCCTCTGGTGAATTTTTAAAGGGTCTGGGTAGCAGAAATTGGACCCAAAATTTATGGCAGATAATTACTCTATCAGATCTTTGTAACAGAATATATTTGACAGCCCATATATCTTTGTTTTTAAGCAGTTCCTAACACAAAACTACCAGAACTTTTCTTTCTTTAAGCACAAACTGCACATCATTAGATCAAACATACTTCATTTAACTGGGTATCATACTTGATCCTGCATATTTTTTTGTTAATTCTGGAGATTCCTCTTAGGCTGGAATTTTGACCATGTCCAAGAGTGTACACCAGTCCCTCCTGCTTCTGTGAATAATACGATGTAGTGGTAATCAAATCTGAGTTGTTTCATCCTAGATGTCATTCAACATAGCATTACCAGTAATAGCCTGCCAAGAAATATTTCTGCCGAGTTCCAAACCCAGACCTTGAATGAAGCAAAGGGAAAAAAAATATTCCAAGAAACCAAGCTAGAGATTGTGTTCTGTTTACAATCTCTTTTGGGATAGGATCTCAGGAATTTAATAACTGCTGTGTGAATACTCATATGCATGATCAATAAAGTTCATACTTTGTTTCCCACTCGTGAAGCTTGGTTGAATTTGAATTTTTTCCTAACAGCTTGGACCCAATATTACAGATTTACAAAGTATAGTCAATTTATAGTATTTAATTTAAACACTGCTAAAACATTGTACAAAACTTTTAGGCCACTAAAACAAATCTTAAGTCAGTGTCAGAAAAAAGAAGTTCTATCTTAAAAAAAAAAACCTGACATAAGAAGAAAATAAAACCCAGAAAGAATAGCAGAAAAAGGAATACTTGATTTTAAAAGTATGTAGAAATAAAATAAACATCATTGGAAAGACTGTCGTATACAAACTGGATAAGAAAGGGAATACACTGGTGCCTTACAGAGGAGCATAGGGATAAGGAAAGAAGAGTGGGGATGAGTATCTGATTCTTTGATAACTTTTATAAGTAACATCTCACCAAGTTCCTCTGACATTCTCAGAATACAGGGTTCTCACTTGGCTGTGGGATTTTGGTTGTTCAGTTGAAAATGAAAGCAAGAAAAAAACAAACAAACAAATTGAAATGAGAAGGGAAGAGAAAGAGGGCAGAGAAAGGGAGGGAAGACCCATGCAGAGTTACATTCTGCAGTGCTTATGGAAGTATTGTCATTTCTTCTGGTGGTTCTTGACAATGTTAACAGCTGTGCGCTTTTCCACCTGTGCGCTTCTCCACCTGTGCAGCAGGACTTTATTCCTCACCTTGCTCACTAATCCACTTCATTCATTAATTGCTAGCTCTTAGGATAGAAGTTCAGTTGCAGCAACTTGAAATAATTAATCTAATTTGTTTGTAAATTTATTGACCATAATTGTTTGGGTAAGTGAACTTCAGCTACAGGTTGCAATAGTCTCACGGATATGCAAATTGGCATCTATTACACTACTTACAAGCCTGTCTGTCCTGATCTAGTACCCCCTGAAGTCTTTAATTAGGCCCTACATGCATACATCTACTGGGGTATTCTCTTAAACCTTGTTTGCACCTAACTACATATGAACCACTTAAGGCTCAGTATTTGAGTGCAGGTTAAAGTGTACTGTGTGATTACTTTCAACAACAATGCTGGAGGTCTTGCTGTGAAGGTGAAGGAATTGTGGGTGATTTAAATAGTATCATGTCCTCCAGAGGGCATGCATTTCCTGGAGAATATCTTTTGTGAGATATCCCTTCATGTGTTAGTTTTTCCATCAATATGAAATGCAGCAGTGAAACCTAAACTCCAAAGTCACACATTCTTATAGGTTAATACTAAATCATCAGCATGCCTGTCTTCAAAAAATAACTGATGAATCCTCACTCTTCACAGCAGCTCTGTTTGTGAAGTACTTATTCTTGTTTTATAAGCTGGGAAAACAGGAAGGCTTAAACCAGCCACTTAGGACTCAGACAGAGTCAGGCCCCCCATACAGAAGTTTTTGTGACCAAACACCAAACCCATAGGTTAATCTCAAAATAAATGTTATAGAAGGAAAAATAATACCTGATAGTGGGGTAAACACAGTCACCATGAATAAATAATCACTAGAAGGGCAGTAAAAAGTGATCTGTAAAAGGTAAACAAAACAAAGAAACACTTTGTTTAGTTTATTAAGCAAGCAAAGCCTTATATGTACACAAAATTATTGTGAGCCTCGGTTTAGAAACCATATGTGTACATAAAATTATTCTAACCTTGAGTTTAGAAATTAAGCCTTTATAGGTTTAGAAACTGCATGGTTCTTT
This sequence comes from Eurystomus gularis, assembly GCA_013400335.1. Taxonomy (NCBI): domain Eukaryota; kingdom Metazoa; phylum Chordata; class Aves; order Coraciiformes; family Coraciidae; genus Eurystomus; species Eurystomus gularis. The sequence goes on along the minus strand of VZZY01006166.1, from coordinate 18,462 downwards.
GAAAAGAAGGAAGTCAAATGCATTTGCAAGCCTGTTTGTCTTCTAATAAGTAGCGGTGTTTGAGAGATACATTGCTCCTAAACTTTAATATTGCATTTTAGGTCAAATTGCCTTCAGTTATCCTGAAATCTAATATTATGTAATAAAATCTGGTACTACACTGAATTTAAAGGGGAAATTTGTGTTCAAAAGACTCTGGAACAGAAAACCAGAGGTACAAAATTACTCAACTAATCTGCTTATAAAGCATGGAAAATAAGGCAGATGAATAAAGTCAAAAATAACAAGAAAATTCACAGCTTGCAGCAGCCCTATTGATGCAACAGGTTATCTTAATTTTCCAGGCTCTTGCAGTGATTTGTGGCTGTGTATGCTAGTAGGGATGCCCAGTCTCCAGACAATTGACAATGCACCCTCCACATATCAGGATGCCTGAAACCTTCATCTTGTTATTTGGAGATTCTGTACTACTTAGAGTAACATGTTGTATGTGCACAATAAGCCTCTGATTGTCTTTTGGAAAACTCTTTACCAGTCCTTCAACAACAGCTTCATTATTTTCATATTTGTTATGAAAATATTTCTATTATTATTATTTCGTATTTATTTTAAAAGGCACAGTGAAAATTGACTACATCTGGGCTCAAGGTTGCCGAAACATTACATACAAATTTCAGTAATTTGGTTTTTCAGAAATTGCCCCAAACCTCCTCAAAACGTTCAGATTTACATTTCTTACATTTAGGATGAGTCAAAACAATTTAGAAATCCATGTGGGAAAGATGGGAGGAGGGAGAAAAAAAATCACTGGCCCTCAAATTCCTTGTTTCAGTCAGACCAATTCTTGCTTTAATATTAGGCCAAAATGATACAAACTTGGAAGCAGAGCACAACAGAAGGATATATCCAAGCTACATTTCTTTGCATGGAGTAGATTTGCATGGTCTTTGTGTCAGCCCAGGACCACAATTTTTAGGACCGCAATTTACAGCTATCCCAAATAACTTTTTAACTTGTAGATTCTTAACTTATAAGTCATAGGAAAACCTGAGAATTAATGATTTAATTCCAGCTGGGCAATAAAACAGGAAATAAAATGTAAACCAAAGCAACAACTGGTCATTTTTTTACCTAAGAAAAGTGATGAATTCTTTAGAAAAATGCTTGTTCTTATTTTTGCTTCTCACTTGTTGTTAGTTCTACCTTTAAATATGGCCAGAAGGCTAAAGATTCACTTACCACTGTGAGCTTTGTAGACCATAAACCAGTGGTTTTGTCACCCATGGCAACATCCACAAAGCCCTCGAGTATACATAATGGTAGCTCCCAAAAAGCTGATGCAATGGCTGTCTTAAGGTAGACCAAGAAGCATTAGTAGTAGTGGGAGAGGATTATTAGGGCTGGTACTACCAGAGATTTGAGGAAAGTTGGCAACTGAGCAAGAATTTTCAAAGGCTGTGAATGTAAACACTGTATTATAGCAGAATTATAATAGCAGTGATTTTTCAAATACGAACAGCAAAACAAGAACCTGTTAAATTAGATTGATTTAAATCATAAGAGCTATTGAATTCTCCATAAGCAGCTGAATGTTCTGCTGTCATATACTTTCTAAAAGACAAAGTAAACTAAAACTATAAGGACAGAAACTGTTAGAGAAACAGCACATAAAAAAGGTCTGGAGTTCCCGTTATCTCTTGGGCTTTTGCTTGATAATTGCACTTTGGATTGACTTGCTGCCTCTGGCACTGTTTGGCGCTTTTATTTGTCCCTTCTTCCCAACCTCCTTCACCTTATTATTTAAAATCTAATTGTCTTATGAAATACTAATTGCCAAGGTGGGCAACTTAATTTTTCAACCTGAGAAGTCTCCATTATTTTCACTTGCCATGTTTGACATAGGAACACTTGCAGGGATTAGTTTTACTTTTGTGACTAGTTCTCCATCACACCAAAGGCAGGAGCTCAGACATGTCATAAGATCCCACATTTTCACCTGAAGAAGATACCTACATTTTACATCCTTTTTTTTCCTCTCTCAGGCTTTGATAGAACAAGGAACCTGATATCAGATGGTGCTGGAGACTGGGAAAATGACAGAGCTCTAAAATCAGTGTGTGAAGTTCCTAGGCCTTGTTTGAATATAGCAGATGGAGCTGCTTGCCCTGATGATAAATAACAACTGCCTGGAACCAAGCAAGTACAATAGATCCTGCATCTATTTCCCAGGATTGTGGGACTATATGATGCACAACCCGTGAAACATGAAGCAAAACTGTGAGATTTTAATATCCTTGAGAAGTCAAATACAGTTTGCATGTAGGTTGTTTTCCCCCTAGATTTTCTCTCCCCTCTTTTTCTTCTCTTCTTTACTTCTTCAGTGGCACAAACTGTAACCTTCTGAAGGCAGATAGCCTCTGTATCCTTTTTGCCTTTTAAATAGCAGTGATATATCCCACATCCTGCACACTTTCAAGATAAGGTTATCAAGGTAAGACTTAAAAGCACCGCTATGCTTTTAGCTTACATCTGCTTTGATCTTAATATTTTGGTGCTGCTATGGAGTAATAGAAGAGAAATCACAATAAAACCCCAGTGTGTGGCATGGTTTCCAAGTCTATTTATATTGTAGGTGGACCCAGAAACAAAGATCAGATCAACACAAACATGTTTTTCTATCTATCCATAAATCTCAGCACCTGAAGATTATGAAGAGGGATTCATGTTGGATTTCCAAACACTACCCTAGATGCAGTATATATGAATCTTCTGTCTCTGCCAATATGTTATACTTCTTTGTTTTTAAACAGCTCCACTGTGAATGCCTTTCCAGTTCAAAGAAAACAACTTTTATCCAAGAAAAAAATAAGCCAGCATACTTAGGATTACTGAAACTCTAACACTGAGAAATAAAGAGCCATGTCTTGGTAGGGTCAATGTTCTGATCCTGTGCTCCTTTTCTTATGGGTGAAAGGTGCAATGCTGTCTCTTTTGAAAGCCTTGAGCAGCATCAGTTATTCACACTCGTCTTTGCAGAGTGTATTCTCTAACAGAGAACAGAAGGACTGAAAGGCAGAATGGAAGATGAGTAATTCAAAAAGGAGACCATGCCCTCATTAAGGTAATGTAATTTTAAGGAGAGTTTTACCAGATCACGCATGCTTAATTTTTCATCTGAAATGCTATGTTAAATTCTGTTGTATAATAATGTATTACCCTTGGGCAGATTTTTGCAGTCTATGGGGTTCTTATTTACCTTTAGTTTAAACATACGTAGCTCTGTAAATTTCATTGGTGTTTTTTTACACTGTGTAAATTAAGTTAGAATCCATCATTTGGTTTCTCTGACTTGCTCAGTTACCATTTTTCCTGCTTTATGAATCTCTAACTAATGTACTTAGAGCAACAGTATTCACAACAACACATGCCCGATGGTACAGTCTGGTATTGAGTTAATCTGAGGGAAAGGGGGAGTTGACAGCACTGCAAAGTGCAACAGCAAAAAAGGCTTATTAAAAAAAAAATGTTATAACTTTTGGAGGATGTTTCAGGATAATGAAGAAAAAGCTTTCACATTCAAAACGCAGTTCTAAGGAAAGAAACTGAAAAACAGACAACCTAGAGTTCCTTGTGTATCTGCTCTGCCTGACTCTATACTGGATCTACCAATTACAAGATGATCTTCTTAATGGACCTACTTATAAGCTCTGCTGGAAATATGAAATCCAAACTGCTCAAAAGAGAATCAGTAAAAAATATTGCAGCTGAAATTTCTTTTCCAGTGAAACATGGCAGTTTGTCACAATTAAAGTGTTTCTCAGGAACACCAGAGTTTTAACCAATATTCCAAGCAGATTTCTTGTTTGTCTTTAGCCATTTCCATTACTAGAAACCCTAGCTCAAGCCCATTGTTGTCAGGACTTCCAGTTTCCCAAGGGCTCCCCAGGCCAACTGAGCAGACAGATTTTGGTGCTGGTTAGGGAAACATGTTACACTGCTTAGGGAAAAATGACATGTAATGTCAGTGTTTGGACTTTCCTCCTAACTCTAGAGAAAAAAGTAAGAGACTTAATTAGTACTGACTAATAGAAAATCAGAATTTAACCAGAAAGGTGGCAATTCACATGGAATTCTATAATTCCTTAGAGTTCTCCTCCTTCCCCCCAAATTTTTATCATTGTGATCAGTGCTTCAGTATTATCCAGTTAGCCCTGACAAGGCATGAAGTAGCAAGTGGATGTAGTATGCTAGGACTATTTTTAAATATTTTAAAATAAAATCCTTATTTTCCTCATTTACTTTTGCTAAGTAAAAGTATACTGAAATTGATTTTATTCAAATGAAGTCACAATTGAAAAAAAAAAGAGCAAAATATATCTCTGCTTCATTAACAGTGTTTCTAATAATTTGTTGCGCATTTTTTAGCAATTAGCTCTGTTTTGAGGATACCAAAATCTGTCTTTGAGGGATTTAATCCTCAGCTAAATCCTGGTGACCCACCACTTACTTTGCAACCAGTTGAAGTACCATTTATTCTTTCCTTGCTTGTATCACTTGAAAATAGTATCACTAGCTTTAAGCAGATACCTTGAATTTTCAGTAGCATGCCACATACCATACTCCAAAGCAAAAGAAACTTTGGATACACTTTTGACTGTGGGAGGTTTCTTTGACTACTTCTATTTGTAAACTTTGTTATAGGAAAGTTTTAGCTTGGAAATACCCTAGAGACATGGTATTTTTCTGGATTAATAAATTTACACAGACTTCTAGAGATGTAATCCTATTATGTTGTGCCTTGTTAGTGAAGAAAGCTGGATTCTTCTTAAGTGTCATCTTGGTGTTTCTCTTCTGTCATCCTGTCTCTCTAAGCACAGTGCTTTTATTCGTGGAATCTGCTTCCAACAGTCTCCAGCACTTTCCCAAATCAACAATTTTATAAGCACTTTTGTCATGTTACACTTGATGAGATAAAGGACCAATCCTTCCAAACAGGAAAAATCCTCATTTTCCTCATTTACTTTTGCTAAGTAAAAGTATACTGAAATTGATTTTATTCAAATGAAGTCACAATTGAAAAAAAAAGAGCAAAATATATCAAAGCTTCACATAATTGCATGGTATTTTTCAAAGTCAGAGGCAAGTCTTCAGTTTGGGACCAATGTATTGATTTATATCTATTGAAGATCTGGCCTGAAAAATACTAATATGAAAATATGCCTGTCGAGAAGTGGTGATCTCATAAGAAAATATTCTCTGCCATTTATCGAGGCTGTAACGGCAGTATATTCGTCATGTTGCACTGAGGAATCTTGTACTTAACATTTACTTTAATTCTTAGGCACCTTCTGTGCAATAAACCAGCTTGACAGAGGGGAAAAAAAAAAATCTGTTTAACATATTGGTGATATAAGCCTTGTAAAGCTAAATTCTGCTAGGCAGAGGCTGCTCAGCACACAATAGGCAAGAAAGGAGGTGGGTTAACCTTGGCTGAGCATGAGGACCCAACCAAGCTGCTCTGTCACCCTCCCCTTTTCCCTCTCCCTCCTCAGCAGAGCAAAAGGGGAAGGAAAATAAGATGGGAAAACAAAACCCTGGTGGGTAAAACAAGAACAGTTTACTGATAACAAAGCAAGCAAAGCAAATCTACACGTGGAAGCAAAGGAAAACAAAGATTTATTCTCTACTTCCCATGAGTAGGCGATGTCTGGCCCTTTCCTGTGAAGCAGGCCTCCAAGACGTGTAGCCCTTCCCTTCCCCCCCCCCGCTTTTTCCCTAGCTTTATAGTTGAGCTGATGTCATATGGTATGGAATATCCCTTTGGTCAGTTTGAATTAGTGGTCCTGGTTGTGTCCCCTCCCAAGACCTTGCCCACCCCATCCCACTGTGGGGGGAATGTCGGGAAGAGCCTTGGTGCTGTGCGAGCACTGCTCAGCAGTCACAACACGGGTGTGTTATCAACACCCTTCTAGCTCCCAGCATAAAAACACTGCACCATGAGGCCTGCTATGGGGAAAATCAGTTCAGCCAGACCCAATACAGGAGGTAAAGAGAAAAGTTGGAAAGTGTTGCCAAAATGACAGTAAATGTTAACGATCCAATCACAAAAATTTGAAACAGAGTGTGTTGTAAATAGTAATGAATAAATGTACTTGTCAGGAAGATTTGATTTTTCTAGCAAATCCTTATGGACATATATACTCATTTAGTACTATATAGCCTTTTCAAAATGGTGTTCCAACAGAGCATAAAAAGAGGTTATTTAGATTAAGTATAGTAACAAGATGAGCAGCACACTGGGTACATTGAACTACAGGCACACTCATTTAATACCCAGTGCTCTATTACTCTGAATGAAGCTGTCCCTGAAAAAAAAAAAAAAAAGAAACAGCATATAAAAACAAGCATAATGGTTTAAAAAGAAAAATATGAGCTTCAACATAATGCTATGGACCATCAGTATTTACAGTCAGTCTGTGAAAGCTGGGAATGGCATAAAGGTATTAGATGGTGCAAAACCATCACCATCAGCCCTGTCTTTCTCCTCTCACCCCCTCCACTTCCTGACAGAAAAGTTATGAAAGCTAAAAATTTACCTTCATGAGTAACATTTGAAGTCAGAAACCCACATTAAAAAGAAAAAAAGTCAGACAACTTAACATAGCAATCTTAGGTCTACCTTCCTCATTCAATATTAGGTCCGTCTTTCTTGCTCAGGGGAATTACATGGGAGGGCCACATTTTGCACTTTGCTTTCTTGAATGGATCCTTAGCTGGTAAAAAAGCCATCTCAATTTTGGGTTTGTTAAAGCAATGCTAATATCTCATTATCTCATGATGTACTAGTGGCTTTGTGTTTAATACTTACATACCAGCTTCCACGCCTTCTCTTAATTTTGTTGCCATCTTGAGCCAGCTTAGGTCTTTCTATGTACAGTTTCTGCTGTTATAGTTTAACAGTTTCACATTCTCTTCCTTCAACCCAGCCTTTTGTGAGGAGCAGTTCAAGTATGACTGACAGGTCAATCATTATTATGATTGCTTCCTTGCACATGGACTGTACAGGTCTTACACTGTAAGAAACATGGAATATCAAACTAAATCCAAATAGAGAGCTGGAGGAATGCATGTCCATGGAGACACCTGCATACAAACTCACACATGTGCTCATTGTCCTGGGTTTAGCTAGGATAGAGTTAGTTTTCACCAGAAGCCGGGAGGGGGCCAGGATAGACAACTGAACAACTGATGGGATATTTGACATCACACTGAAGTCATTCCCACTATATAAGGGCAGAGGATGGGCTGGGCAAAGCAGTCAAATGGAGGGCTTTGGGTGGTGGTCCCAGTGCTCAGGGTGTCTGGCACAGGCTGTGTGGTCAGTGAAGCCTTCAGGAGATTTGTTCTATATCCCTTGCTTTATGCATTATTTCATTACTATTATTGTTATCGTTGTTTCTTCTCCTTTTGCACTGTTGTATTAAATTCTCTGTATTGCAGCCCATGAGGTTTTGCCTTTTTCTCCCCATTCTCCTTTCCATCTCACTGAGAGAGGGTTGGGGGGTGTGTGTGAGTGAGTGGTCACATGGTGCTTATCTCCTGGCTGGGTCTAAATCAGGACATGCGTGCATACACACACATATAGCTATGATACAAAGTATCAGCCGTTTCACAATTGTGAGCAGTACAATTCCAATTGTGCTAAAAAAAACTGTGTTGAATTATCGGATGTCAGGATGTAGATAATATATGGCTATGCCAGGTGTTTTGACTTGTGGTGAACTGACCCACATATTAAAAACTTTTGCCTTATTAAAACAGCGAACAAAGAACTACATTTCCCAGAATTACTTACAAAAAATCCTCCAGGAAACCGGAAGTAGGAAGTCATGTGACACTGACTATAAAAATCTGCGAGAAAAAACGAAACTTCCTCTTTTCCTCCTGGGCGACCTGGAGACCACATCGTTGTGCCTTGGAGAACCACTGGCCCGTGCCCTTCCACCCCTACTTCCCCCCCAGTTGTTGCCAGAAGAATCGCATNCTCAACTAAACCGGGCCTCGCAGGCCTCAACAAAATATCCAACGACATCAAGAAGAGGGGGTGATTTACATCACACACACACACACCAACACCCACATATAGGTCATATTTTTTAATACTGCTAGTTTCTTTTTTGCCCTGTCCTCCTCCTTCCCTGAGACTTCCTAATTCTCCTTGTGGTGAGGGAATGAGTGAGTAAATGTAGTGTATATAGTATATACTAGTGTTTCTATTAATTAGATACAATTTTTTAAAATATAAATATATTTATTAAATACTCATCAGTCTCCATATTTGCCTATAAGCCTGGTGGGAAGGTCTTCAACTTTACCGTCAATCTTTCTCCCTTGAGAAGTAAGTTGGACATCTGCGCCCAACCGCGACATGACTATTATTCTTTATACCAAGGAGTATTACACAGCATAAGTATGTTTTATTGTGTTCCTTTCCTGGAAGTATGTATTACAGTCTTCATTTGTTCAGTGTATGTAGAACAGAGAGAAAATAAAGATGGCATTGCACTGAACTATATTAACTGATAAATAACATATGATCATGTTACTCAGCCCCCCTCTGTCAGATGCCAAAACAAAATCTCTTCTTCCACCCATAAGGCTGGAGGGAAAATGTTTGAAGCTGCTTAGCTTGTATACCCTACTCTGCCCAGCAGAAGTCACAGGCCCTTATTGAGAGACAGCCTTTTTGTCTCGGTAAATTAAGCATCAGTTTATAGTCAAAGACTTCCCAGAACACTTAGGTAATTGCAGCTGCTTATTCTGCTTGTGTCTAGGAGAAAATTATAATTATTTGAGCAGAGTAAGTTGCCCAATTGGCTCATCACTATTTCTTGCCCTAAACAGTGGAGATCAGAGAACAACTTTCTACTTCCACCTTCACAGAATGCAATCACTGGAATTATTTTGGGGGGGGGTTAAGAAAGATTCCCTAGAAGTTGCATGGGCTCATTAGACCCACTTTTTCTTCTTTCTCTTTCCCCTAAGGTTTTTCCATTTTTTTAGTCCAGGCATGCCTTTTTCTCTTTTCTGTAGAATAAACAGTGCTGGCATGCTTCTGGCAGAGCAGAATAATCAGATCATTTGAAAAAGCAGATCATATAGAGGGAAGAGAATTAACAGAGGTATACGCTCTTTCTTCCTCCAGCTTCCCTTCCCTGGATCCTGCTCTGCTGTCATTCCAAGAATGAGGACCAAATAAATCGGCTTAAGCTATGAAGCCTTGAATTGATATCATGCCGTAGCAGTAGGACAGCATGCACATAATTTGCAATCTGTTTTAAAGAGTTTAGTGTGTCTGTCATTTACCTGCTTACACACCCCTGTACAATTTATTGAAAAAAAGAGATATGGTTTCTTTAGGACTTTTTTTTTTTTAAACTGACATGGGATCAGTTATTTAATAAAAAGCTGAAACTGAATAAGATTCTAAAACCCCAAACCCATTACTTTTTTTTTTTTTTTTTTGGGGGGTAAAAAAAATAAAAAAA
>VZZY01006165.1:801950-849989 GCA_013400335.1 Eurystomus gularis | reverse complement strand
CTGAAACCAAGCTGTGCAGCTCCATGTTCAACACACCCGTTTGGCTGTGGTTATACGGGATACAAAACATGCTTCAGCCACAGAGGAAAACTTTCAGAGCTCATTTGTGGCTTAAACCTTTCTGAGAATTAGTTGCCTACCTCATTTTGTGTGAAGATGTTCAGGTCATAGCTAAGACCCCGGGAAATCTCTTTTGCCTTTAGGATTTATTATTTTGAGTACTGAAGGGCTAAGGGAGGTACTATTCTTGGCATTTTGTACATTGCTGCCAAAATTTGTGTGGACCTTTGAAGTATGCAAATAAGGGCATTTATACTACAGATGTTCATATGGTTGTGGTGCTGGCAGAGGTGAAAGAAAGGGATTTTGTTCCCTCAGCATGAACTTTGCAGAGTCGTAGAGAGCATGCGTGATTTCCTCATCATTTCCTACCATTGCATCAAGGGACATTTGCTACTAGACTGTTTATGGTGGTTTTCTTCCTGGAAAGAAACTCTGAATGGTTTTGTATTCTTGAACTTATTTTTCGTTTCGCTTTAATAGCTCTTTTCCTCCTTTGTCCTTCATCCTTGATATCGTTTTTGAAAGTGATGGCAGCCCTCTCAGCCTTTTTTTTGCTCCTTCCAGTCATCATCGTTTTCCATAAGCCTAATCAGCTGCTACACCTTTGTCTGCCTTCATCTCAGATGGAATTTGATATCTCTTCTGTCAGTGCTTCAGCTGGCAGAGTGGATGGAAGCCACAGAAACATACCATGAGATAGAGCTTTTTCTGGCTCATGGATGCCATGAAATCCAGAACATGATGTGGACAAGAGAACCAGTATTTCTTGAACAATGGTTTTCTGCAATCTAAATTCAGAAGACCTGACGACAAACTTCACTTTTTCCTGCATGTGATGACAGAAAAGCTTGAAGGGCAAAACCTGACAGATGTCTTAAGGGGCTTTCACCCATAAGCAGCCTGCTAGAGTCCAGCTCCACACAGTGATGATCAGGAGATGCAGCCCTCCACTAGCCAGCCACACTTGAGAGTATCTGGATCATTGTTGGCCCCTTCCAACTCAACTATTCTGTTCTATTATATTCTAATTTTAAAACATCATCATTTACATTTTCCTTTTATCTTTTCTCTGCCTGTTCGTTCACCCCACCTCCCTCTGAAGTTATTTACTAGCAAGAAAACCTTTTTCTTTCGTCAATTCTGTCCTTCCATTCCAGCATTAGTATTATGGATATATTCTATTTATCTATATCTATATCTATCTATCTATATTCTGTGGGCCATGTGAGCTAGGCACCTGGCAACAAGACAGCCTTTGTGAAATCTCTGTTGCATATTGGTTCTCTGATGTACACTAGGAATGGCTTCCCAAACTATGAAAGCATTTGGTCTGTGCTTGTTCATAGAAACAAAATGCATTATTCTTTCCTCTACAGTCATAATGTGTGGAAGACCAGCAGAGGTTAAGAAACTGGGTTTGTTTGGCAGATGTTTCTTGTTATTCTGCCAATTAAGTCAACAATAGGTATTCATCATCTAGGGAGGCTTGGGGGGTCATAGAAATTACAGGGCCGGCAGAGTAGCTGATGCACAAATAGCTGAAAAAGAAAGCAATCTTTTGGGGGTTTTCTTTTTCTCCTCCTTTTATTCTGCTTGTCCTAGGGGCTGTCAACAATCAGTAACATGGCATATTGGCTTCAGCCCTTGGTTCTGGCTGTGGTGTTCAAGGTCCTGAACAGCACAAACTCTCTTATTGTTGCAGGGGAGATGTCCCTCTGTAGTTTGTCTTACGCTCAGCTTTCAGTACTTTGTATAAGTATTAAGACATTTTTCTCAACAACTCGCTTGAAATAAATGGTTGGAATACTTAAGTTCTTAAGGGAAAATGGGCAGCCTACATGCATAAAGACAGCAGTTCTTGTGAGGTGGCACGAGGGGTGATGCAGTCTTTTGTTATCTTACCAGTCTAGAGAAGTTCACAGAGAAATTCTTACTTTCTGGCTTTCTCAAAGTTGCTGAGCAAGGCATGGAGCTGGCAGAAAGAAGCACTGATCTTAAGAGGAAAAAGAGGTTTGGAGAAATCACCAAAGAGCTAGTTTGTGTGCTTGTGGCTGGGATGTTAATGGCAATTGAAGGATCTCTACAGGTTATTTTCTCAGTAGAGTACCACTGGACGTTACAAATGCGGGACACTCTCATTTTGTTACCCCTTACGCAGTAAGGAGCAGTGTGGTACAGCTGTCACTTGAGTAAGACTGACAGCAAGCATAAAGAATTCCTGAAAGACAAATAAAGCAAGAGCTTTAAAGAAAGAAAAGAAGAAGCCATGAGGCAATGAGCAGCCATGAGACTGTAACTTCAGTAAGAAAGCTGAATTTCCATACAAAAAATCCTTACTCAAGCATAACAGTACTAGTATATACTGAATAAAGCATTGACTGGGGAGGGTAGAGAGGGGGAAAGTGTGATAACACATTTCTACTATTGCTTCTGGTGAAAAAGAGAAGTGAATGAGACATTGTTAGTACTAATAATACCTAAAACGCTGTGGCATCTGATAAAAGTATTTGGTATACTGTGACCCTAGAAGGAATGTGACTGTGTTTTCATCTGAACCCAAGAAACAGAAGGGGGAATAGGTGCCTGCCCTGCATTCACATTCTCTGGTATCCACATGTACCTTTAGAGATCTAAAAGATTGCTCAGTGAGAGGCAGAAACATATATGGGGCGGATGATTCCAGCATACAGGAGAAACTGTTGAAAGAAACAGAGACATTTCTTCAAATGGCAAGGGCCATTGAATTGTCAAGGAAAAGGATTAAAGCAGTGTTATTAATACAGAACAAGTTCACAGGGTCAAACTAAAGGAAATTGGGAAGCAGGGCAGAGACAGACTGACCAGGAATGCAAGTGTCATGGTGCAGGGCATGTACTGAGAAAAACGATTCGGAAGACAACTGATTGGCTCCTGGAGAAACAGGTAAAAAGCAGAGAGCATAGCAAGACTTTCTGACCAGTGTCTTGCAGCTCAGAAAATATAAAAAGAGGTAATAGAGATGGAGAACATAGAGAATATGGTTGAAAGAAGATGTCTTCTGGCTGCCTTGCATAGGTCCAGAGAAATTAGTTGCACAGAAGGATGCCAGCTATTCTGTTCATTTTCAGAAGTATTGTGTAAGGTCTTAATCAGTTTACTTCAGTTGGATGGTAAAACCATCAACAGTCTAATCCTACCAGTCTGCTTAGTTGCAACTTTAATCTGGAGGATTAGAGCCACGTATTTGTGATGCAGGTGTTTGAAGTCAAAGAGCAAATGCAGCCTATAGGAAAGAATCCTGAAAATCAAGAGATGTTACACGTGCACGATCGTAATTTCCTGAGCGTAACAGAGGAGAGAGTGGTCACTGTGTGCTTTCTCAAGCATTTTCAGAAAATGTGAGACCAAATTTCAAGGAACCAGACACACAAAAATCAAGTGGAAGCCAGAAGAAAAGCCCCCGTATAGCAGGATGACTAAAATTCAGTTTTGTTCGTAATGGCAGAGTAATAACAAAAAGTTAATAACTCTGCTAAGAAATGACATCATTACATGATGTAAGCATTGAAACTTTCAGAGAATGGTTCACATGCCTAATGAATGCTGAGGAAAATTTGGAGTAAACTGAGGAGCTTCATTTAACCAAGCTACTAAATATATCGTTGTAAAGAAGTTGCTGCTTATCACCACTAGTAGACAACAGACAGTATAGTCTATATTATCAATTTAACTGTTTGTGAGGCTAAAACTGAGTTTTACTGCATTGTGGTAAATGAGTCCATGAGAAGATAATCACCTGGTGTAAATGCTTTTAACTTGAGCCCAACATCTAAGATGTTCCTATGTAAATTGAAGCTGGGAAGGATTCCCAGACATGTGGCTTGAAGCTGGTGACAGAGCTATTAAAAATTAATGATCTGGCAAAAGAGACAGTCAATGTCACTATGTAATAAGCAAAATATGGAACTGAATGTAGACATGTAGAACTTGAGATAAACTCTGTTCTCTGCTAGTTGACATCTAGGGAGATGGCAGCAAGACCCTGGAAAAGTCAGCACGATTAGGAAAGTGCTCAAAATGAAAGGAGTCCAATCACTTTTAGCCATAGTGATTTTTTTCTAGAATTGTCAGAGTTCTTTAAAACTGTGAGGAAAATCAGAAGTCAAGGACTGCTCCGAAGACTCTGTGGGGTAGCTAAAGAAACATTATTTTGTTGTGAAGGAGATTGGGAGCAGAGCTAAGGCAAACCAAGCAGCTGTCCTGGTTTTGGCTGGGAAAGAGTTAATTTTCTTCCTAAGTAGCTGGCAGGATGCTGTATTTTGGATTTAGTATAACAATAATATTGATAACATGCTGATGTTTTAGTTGTTGCTAAGTAGTGCTTAGGATTTTTCAGTTTCCCATGCTCTGCAAGCAAGCAGGTGCACAAGAAGCTGGGAGGGAGAATGGCCAGGACAGCTGACCCGAACTAGCCAAAGGGATATTCCATACCATAGGACGTCATTCCCAGTATATAAACAGAGGGGAGCTGGCTGGGAGGGGTGGATTGCTGCTGGGGGACTGGCTGGTCATGGGTCACCAGGTGGTGAGCAATTGCATTGTGCATGAGTTGACTTTCTTGGGATTGATTTCTTTCTCTTTTTGTTATCTTCCTTTTCATTACTATTATTATATATGTTTCGATTATTGAACTGTTCTTATCTCAGCCCATGAGTCATAAGTTTGTCCACTTCTCCTCCCCATCCCACTGGGGAGCGAGGGGGAGTGCGTGAGCGGCTGTGTGGTTCTTGGTTGTTGACTGGCACTAAAGCATGACAGCAGCCCAGAACATTAACTTAAAGACAGGAAATAGAAAGGAAATGCAGAACCATCCTTTCTGAGATGCAGTTCCCTCAGTTCACCTTTCAGCTCTAGCTGGGACTGCTAGCAACTATCTCGTTTGCCCAAAATCTGCTAGAAGGAACCTGGACAAAGCTGTGGGTTTGTACTCGGGTTTGTTTCTTCTTAAAACTTTAGCAGTATGATACGGAAATAAGGTACTTCCAAAAAGAGTCACTGTCTGTGGCAGATGCACCGAACAGGAATCTTGCAGAATACAATAGACATAATTTTGTGGAATAAAAACTTCATTTCCGATGGCAGGCTTCAGACAGTCCTCTGAGGAGCAGGCAGTAAATCAGCTTCTGTACCAGCCATGGCAGGCTGAAGGAGCAGTTGCCCCAGGAAGTTAACTCCGTTTTACTCTGTCAGGGGTGAGCTGTACATGCAGAATAGGATTTTGTTTGAAGGGGACTAATAGCAATCCTAGAAGGCTTAGAGGGTGTTACAATGGGCCTGAAATATACTTCAGACCTACTCATAAAGGTCTGCCTCAAATGAGCCAGGCAGTTTGTCAACCAAGCATGTATGCTCAACTGGGAGCAAAGAAAGGAAGTGATTGTGCGCCTGTACTCAGCACTGGTGAGGCCACACCTTGAGTATTGTGTCCAGTTTTGGACACCTCAATACAAGAGAGATATTGAAGTGCTGGAGCGAGTGCAGAAGAGGGCAAGGAAGCTGGTGAAGGGCCTGGAGAATAAATCCTGTGAAGAGCGGTTGAAGGAGCTGGGACTGTTTAGTCTGAGGAAGAGGAGGCTAAGGGAAGACCTCATCACTCTCTCCAGCTACCTGAAAGGACACTGTAGAGAGGTTGGTGCTGGTCTCTTCTCACAGGTAATTAGGGATAGAACAAGAGGGAATGGCTTCAAGCTGCAACAGGCTAGGTTTAGACTGGACATTAGGAAAAAAATTTTCACAGAAAGAGTAGTCAGATACTGGAATAGGCTGTCCGGGGAGGTGGTTGAGTCACTAAACATGGGTTTAAGGGTTGTTTAGATATGGAGTTGGGGGATATGGTTTAGGGGAGAACTTTGTACAGTAGGGTTGATGGTTGGACTCGATGATCTTTTCCAATTTGAATGATTCTGTGATTCTATGAAAGAGCAATCTGAGGTGCTCAGACTTCTGACTGACAACAGGAGACTGAACAGCTTCATGATGTATCAGCCCTGGTAAAAATGCAAAGCCAAAAGAATAAAACCTGTTCTGATGGTCAGGCAAGCTCACTGCAGCAGCTGCTGTAAGGCTTGCTGGAGGGCATAGGAGCAAAGACTGTGACAGGAGTTAAGGCATATCTAAAAGCATATTTTGCGAGGTCTGGAGCACCAGACTCTGCCTGAAAATAAAACATGCCTGGCAGCAGATTTCAAATGATTTAGCACAGAACAGGTCACATAAGCTTGTGTGCTCAAAGAGCAGCAGGAGAAGCAATGAAGAGCTTGTTAACAAGAAAGGTACAGATGAGTCATCCTTACTTTATATTGTTCAACTAATACATTCCAGCATCTCTTCCCCTTCCCTCTACTGTCTTTTTCTAATTTTTACCTTGATACAGCTAAATCAAGTCTGCAGTGCAAAAGGGAAACAATAGACAGTGCAATGGGTTAGTAAAAATCAGTGGAAAAAGTCAACGATTTGATACCATTGTGTAGGTGAACAGGTCTGTCCCAACTGTCAAAAATCTACTTGCAGCAAGAACAAAAAGTAAAGGCTCAAGTTAGCAGCAGAGGGAAATCTGAAGACAGTACCCCCACAAAAGCAAAATCAAAGAGTAATGCCAAGGGAGGTAAACTGAAGAAGGTAGCCTAATCTAGATGCTAACAGAAGCCCAAAATCTCATTTCTTTCAAAAGTTGTCATAGTTTGCTTGAAGCAAAAGTAGAACAAAAATACGTATGGCCATGACAAAGGCAATATTAACTTACACGCTTGATTAATTGAGTTTCAGCAGAACTGTTCTGAAGGTGTTTTGTGGTCAGAACTGGTGACCGTACAGCTGTAGCTGCAGGAGAATGCAACACTGGTGTGGAGTAGATGTTCCCCCAATTCCCGTGTGGTGTACCTGTAAGCTGTTTATACAAGTCTTACATAAAAATAGAGAAAATAAAAATTTATCCCTAGAGCCACCTCAAATTCATTTCTGCTTTCCCCCCATACTCTTTGCAACAGAAGAATAAACCCCCCAAAGTGAAAAACATTTCTCCCTTCTGATGTCAAACCCTGGGCCCAAGAGATGAGATGCAGCCTTCTTCCAGGAAGGTGTCTGACCTCGCAGGTTTGCTTTGTTGGTCCTCAGTGCTCTTTCTGGCAGAAAACATGTGGTGTGTGGTTCATGCGGGTTATGTAAAGTTTCGTGTTCAGAACCCCACTCTGGAGAAAAAAGCATTTCATTAGGCAGCTGCCTGGAATGAACTTAATATGGAAAAGCGAGAAAGCTTGAGAGGTTTTAGGCTCTCTCAGTATGTCTTTTCTTGCTGTTTCACACAGTTACACTTACACAGAGATAAGCTTTTCAGAAATGTCAGGCTACATTTTAACTTTCTTGGGCGGAGAACTTTACCATGCCTAAAATCCCTCTCCCAGAGAAGGGAAACCATCCTTGAAAACATTGCTAGAGAATGGTTCCATCCCTCACAGTCAGCTGAGGCTCAAATCTCTCTGTTGAATAAAAGCTTTGAAGTGCTATGACTGCGAGTTCACTGCACTTCGTGCGGGCGTCTGCTTCCACCCGGGATTTAGTAGTAGTTACGGATACCTTTGGATGAGGCACA
Source organism: Eurystomus gularis (assembly GCA_013400335.1). Classification (NCBI taxonomy): domain Eukaryota; kingdom Metazoa; phylum Chordata; class Aves; order Coraciiformes; family Coraciidae; genus Eurystomus; species Eurystomus gularis. The sequence goes on along the minus strand of VZZY01006165.1, from coordinate 842,299 downwards.
GAGAACTCATATTCTGGATCTGTCAGTGGTTCAGCTCCAGAAGTCAGTCTGCACAGTGCTGTCCTGCAGCTCAGGACGATGTGCTCAGCTCTCCAGCCCCTTCGCCGTTCTTCTCTCAGGGCAGGTAGCGCGACATCTCACTGACAGTACCACAGCTGTGCATTGACAAGCAGAGCGGGGTTCGCAACACACCTCTTGGGAGGCAGTTGGTGCATATCCTTTTACTATGAAACTTGACAAGACTTGTGGGACCATTTCTCTTCATCTGTACTTTATATAGACTGCCTGTGTACTCGTATTTTGTTTGACCTATTTGGATATGAATGTTTAACTATATATTTAACATATGGTTAGACATGAAGAACTTGGCACATGATACACAAGGTATGTGCAGATTAAATTATATTAGACACTTTTGTATCCTGCTAGGGGACACAGGAGGTTCGGATCTAGTACTCCAGCTTAGAGTAAACCAGTCCTATTAGAAATACTCTGAAAATTTTAATAAAAAACTTTTTGACCAGTCAAACAGTCTTCAAGGGAGTGTTGGAAAACTGTCATTTGGGACTTGTAAAAGTAGGCTGGACAAAGCATTAACAATAGAGTTTATAAAAAAAAGGAATGACAATTGGAAATAATTTGCAGTGGTGGGAGAGAGGAGCATAAATGATTTCTTAGGCCTTTAATTAAAATCTTATAACCTTAAATTATTTCTTTGAAAGGTTTTCCCCCTGCTTTAATGTAATGAATTCCATAGCAATGATGAGTAAAGTATTTAGGGACTTTTACCAGGGAATGTTTAGAAGGGATGATAAATTATTATTGGCTTCAGTTGCTAATTGACACAATAACCTGTGCCAAGGGATTCCTCTCTACTTTTGAAACTATATTCTAAAAAGGAAAGAGAATTGATTTGTTAGGTAACGCAGTCATGGTAAGCGACTAACTGATGCAGGCTGGACACTCATGGCCTCTCATTTATTCTTAAGACTTTGTATCCTTCTTGGCTTTCCATTTTTGTTTCTTGTAATTTGTAACAGGAAACGAGATGCATCTTTTTAATATACAGCCTATGACGCTGATTTTTAAGATGCAGCCTCAGTCTGCCAAAAAAGATTAAGCTATAGGAATAGTCCTACAGGTAGTTTGAATATGTTTTTTTTGTTTGGGTTTTTGTTGGTTTTTTTTTAATAGGAGAAAACGCACAAACAGAACAGGTTTGCCCAGCTCCCTTTTCTATAGAATCACTAATTTTCACTCTGAAGAGGTCAGGCAGATTTATGGAATAAAACAGGGCCTCAGGCCATCTAACATGATTGTGAGCTAGTCAACCACTCATTTGTGCCAAGTAAATTTTGGAAATGATTCTCCTTTGCTGACAGTACCCTCATTACTGATTGTGTAGAGTAATTTATCAGGCATTTCTTAAAATAAACCGTTCATTTATGCTAATAGGACTTGGCAGGGAGGAAAAATTGGCAGGACTTGAAGTTCCTAGTGTTTTTCTTTTTTAAAACAAAAACTGTAAAGTCCTCAGTATTTTGAGCAACTGTTATCACAGCCGTGCATACAGTTTATTAAAGTGACAACTAATTGCACAATAAATTTTCAAAATGGGAGAAAATCATTCCTATGTTAAGTTTACAAAAGCAAATAGTTGGATTGTATTGTAAAAGCACGGTCATTAGTTTCATATTTGGGCATTCTTTATCGGCTCAGCTTCTGGTATTAATGAATCACTTAGCGTCTTTTCCATGACTCATCTATTCTCAGTGCAGTACCTCATCTTGAAATATCTCTTTGTTCCTTACCCCTCATATATTTTCTGTTTGGTAGCTCCCTTCAAGGAGATGTTTTATTTCTGCTTCGTAGTGGGGCTTTGATCCTGCAAACAGCCATGCACATCAGTAGCTACTGAAGTGAGTAGTCCCATTGAACCTACGGAACTGGTCAATAGGTACAGTTACTCACACGTACAACCATTTGTAGGACCCAACAGCAGTCCCTGCACAGAGTTTAGCTGCTATCCTTTGCAGCTGAACTGTGGAGGTCATTATATTTAGATCAATATATTTCACATTCAGTTGTCTTCACAAAAGAATTTTTAACTACATCAGTTCCTGAAAAAAACCATCCCTTCCTAGCCCACAAGAAAACTTCCAAAGCTCAAAATAAAAAGAAAGCATGTATTGAAATGCAGAAATAAGGTCTGCAACACTGATAAAATGACAGCTGTGGCGAATTGTGACTCACCAAAAAACAATGCTTTAATCCAATGCCTGCTGAAGTGTAAGGGGAAGTCTTCTGTTAACTTCACTGGTGGTTAGATCTGGTCCTCATTTAATAAGACAAAGCTAGATATATCTCCAACTGTACATACATTCTGTGATAAGTTTTCTTGACATATTCAGTTTCCCAGCAAAGGGCCAAATCTGTTACTTTTTCGATTAAAACTAAACAATGATTTTGTATTTGTTGTTGCTTTTTAATGAAAGTAAATACGGCAATGAGCAAATGCAATTAGTACAGAGTATACAGTGCTGCTTATAGCAACAAATTGAGCATGACACATTGGCCCCAAATTTTCATCGTGCCTCAGCCTTTAACTGCAAATACGAGAAACTCAAGCTGTGTTTGCAAAGACAAACAAACCAGCCAATGGCACCTTAAATTGGAGATTTAGCCCTAGGCCCTTCTTAATAATCAGACTCCTCAGTTAAGCTCCATGATGATACAACTTAGATTATGGCTTTAAGTTTTTTGCTGTCTGATGCTGTTGTACTTTGTAGTTTGCAAAACTGAAAAGGCCCATATCCAGTACAGTACTAGAAAGAACAAACATTCATTAATATTTTGCAAGTCTTCAGCCTTTTAGGCTTGAATCTCAAATTTAGTGTGAAGCTCATTCCATGAACATTTATTGAACCTGGCCTTTTCCGTTACATGCCTATTACTCACCATCATAATTAGAACGTCCCTGCAATGGGTCTAAATGTTTCTGTTAATGCTTTCCACTTCTGTCTGCATTCTTTTCATATTGTTTCCTGCCATTAATGCAATAAAAATGTCAGCCACAAATACCAGATTCCTAATGGAAAAGCAAAACAAACTAAAACCACAGCCAGCGCCACAGCTGAGAGATATTATTTTTCCCTGATACTCCAAATTGTTACTAGGCAAACAATTAATTGAGGTTGCACATACAATGTGCATAATTAACTAAGTTATATACATTGTTCATACACACAGATCAGAATTACTGAGACTCTGGAACTGTTACAGTGTAGTTTCTTGCATGTATTTGAGTTGCCTGCTCAGAGAAAGGTGGTCTCTTGTTTAAATGAGAAGGCTGTAATTTGTACTTTTGGCTTCTCATGCTCTTGGAAAACACCTTAATTTTTGGTTTAAGGTAAAATGGGACAAACATAGAATGTATTGGGTTGGAAGGGACCTCCAAAGGTCATCTAGTCCAACCCCCTTACAATAAACAGGCATGACTTCTTTAATACCCTCAGACATGATGTTTAATTAATTTACACTTTTAATTTGCTGTAAGTTCCTAAGAGGTAGAAGACCCAGAAGAGAGGATCTAAAACTGATTAGCTGTTGTTAGTGCAAGATGGATATTTCTTGTAACTTGTCAGCTAGTTCATTCAACGTAATAAGTAGCCTCTCTGGCTTTTTTTTTTTCTCATAACTTAAACTTTTCAGAGCTCCTGACTGTTCTTAAATACGGTTATATGAAACATTTCTAATTAGGGAATATAGTTTATTGATGAAATTGATGAGGAAATTAACTTAGAAATCTGAATTCTGTGTGGGACAAATTATTTGTGGTAGTGAATTTCATCATATATTCCTTCTAACATACATATTTGGGGATAAGATCCCCATATATGCTGTTCCCTATGCGTAAATCAAATAGAGTGAAAAAGTAGACCTTTCCCCATGGAGTTTGTTATGTGAATTGTATTACAGGAGGAAACAAGTTCATAAAGAACATGAAGCAGCACTGAGACAATACTAGTCAGCACACTGCAACTAGTCAGCACACTGCAAATGGTCACAGCTCTTTGGTCACATTTATTATGAGTATTTTAGTCCCTCATTGAAGACTGGGTTTCTGAGGAACTCATGAGTTGCTTCTGCTGGTGAAGTTAAAAGGCACAGGAGAAAAAGGCTAGATGTCTGTCTGTTACCTCCTGGGTAATTTGCCAATACATTCTGTAACTCCCTCCCATAAAGTTATCTGTTTGGGAATAGTGTCAGGTGCAAAGAGCAGGTTCTGTGATGGGAGTTTAGCACAGACCTTGGATTTTGCTGAAAAAATTGAACATCTTCTATCTATTATTCCACCTTTCCTTTTAATAAATGTTGTTGGATATATCTTGCTGTATTTCTGAGGCTCTCTACTGTTATCCAGTTCAATAGTGTAAGTTCAGCCTGTAAACTCTTCAAATTAAGGGTTGTTTTCTTCTAATTGTGCAGTTCTTCATTCAGCTGAGCCTCTGTCTAGATTAAAAACAATAGCAATCACTCAGAGTAAGTACGTACTCTGAAGATGCTTTCAAGTGTTCCACTTTTTAAATAAGAAAGTGGTAGAAAATGGCAGGAGGTTCAGAATACAATGGATATGCTATGCTTCCCTTATTTAACTTTTCTTCTTCTTCCCGACCCCCTCAGTGATGACTCTGCAAGCACTGCAGCATAGGAATTGGCCACGACTGGAGGGTAGCCCTGTTTGCTTATTAAGAAGGCTCCACTGGCTGTGGGGAAGCCATGCTGAGCCATGCTATGCACTGATCAGATTCCATCCAACCTACATGTCAGGTTGAAATGCAGGGTTTGAAAAACAATACTAGCTGTACAAGCAGGCAAGCAAGTAGCTGACATATTTCTCTGCCCAGAACTCTCTGAGAAGAGCTGTATGTGCAGTACCAACACGAGCAACAAGACCTTTGTTTAGCTCTAGCTCTAGCTCCTACCTGCACATCCGGGTGCTGTCATTATTGCAGCCACTGAGACCATGCAGGTATTTAATGCACACTGGAGGACAGCACTGAGACTGTACAGGAAAGCGTCAAAGCTGCAGATTTACCTTCATCTCACCAGTCCCTGCTGAAAACCAAAAAAATCTGCAAAGATGCTTTCTCAGGAGTCTGCTTAGCAAGCCTTTGCACAGTGGCTGTGATAATGATATCCAGTATAATTTGACACCACATGATTAAGAAAAAAATTAAGTGCCGCTGAATGCTGTTTTAAAAGACTTTGCATGGACGTTCCAGCTGCAGCAATATTTCAGTAGTTCCATCTGTATTTAGTCTCAGCACACTGGCGATAGGACTGAAACCTATTAACACTCGTGAAGTTCTGTGTTTGAGATCTTTCAGTTGAAAATATAAATGCAATGCCAGGCAAAGTAAAAGTTGAAAAGGTTATCCTTTATCTTCTCAAACCAATGGCAAAAAAATGCTCATCTAATTTAGTTTGCATGAGTGTATCGTATTTTTTTGGCCTCCCTAGAAATGACTGTTCCTCATTTTTCTCCAGCTGTAAGTAATATGACTTAAATAGCTCAGTGAAGCAGCTCTATTATTTACTGGTCAAAAAACATTACAAATGATTGAAGGGTTTTTATGAAAGAGGTGGCTGAGAATTGTTCTCATTGAATGTTTAATGCTTGTGACATATTGCAGGGGCAATCCATAGGCAGATAGAAAAATCTGAAAAATTGTTATTTTTTAATGGTTTACATTTTTCTGTTTTTCTCAGGTTTGCAAGTATTTAGTATATTTAAAACACATGAGGTTTTTCAGAAGTGTTTTTTTTATGCCAGGTTTGAGGTGCACACTGCTTACTGGCCTGATTGAAACCAAGCCTGTTGGAACAGGCCTCAACCATACAATGAAGAACAAGACAGGGACATCCAGGAGGTCTCCAGACCACAGAGTTTGTTGTTAGTCAGATACACCACCCAGTCTGATTTCCCCCATGTAAAGGGGAGAGGACTGTGGACCACAAACCTTTTGAGATTCAAGATAATATCTTCGCATGACACCTCGGAAAACCATAAGCCATGTTTCACATTTTCCCCCAAATGAAAGCAGGGAGAGCATTATGAGAGATGTGATTGAAAAAGTCCGTTTGAAGCCTAGTCAGTCTCATACTCTGCAGGTAGAACTGAATCTTATTAGATGTTATGTAGCACCACGGTTAAAATTTTCGATGTGAAAGACAAGTGCAATACCAAGTAATACAGAAGATGTAACACTGATGAAGCCCTCTTGTGATGCCTCCTGCTAGTTTTTGTCAGGTTTTATCCCGTTTCCCTGGGTCAGATACTGGGTTTCCTACTCTCACTCCCTGATCCAAGTGAAGTTGTTCAAATACCAGGTTTACCTTTACATGTTCTTTAATCTTACTTGCTTAAGTGAGCCATGAACACACTGTTTGACTAGGTGCCTACTGCTAAGATTGACTGCCAGGAGAGAAATACTGAAATTGTCTATATCAGACATTCTACATCCCAGAATCCCGCTGGCCAGAGCAGGCTCAGCACTGAATTCAGACCAGGTCACCTGGGACTTTGTCTGGTCAAGTCTTGAAAACCTCCAAGGATGGAGATTCCACAACCTCATCTGAAGGCCCTTGTGAAACCTGCTTTCTGAAGGCAGTCTGTGTTGGAGCAGTAAGAAATAAATCCCTTGTTCTGTTTCAATTATGGTATTGCCAGGTGTTATCTGAAACAATACTGTGGGAAAAAAAAAAAAAAAAGAGATCTAGCGTTATTTAAAAATTGACAGTATCACCTTAAAATGATTATTTTCTAAACTTTTTATATGAGTGCTGTGGAACAGTAACACATGCACATACTCTTCCAGCTGTACAGTAAAATTTATGAACCTCTCACTTCTGGCACCACTGGTATCACCGTAAGGACAATAGTTCTGCATGAACAGTATTTGTATTGTGGTATGTTGTGGTCTATTATGATGAAAAGGATTAGAAGACATGGAGTTGTTTTCTTTTTCAAAAAGAGCACAAGCTTTTATTTTAACTTCCATCTTTTTTATTTTTAGGCAAGTAAGATCATGCGTACATATGCTTTTTAAATATTCCTAAAGGATATATTTTTTACTGTCTACAGCTTTATCTTTAAGAGAAGTTCATTGCTAAAAGCTGTTCTTCTTGGACAAGACCGTTTGATTGCAGAGGAAGTTGAGAATCTATCTCGAAGTTGCTTTCCTTTTCTTTATCAAGCTGTCCATCCGTGAAGCTCAAGCCTGTGCAGTTGACCTTTTTCAGACACAATCCATTCAAATTAGCTTTTTTTCTTTTTGCTGTCTTTTGTCAAATCATCTGTTGGCTCCTACCACATTGTCCCTTAGCTTGGTTATTTCACCCCTGTTCCTATCTGCATTATTCACGGTGTCAGCCACAGTTGGCCGAGCACATTATGAAAAATTCTTGTGATCATATGAACTTCCTCAGCTGCAAGTGATAACTCTGCTACATATCTGCTGTCTTCTCATTCCAGCAGCATTTCTTCTGAATCTCACTGATAAGCATCTCAGTTACCTTTTCATCACTTTTAACATCAAACTCTCTTTTGCTCCTCCTGCTCTCTCTGTTATTTTCTTCTCTAATCATCCAACTCCTTTTCTTTGCCTCCATAGCTCTGTACTCACTCCTTCCCCTGTTTTATCTCCTCAGATTCATTTTGGGAATGGTTCATTCATACTCAGTAGCTGAAGATTGATCAGCCTGGGGCAGATAGAAGGTCTGTGTCTCATCCCGTCTCATCTCTGACAATGACCTAAGTTTTGGCTCCCCTCTCAGAAAAAGAGGAAAAGAAAAACAAAAAACAAACCAAACAAACCCCAAGCTTCCTTTTCTGATTCTTTCTTCTATCAATTAAGTTAGAAGACTCCTTCAACATGCTACCCAGAGCATGAAGCTCTGCTGAAGCTCTGCTCTTTGACCTCTTTCTTTTGGGAAAAGTCATGACAGATGAGTGAAATGTTGGTTTGCACTCTGTCCTCCTCAAAAGTGTCACAGTGCACCCCTCCATGGGTATGTCACTCTTTGACTTGAGCTACAGGAGAGATGGTTCATGACTGCAGAACTGTGTGACCCGGTGATAACAAACCACTTTGAATGGAAACTTCAGGTTCGTGTTTATGAAAAGCAAATATAAACAAAGAAGGTCCTTTTAGGAATGACATGAACTGAAGTAAATGTCCCCCTTTTTAAGGGCTGCAAACTCAAATCCTGCCCTTATGATGCACTATTGCATTTTTTTTCTCTGAGTGACCCAGCTGGAGTCTTGCCTTTTCCTCACTAGTCTGCCAAGGAACCTTTGTGCTGAATCACTGACTATTTCTACTGTAATTGGCTTGGACTTCTAGGGTGAGGGGTGTGCTGAATACTTCTCCTTTTTTGCCCGCTAATTGTTTTCCATGCCTCATAGGGCATTTTCATGAGATTTTCGGTGCTCCTGTAATATTTGATTTGGAGCTGGATGTGTAGCAAAATGAAAATTGTTTCAATTTGATTAATTTTAAATGTTGCTTGTCAGTTTAAGGAAATTTTGAGCAGTTTTTCTTCTTGCTGAGGAGTGAGTTTTAGACTCTCTTAAGACTTCCTGTAGGTAACCGAATGTCAAAAAAATCCTCAACCATTTTTCCTCACAGTTATTTCAGCCAAGATTTGTGTTTATCCCTTTATTGGTCCTTTTAGAATAAACAAGAAATAGTGGAGTAGTTGTGCTTACATTGCCCTATTCCCCACTTCCCAGGCAAATTAAGGATGTCTCTCAGCAGCAGAAGGATGAGGTGGAGTTGTGATTGCAGCCGTTATGTGGGGGAGCAGGAAAGGTGATAGGAGTCAGTGTGCTGGGTTTTTCATTAAGAGCTGTATTCCAGTCGTACTGCTCTTTCTGCAGCAAAAATCAGAGACTTTAGCAGATAGAGCAGTGCTGTAGTAAACTCTGCATTGAGGAACTGTTTCCACAAGGGCACTTGATATCACTGTAGATGTGTGTGTGTGCACTAACACACTCGCCTAGGAAAACTACAGCAGCCAAAGGATGGGGTCAGTTTAGAGAAGCGAGGCAGAGATACAGGCCTAGCTGAAGAAAACAGGCACATTAGCATGGTTGTTCTATGAATATGAAAAACCTGCTGCAGATGGAATGATGGGCATCGCCCACATTTTAGGGAGAAGAGGACTAAGAACAGAAAATATCAGAAGCCCATGTGACCTCTCTGGCTCATCAACTCTGAACAATCAATCCATGTGTGATTTGCTGCAGTAGAAAAGCAAATCTTTTACAGAGATGGGCATAAAAAGTAGCACTGAAGTGCTCACCATTGTGGGCTTAGAAAAAGCAAGGCTCCCTTGGTCTCAAGTCCAAACAGGTTGGGCCTCAGTTCTCTCACCGCTTGTACTGCCTTTAAACTCCAGGACACCTTCTTCGTAGTCAAGTTTTGCATGCTTCCTTAGGAGTGTATCGTGTGAATATCAACCTGAGAACATCCAATTGCTTCAAAGTGTATATCCCGGAGAACAACTCAAATGTAAAAAAAAAAAGCAAGTGTTGTCTGATAAAGGAAATCCTTCACTATTCATAAAATATTTGGGTTATTTGAGAAAAGAGGAAATTGCTAAGGATTAGGTTTACAGCACATGAGCATGTCTCAGAAGTGCTACTCTGTAAAGCTTGTCAAGGAAAAAAAAAAGGAAAATAAATCCCAGTAGGCTTCCAGAGTTTTGCATCCTGTAGTTTATTACATTTGTCAGTAAAAGCAGCAAGGATTATGGAAGTAGATTTATTAATTTTATGAAATCCTGGCACGAAGGATTGGTGGCCTTCTGATAGAAAATGAAGTGGAAGTATTTTGCGAAAGACAGACATTGTGTACTTGCAGTGAAAAGTTATTACTGCAGCAAACCTGTTGCAAATAAATCGCTGTAACAAATCCCGTGGAAGTTACTTGCCTTAAAGTCTATGGGATTATGTTTTATGTCTCCTTGTGTAAAGGAAGATCCTTGGTTTCAATGGGTGTTCAATTCCTTGGGGCAGTATACAGAATTAGAACAGCTAATCATAACCAGTTTTGAAAAGTTTCCTGTTGGCGTTTTAGGATTTGTTATTAATGCCTTAAAGGCACACTGTCCACTGTCTGCTAAAATAAAGGTTCGTTTTCCCTACTTTCAATATCTCATCCTTTGTACAAGGTGTCCTTTCGAAAACTTTAAAATGTTTAATTCTTCTAAGGATCTACTGTCTGTATGTTGAGAGGAAACTGAGACAAGGACAGTAAGTTGTGATAAAAAAGGTGTTAATTGAAACATGATGATTAGACCGCTTCTAAACGTGATCTGTTTTTCACCTCAAGGCAGAGTCCGTCATGTAAGATAGGCAAAAATACTGCCATTGAGATCTGAGTCGCTAAAAGCCTTTTCTCAAAGTTAAGTCATATCCATCTGAAAGCAGTTGTAGGCTACTTGTATAGAATCTCTTCAAGGACTCTGTTCTGGTCTTGTAGGTAGGTAGGCAGGCAGTAGTACATGACTGGGTACCTGCATCACAGAAATAGCAGTTTCACTTGTCTCTAAATATTTTAGCACTTTCAGTGGATATGGGTAATGAAGTCCCATTTTCTTTTAGAGGTGTATCTCTAGAGGAGAAGGTTAATGCCTTCTGTGGCTTTGTTTTTGTTCCTTTTTTTTTTTTTTTTTTTTTAAATAAGGAAGGAAGTTAAATGTCCATTCTGGACACCTTTAATATCATAGCATTCTATTTCATTTTTGTCTGAAGCAGTAGTTACTTTACCTCAGGTCTGACTTTTCGTTTGTACCAATGTTCAAATTTTTTTGCATAAATTTGATTGGAAAATACAGCTCCTATTTGCCTAAGATGCTTCAATGTGTCTATTGTGATTGCATCAAAGCAGTAGATAAAATCGTAAAGCTTAATGTCTTGAGAACCACTTAAGAATGACGATCCCTGTTTCGCAGCGACAAAGAACACTTTCACTAAGGTAACAATAAATGAGTTTTGTACGCAGCAGTCCTTGAAATACTGGGGCCTGAGCTGTGGGCCCTGATCAGGAGTTGATCTGTGGATAAGTCACAGCCTAGCAGAATGTTTCGGTTTTCCTTTTGGCTTCATGTTCCAGAGGCAGAACCTGGCCCACCTGTGTCTTTGTGGCTCCACCCTCACCCAGGTGGTCATGGTTGGGGTGGTGGGTGAGGCCAGGATTATATCAACAAGGAGCCGATCAGTTAGAGGAGTTTCCTGTTGGGTGTGGCTTCTGTTGGGGCTGGTTACACCTTGCTGAGCTCTCTGGGTGGTGTCCTTCCATGTGAAGGGCCCCTGAGGGAGCCATTTCTGTCTGTTGTGTCCAGCAGGCGATGCTGGCACCACAGTGGGCAGTGGAGGGGCTGGGCCCACAGGAACCTATGGCAGCACTGTCTGAAAGAAGACTTGTGAGGGGCTGTTGCTGAGTTCAGTGCTGGCCTGTGTGATCGGGCAACTGATGGCAGTGTAAAATGATGATGGCTGAACCGGCACAACAGAGTTAAGTCAGCAAGTACCATTCTCGTTTTATTAAAGTGGAGGAGCCTGGGTCATTTAAGCACATGCTGAAATGCTTTGCTGGATCGCAACTACTTCATGTAAAGCTGTATAGCAAGTTAGTGAAAGTGCTGGAATGTTATGGCTCGTTGTCCAATGGTTCCCCATTAGGTTTGTACGGGAATGTCATAGTTATTTTATAAGGGTCAGGCTTTTGTTTTAGAAGGAAGCAACCCAAAACCAGGTGCCTCCTTTTGTTAATAATGTCCTCCATGTAGATAGTAGGCATGTGAAAACCTCTTAGTTTTGTCTTAGTAATGGAAGTGACCATTTGTGTGCTGTGTGAGTGTGTCTGCCTGTAACCATCTCATTGTATGAATGCAAGTAGGTACGCATCTATATAGTATCATTACATCCGTATGGATAAATAAGATGCTCATCCACATGTAAGCAGTTGAAATGGAAATCTAGATGTTCTGCTATGGTATTTATTTCTTCTCCAAACTCTGTTTGAGTCTGTATCACTAATGAATGTGAAATACAGTTACACTGGAAGTGTAAGGCTAAGAACTAATACTGAATTCATCACCTCAGAAACACTATTTTTTTATAAGTACTCATGCTTATGCACAATGTGTTACAATTCTGCAGGGTTTTTTCTTCCCCTTTTTTCATCTTTTTTAACAATTCTAAAGAGCATGTTACTATATCACAGACAGTATTTGATTTGCACTTAAGGGAAATATCACACCTTGTAGTTCAGTCTTCTAATAAACCTCAGACCTCCTCTGTTTCTATCACTTAATTTAAAATTTCCAAATCTTGGAAAGAAGCTGATTTCCATGTATTCCCATTCCTATGCTGCAGTGCTATACTGCAGTCAAAGAATTTTTCCACATTACCGTAGTACTATTATTGCTATTGACTTTGACATACCTGGATCGGGATTCAAATGTAGATGAACATAAGCAGTTATTCCAAAGGTTTAATAGCATTTTCTTCCTTTGTTTTCCCACATTCACAGTTGTGCTTTTCTTTCCCCCTTCTTTTTCCTTCCATTCTTAAGAGCTTTCCTATAACTATAGCTTCTCTCTGAAAGGTTATTGTTAACTTGGTGCTAGCTTGTAATGAAAATAGAACATGATTTGTGTATCTTCATTGTGATTTTTATCCAGAAATAATGAAAGAAAGAATTTTAAGTGATCAGTGGTTTACTTTCTCTAGGTTATCGGTTTGTGACTTCTCAGAAAGGGACCTGATTTTGGAAATGTTCAGAAAATCTTAAAGATAGCCCAGGTTCACCAAAATATGTTGGCTCATAAAGCCTTTTTACAATCCTTTACATTGATTTTTCACTATCCTTAAAAGATTAAATCTTTGTTGAATCTAGTCCTGCATCTTTTACTTGAAAGCAGCACTATTTATGTTCTTTTAATTCGATGTGGTGGATAGCAAGAGTCAAAGCTTGGTTAAAAACTGGGGTCTGAATCATATTAAAAACTGCTCAAATTGTAAAATATACCCTTATATGAATGGGAATACGGAAATCATCCACTGCTTTAAATAAAACTAATGAGAAATAATGTGATTTTTCTTTCTGTCTTTCTCACTCTAGAAACATCAAATGTGAGCAGCTTCTGTGAAATTTGTGGGTTTGCTCGTACACAGATGTAAGGATTATTTGCGTGCTGTCATTTGCCATAGATTTCAACAGCAGTTTCCACATGTCACGGAAAGCACATCATATAAAGCAGGCGTGTGTTCTCCATGTACGCTGTGTCTATAAACCAAGCAGGACATAATTATTTTAATAGAATTTGGACTGACATTGTATAACATTTTCAAAAGGATTTAGAAGGCTTTGTGGGAGAGGACAGCTACAGCACAAAAATACTAATTAAGATGAACATTTCAAAGTTTGTAGGTGATTTGGTTTCTGATTTTGGTTACTCAGCTGCAGATGCCTTAAAGACTTAGGTCTCAAGGTTAGACATTAGCAAAAACTTCTACACCAAAAGAGTTATCGAAGACTGGAACAGGCTGCCCAGGGAAGTGGTTGAATCACCATCCCTGGATGTATTTAGAAGCAGTCTAGTTATGGTGTTCAAGGATATGGTGTAGAAGTGAGCCTGGTAAAGATAGATAATGCTTGGACTTGATGGTCTTAAAGATCTTTTCCAACCATAGCAATGACAGGCCTGTCATAGTGCCCTGCTTCAGAAGCTGAGTATCTAGACTTCTTACATAAAGGAGTCCGCTCCTGTTGGTTGACCTAGGGGAATGAATAAACATGCCATCATCATGTCTTTCCTCTGAGTCACCCAAAACCCCAGCATTTGGATTTTTCTGATGAGAAATATCCAATACGTCTCATACCTAATAGAGAAGTCTGTGGTACCTTAAGATTACTGTTGCATGTACATAAATGACATTGCTCCACTGGAAGTCCTAAATAATGTAAAATTAAGTAAGTCCACTCTATTTGACAGGCTGAGAGTGTTGGGGTTCTTCAGCCTGGAGAAGAGAAGGCTCTGGGGAGCCCTTGTAGTGACCTTCAAATACCTGAAAGGGGCCTATAAGAAGGCAGGAGGAGATCTGTTTTTGAGGATCAGTAGCGACAGGATAAGGGGTAACAGTTTTAAGCTAGAAAAGGGTAGATTTAGGTTGGACATTAGGAAAAAGTTTGTTAATATGAGGGTGGTTGAGCACTGGAACAGGTTGCCCAGAGAGGTGGTGGAGGCCCCATCCCTGGAGTCATTCAAGGTCATGCTTGATGGGGCTCTGAGCAACCTGATCTAGTTGGAGATGTCCCTGCATATTGTAGGGGGCTTGGACTAGATGACCTTTGGAGGTCCCTTCCAACCCAATACATTCTATGATTCTATGATTTCTTTATCCAAATCTTTTTTTTACTTTTGTTTGTGGTCGGCCTCTGAGAAGACTGGATAACCCAGACACAGAAATTACAAAAATTTGCTCTGTGTATTAAGTTGGCATTACATCTTTCAGCACGAATCGAGGTTCTGCTAGCACTTTTAGGAGTCATTAGTGCTTTGCTGAATTTTCCCACACCTGCTTAAAATATGTCAGTTGCAGTGCATGCTGCGAAGTGGGGTTACTTGGCTTATCATTAAGGATAAATCCCAGCTGCAGAGATCTAACAAATCCAGAGGAGGAATTCAGCAAATATGTTCTGTTTAGTCAGAAGCCCTTTCTAGTCTTTCCCTCTGTTGCAAGGATTGTTTTCACTGTACAATGTGCAACTGGTCAGCTTATGTACGAAACGGATGAGGGAGTACACTGATTAATGAAGGAACTGGAAAAAACGTGAACAGTGAAGAATATCAAACATTCAGAATATTCAATATTTAAGGTCAGTAGAAGGTTTTGGAGAAGGAGTGGGAGAAGCAGTGAGGGTGAATAGGGCTTAGGGTTCAATGGAGAATGCTGTGAGGAGTTGTGGGCTTTGGGACAAGAAGGAGCATTGAAGGTTGATGAGTAATTGAGCTATGTGGGATATATTATCTCATGGTATATTAAGTTCCTTGTGGTGATTATCCTCAGAATGTTAGAGTAGGCGTTGGTTAATGGGAGACTAGGGAGTGGGAATTGGGAAGAGCAGGGGAGTGTGCATAAGAGGAGGGTGAGATACTGGGGCTAGATGGAGAATTGTTAGAGGCTGGGAAAGTATTGTCGGGAAATATTGGATGTTCCTGCTGTGTTCTCATACTCTTTAAAGTGCATCTACTTTTGACTATTGTCAGAAAGTGATCTAAACTACTGAGCCACTATGGATGTTTTTCTGCTTTTATCTTAGCTTTTATAGTCTCTGTGAAAGGGTGAAGGTTTGCCTACATGTGGTTAGTTGGCAAAGGAGAATGAAGAGTAGTGCCAAGCAAAGAAATGTGGAAATAGCTTAGAAAGGCAGACCTTGCTCTGGTAACAGGAGTTGAGACCACCTTAGGACAAAGGTGGGTAGGAGTTAGAAGGTGGTGGGAGCAGAAGCTAAGGATGGGAATCCTTAATCCCATGCTCTAGAAGAATTGTGTTTTCCCAAAGACAAATCTGTTTTCCTGAACTCCTAAGCATAAAAAGCATCTCTTGCCTCAGCCAACTGCATATCTCACCCTGCTCCATTCACCCTCTCCACCCAACTAACTTTGCTCGTAGGTTTACTAGTGTTTACTGGCATGGGGATTTGGGTCAAATATTGCAAAATATGGTGGAGAGCTCTTGACTGGGAGGTACTGCCTGTGATGTCTCATGGTTGCACTGCAACCACAACCATAAAAATCAGATTAAAACAAGTAACTTTGTCTAACAGCCTCACTTTTCTTGAAAAGCACTTGTCTCCAGCATTTTCAGTACATTTGAACAATATGGGAAGTTTTGTATTTTGTTACAAGATGGCTTTTGACTGGAGAGCCCTAAGAAGATGAGAGGTAAGCAGAATATTATCTGAGATCTCCTCCACGTTTGTGTCTGGCAGTCTGGTATCTGCCCCCAGATGTCGGAGGCCAGCTGTTTCTTGCAGCTTGCCAATGGGGTCTGTGTCACATCAATAATGTCAGTCATTCACCTTAGTGAATAATAAATAATTTCCACAGAAATAGGACATACTGTAGTGAAATGTTATATACAAAGACATACATCAGATTTATAAACTTTCAGATTTCTGTGTTTGTAATGTGAAAACAATCCCAAGACACTGACCAAAATTACAGTTCATTTTTCAGCTCTGAGTTTGTGTTACTTGCTTGGAGAAGGTGCAGAATTCATTGCATTCAGCACAATTGTCTGTGCCTTCAAAGAGGAACTAAACCAGGCTAAGCGGTACTGGAGCCACTAAAATCTCAATAATACGTTTTGATAGCTAGTTATTATTTAATTTTAATTGAATTATATTGCACAGACATAGTTCAATAGAGAACCTAAATATCTCAGTCAAGATCAGGGCTGTGATGTTGAAGGATCTGCAGACAAACCAACATGTGTTTTCTACCACATTATGGGAAACAGTTTCCACCCAAGAGTTAGCTAAGAGTTTAATCCTGCAATTAGTATGCTCTCTGCCCAGAAACTATCACTTGCAGCACAGCAAGACAGATGGATTTCGGATTAGAAAGAAATCTCTCCCACAACAGAGTAATGCACAATTTATCAGATATAACTTGGGACCGTGGTTCATAGTCCTCTGAAGCAGCTCTGGGAGACAGGATATCAGAAAATTATTGTTTGTATTTCATTCCAATACAAAGTGGGGCCTGTTATGTCAGATACTGTATAAACAAATAGTAAGAGACGACTCCGGTCCCTAACATTTTATAATCTAAATAGGCAAGGCTAACACAACTGTACAGGAAATACAAGGATATGGCAAGGGAACGTGATTTGCCTGTGACCACAGTGTTGATTGGTGATAGAGCAAGGAGCCAAATCCAACCCTTTGGATTCCCAGCTCTGCAATCTGTACTACGGCTGACCTTGCTATTAGATGATTGTTAGTTTCTTCTGATGAGTTTCTTCTATTTTCATCATTTTCTTTTGTATTTGGTGTTATTTGTTTGTCAAGATTGCTATACGGAGAATAAGCCCCAGGAGGAGCAAGAAGCTAGTTGCCCTACTTCTGTGAGAAAGAGCAAAGCAGTAATGGTTCTGTAATCAAGGTAGATTTAAATGTTTGTATGTCATAGCAAGCAGTTGTCCTTATAGATATATACGCATATATATATTAAAAAGTCTACCATCAAGGATTACTTTAAGCAAAAATAGCAGCTGGCTTTGAAATTAATGAATATAATCTGTAACAGGTACATACGTAAAGCATGAAGTAATTCCTGGCATTCTTCAGTTGATACAGTATCTGAAAGTTGGGGAGAAAACATTAGAACCCAGGAAAGCTACACAAAATATTTTATTTTATGATTTTTTTTCCTGCAAGTGGATGAACAAGCATTACAAACATGCTCTACACCTGTAAGATCTAGTTATATGGCAGGTAACCAGGGAATATTCTGTGTTTTAAAATGAAATCTGCACATCGAATCAGGCAGAGAACAGCTGGCTTAGAAATCAGCCTGAGAATCAGAACAATCTATGAAAGGTATTTGTGTTAGCATTAAACATTTTTGCATGCTGTCCGTGCAGAAGATAGCCTCTGAGCTTTGTGGATTAAGGAAGTGGCTGGTATGGCTTTCTGAGACTGGGTTGCCTTGTTAAGAATAGAAAACACAATTAAAATTTAGTTAAGGGAAAGCTGTGTGAGCCCATGTGATTTACTGCTTGCACAATGCAGATTTAATGTTTTAAAAGGCAGAGTTTTCAGTCAAGTTAGTAAGGAATAAGGTTATGATTGTTTCTGCAGCATGCCATTGCTTTTTTGAGCAAGAGCTATGTAGCAATGTGCATGTGTATCTGATAAACAATAGAAAGGCAAATGATGATAAAAAGGAATTATTCTTTAATAGCCAAATACAATATACTTGGAAGACTAAAGCACAGACTAAGGAGAAACAACCAATGATTAGATTTGGTTAAATTTTACTGTGTTCAGAAGCGGTCTACCAGCACCAAGGCCTAGCAGGCATTCACTTACTACAGCAACTCTAGTTCTAATGTTAGGACGTGGATCCCACTTTTTCCACAAACTGGAGTTGACACAGCCACGTTTAATCCACCCTTTTAGATATGTCATTGCAAACATGAGTGTGGATGCTTTTCCCTGGGATTTTGCTTGAGATTATGCCTGCACAAAATCATTTACATTAACTCAAAATAGGAAATTATAAGAGAAAATGAACTAAAATCAGATTAACCGAAAAGCTAAAATTAAATGGAAACAAAAATTGTTAGTATGGAACAAAAGTGCCCACACACAGACTTGCTCTGGAATAACTAATTGTATGAAGTAAAACCAACTGTTATTTTGGTTCCAGTTTTTCTGTGCAGAGAAGCCTTAGGACCTCTGGCAGTTAAAATATAATTGTTCTTGTGATGCAAATATTCACGACCACTCTTGAATTGAACCTTTTGAACTGCCAGTGCAGTGTAAAGGGGACAGAGCGCTGCTGAAAATGAGGCCAGAGGCAGCAAGGCCCTTCATATTTCATAAGGATTTTTGGGAGACAGCACTTGCCAGTCGAATGAGGTAAAAGAAAGGAGAGGAGAGGTCGGAAGGTTTGCAGTGAAAAAACAGATTGTGGAAAGCCGAAGACATACAGTAAATGAAAACCCACAAGTACAAATGGCAAAGGATCAAAGGTGAGGGGCTGTGTAGGAGGGAGGTGCTACTGATGCTCCCAGACATTCAGGGATGGGAAAATTCCATTAAAACTAAGCACCTGCTGCTTAAGATTAGGGCTTCAAAATTACAAACCATGTCAGTAAAAGCATTTTGCTTTGCAGTTTAAAGGGGAGCTGAAGGAAACAGCCGAAGTATTAGGAGGTGGAAAAAGAGAGAATGGGAAATATTTTAATGAAACTGATCTGCATACATTTAAGATGGGATATTGCTTAGGCATGGCTGGTTTCAATCTGATTTTAATTTTTGTTCCCCAGCTTTTCAGCTGTCTTCTTGAGCAAAAAGAGACTTTTTAGTTTAGCGTAGTAAGGGGATAGGCAACTGGGCTTTGGATGGCTTCCTAACCTTGTGCCTCATTCCTCTTCATGGGTGTGTCTGACTCTTAAATTTCTCTTTCTTAATCCTACTCTAGTCTTTGTGGGTGAGGAGAGATGATTTCTGACTCTTTTGCCCATTGTAGGGTAGAACACAACACTGAAATCCTTCTGGTGGAGTAAAGGCTGGCAAATGTTAGAAACCACAAGAGCTTAGATACAGACCAGCCTGTACTTAACTGACACAGACACGCTCACATCGGCATGCCCACACAACCAAAAACCAAAGCAAAGGCAGCTTGGCTTGAAATGGCTGCTTCTCCTGCCCCATACTGCTTTGATATTTCCAAGTTGATGAGCTGAATATCACATGTCAGAGATTGGCAGCAGACAATGGAAAGCCAAAAAGCTGTTCCCAATCCTTCACACTGAGAAAGCATTGATCAAATTGTCACTTACAAATCGGTGGAAAAAAACAGCCTAATCTGCAGTGTGCCTTCTCTCTAGTCCCGATCCCAGACTCCAAATTAGGCACTCTGTTTCCCTTTAAGGAACTTAAAATTAACCTGATGATTGCTTTTACATAGGAAATAGGAAAAAAGAAGTGGCTAAAAAGAGTTATATGTCTAGAGTTTTACTTTCCCCTGCTCAATGAAGGGATACTTGCTCTTCTTGTCTACTTTGAATACCAGATGTCTCTGCACAGTCAAATTGAGACATCCTGATAGAGAAAGATTTTCAGATGTCCTCAGCTTTTTTCTGGAAACTGGGCCCCTTTAAAGATGTCTCAAGTATGACACTCAAGAACTCAAAAAGTCATCCCAGCTTGCACAGTGCTTTTCGAAATTCAGCCAGCGTTTTTAGTAGCCTATGCCTCAAGGAGTCTGGGCACCTTACCCAAAAAGAGCTAAAAAAATGTAATTTGCAGTTCTTCAAGTAATCCAAAACAAAGTATCAAATCCCTTCCCATCTTCCTTTGCCAGGGAAAGTCCCTGTGCACTGGAACTGGCCTCCTTCTGCTGCACAAGGGACAGCAGAAGTAAATGGAGGGTGGAGTGGGAGAGCTTTTGGAAGAATGATCAGGCTGTGCATAGTGCTCAGCCCTACTTAATCACAGATGCCTTGCTTGAGAATCGAGTTCCAAATATTTCCATGGTGCTCACACATAGAGTTACCTGGCTGTCGTCTGTGCTGAAGAATTTCAACCACCAGAATTTCCTTGGCTGTGCTGCCGCTGATGGCTTTTTCCATTATTTTAATATTCACTCAGCAGATACTTACTTGGTGTGGGTCACTAAGCAGGCAAGAAAGTATCGACCAACTGTTGAATTTTCCAAATGTGAAGGTTTATATGCCTCTGTATTGTGGTCACAGAGGAACAGTCTAAGGATGCGTAGAATAAATGTGCGTGGCAATATGCATACAGCACACGACAGACAAATGATTTGACACCTAACTAAATGCCTGATCTATGCCTTTTTATAGCAGTACACCCCTTCTGAGGCTTATTCGTTTGGCCAAAACAAGGGGTGGCTGAGGAAAAATTAGTCAATGTAAAAGTCTTAAGAAGTGATTGAAAATCATTCTGCCACAGGTGGACCAAAGAAGGCTTTCATTTCTCAGTTTCTTAACAGGCTAAGATGGATGTCATAAGACATTATTCATCCTAAATAAATCAATAAATCACCTGTGCTAATATACAGATGTGTTGTGGTGAGGTTAGGGAGCTAAAGAAAAGCAATATGATAGATGGCTTCTGTCATGAGCCATTTGCCACCCAGTTCACTTTTTCTTCTGGCTGCCAGCTGTTGCTGCCAAAGGAGCTGGTATTGTGGGGTTTAATACCACCAGACAGGAATGCCAGGTAGACCTGTGGAACAGACACCTCTGGTTTTGAGAAGAGATTTAGAGAAGCATGATTGGAGCTATCACAGTACTCATCTTACCATGAATTCCCATTGCAAGGTGTACTGAAAAGAGCTAGTCAGATGTGTAAAAAGGGGACATAGAAAAATGCTTTTTTCTTCTGTGCAATAATCTGTGCCTTGTTCTGATGTCCACGCTTACAGAGGAGTACAGAAATAACTAGACAAGAACTTAAAGGACAGGCCACAGAAAAATGTTTCCTAGGAGCCAGAAGATGAGATTTGTGAACCATGTCAGGAGCGAAAAACACATTTTCAAAAGTTGCTTAGGAGAATGTTTTGAATATTCTTTAAAATTTCTGGTAAAAGAGGGCCCAAAGGTTTTTACTTTTTAGTTATTTTTACTTGTTTTTTGTAAAAAGACTTAAAGTCTCCTACTCTAAAAAAAGGTCCACTTTAGCAAATAAGAGATTATAGATGGTCTTAAATGTTCTGTTCTTCAGCATACATTGTTTTGCATCCCTGAATTAAGAGACTAGAATCAAGCTCAGGTATCCAGGCTTCAGCTGGTTGCCTAAAGAGTAAGGAAGAGCTCATCTGCTCCCACTCTTGATGATGCACAGCTGGCCAAGAGGATTACTTCTGGGGTCTCTGAAGAGCCAAAGAATCTAACTTATAGCTGGAGACAGGACACAGGAAAGGACAAATTGGTGTACTGAGGAGATACAGACACTTTCTGGGTTGGCTGGCGTGTCTTATTCCAACATGCAGGGTCACACTAACCACAAGGCATGGGACTTGGAAATAGTTTTCACCAGGCTCAGCAGAAGGGCCCTGAGGAGCTTCTTGCCTTCCTACGCAGCTGGGGGCATGATTCAGCTTCCAGGATCATGTATGCATGTTGCAACTAGGCAATTCTCTGTCCTTACAAGAGGTTACTTTCAGGTGGCATTTTGATTTTTTGTGTCCTATACTAGGAGCGCACTTCTCACTAATTATTCTCCTTAAGATGCAGTAATTAAAGCCTTTGGGTTTACAGTATAGATGTCTACGTGAAACAATATGTGACTTGACCTTCTGAGTATCAGAGGAGGCTCAGGTAGGCCATCATAACCCCAGCCCTCTTGTGTGGAAACAGTTTTGCTTATGGGCATTTCAGAAATTCATATAGTTTATGCCCAGAAATAACCATTATGATCATGTAGTCTGACCTCCTGCATAGCACAAGCCTTTCAGCCTCACCCCGTAATTTCTGCATTAGGCACACATCCTGTGGTTAACCCGCATCCTGTGGTGGGATTATATATCGAGTTCTGTATTGATTAGATTATGACTTGAGACAAATTACATTTTTAGCTTGGATTTTAAGTAGTTTAGACTTATTTCTGTAGGTTTTTCCTTTAAGACGTTTGCAGGGCTTCTCCCAGTTACTCTTCTTTGCTGTCTAGTTCTTCAGCTCCTTCCTGCAAGAGCAATTTAGGTTAAACTAGAAGTCTCTAACTTCCATGCCTTGGGCTTGCACAGCCTGAATACACCTTCAACAATACTGTAGAAAAGATGCCTAGAAGAAGTTGTTCCATGAACACTGGAACTAAATATTGTTCTCCTTCAGATTTACATCCTTTATAAACCCTATATGCAATCCTTATGATAACTGGAACTTTCCTCATGTCCTTTATGCCCTGTCTGCCCAGTGAAGGACAATATGTGCTTGGTGACTCTTACAGACCTGTGTCTGTACTTACTGCTGAGCCACTTGCAGCCAAACAGACTATAGAACAGCTGTGTGCTTTGGGTTTTTTAATGTCATCAGGGCGATAATTTGGGTATCTGTCCTTCAGCAGTTGCCAATTTTCACAGCACTGGTAAGAACTAAGTTTTCCTTGGGATTTCTACACTTTTGTCAAGATTGACAGGTTCAGGAGTTGCTGTGTGTGGCAGGGACGAGGCAGACAAACAGATGATTAGAAAGACAGCACAGACACGTAAACTTGTTTCCTTAGGAAATGGAGCTAAAGATTATCACCTAGGGAATTTACGGTTCTTTAAAATTGCTACCTCTGGGTATTCTTACTAGTCATCTTCCTTCCTGTCTTTCTTTGAATCTTCTCTCAAGGTCTTTGGGGGTTTGGGGAAGGAGTGGGACCATGTGAGTCTGTACAAAAAGTTAGGCCAAATTTCCAGCGTTGTGAGGTGATACACGTGGGAAGCAGTAGACACCACCTTAATGCAACTTTCTTAAAGCTTTTTGGTGCCAAGAGTCCCCTCGTAAAGTTACGTTACTCAAAAGGTGTAATTATGTGGGATTACTCTCAAATATGCAACCAGAGTGACTGATAAATGATTTCCTTTACTCCAGCAGTCATGCAAGATTAATTAGGTACAGTTAGTATGGTGACACTTTGGAAATGTAAAGCATTACATAAATGTTGAGTGGTATTTACTCTGATTATATCCAGGATGTTGGCTGATAGGAAATACATAAAATGTTTTTTAATGCATTTCTATATATGCAGCTTCAGGTAAGAAAGTACTTTTCTAAATGCCCTTGGCAAAGAGTTTTAAGAGTTATGTAATGGATGCTTTGAATGCCTAAGTGTGGGTTTAAAAGTGGCCTGATTTTTAGACACCCATCTATGGCTATCACAAGTAAACTATGTTTATGCTCTGCCTGTCAACTCATTCCCCTCACGATGCTTCCGTTTTTACATTCCTGACTCTTGTGATGTTGGATGGTCCTCGTAGCTCTCCCATGGCAGTCAGCATTGGCCAAATGAGAAAAGGTAAACAGATGGCTTGTAGGTATTTCTAGTATTGATACTATTTACTGCTCTACTGATTTTACTGTTTCCTGCTGTTTACTGATTTGTTTACATCTGAGTTTGTATGGCACCTAGAACAAGGTTTACCTTTTTTATTACTATTTGAAAAAGTTTGTCCATCCTCTTCACTCTCAGTTACTCATTCGTACTCATCCTGCCAAAGTTTTCCACCCTCTCAGCTGTGCTGAATGCCAAGTGAACACTTTGTGTGGCTGTGCTCTAAGTGGGGGAGGAAGTGGAAGCTGCAGTGAGGAAAGGACGAGCAAGTCTTCAAATATTATCTCCTTAATTGCTTTTTTCAAATCTATTATGACTTGTTTTTAAAGGTAAATCACTAGCTCAAGTAATGCACAAGGAAAGGATTTTTCCTGGTGATTAAAGAGATTCCTGAAAAGTCCCCCAAGCTCCAGACCTTTCAGATCTGTGGTAAAAAATAGAAAAATGTGGGAGTTCTCCCAGTTAAGATCACAGAATCACAGAATTGCCTAGATTGGAAAAGACCTTTAAGATCATTGAGTCCAATCGTTAACAGTCACAAGTCCTCAACTAAAGCATATCCCTAAGCACTACATCTATATGTCTTGTAAATACCTCCAGGGAGGAGGACTCCACCACCACACTGCGCAACCTGATGGAGCAGATCATTCATTCTGGAGATTTCCTTGGAGCCTATGTGCACTACTTATATTAGCAGGACCTTTTAATGAGCTTTTTGTCTGTGTGTACTTTTCTACTTTGTGTTTCATCAAGGGGAAGAAGACTGGTGTAAAGGCAATGTAGCCAACCTGGGCTGTACTATGTGCTCAGGCTCCCCATCTTCTCAGCTGTGAATAGCAGATTGGCAGAAGTCATGGCTGGGACCCAAGAGAGGAGACCGGACACTCAGAATGAAGTCTCCCTGGTCTATTCCTGGTAACATATCCCTGCACACATAATTTCTAATGCTTCAAGGCAATAACTTCAAGGCAACCATGAAGCCCCTCTTGCTGACTTACTCAGCATTGTTTTCCTTTTCATTGCCTTAAAAGTCATTGCTTGTTTCTCGCTGATCCTCCTTTAGGCCAGTTTCATAACCAGCCAATTGCATGCTCCAAACACTTGATCTGGAGTGTATCTGAGATCTGGGTGCAAATGTACTGGCTCTGGGCCATTGCTGTTGACTGTTGATGATATTTCATCGGAATTGCAAAACTGTTATGTAGCAACACCATGTTATTGGAAGATGCACAAGTGTTTGGTTTGTTTTTGTGCGATTCCTACATCTATATAAACTGCAGTGTGAGCTGGGGTAGAACTAACTCACAAGTGGTGTTGGGTTTCTCATTGCTCTTTTTTGCAAATGTAGATGGTATGTTGCAAGCAGAACATATACGCATACATTAGCTCAGACTTCTCTTTTCTTTTCATTGTCCCACTTGAATAATAACAAATAATCATGACTTTTCCCTGAGCTTGGCCGTCCCCAGGCCTGGTTCCCTCTACGTAGCTTGAGAGTTAGATTGCTTCAATATGCTCTAACCTGCACTGTAGAAAAAGTGTTCTCTGGCGACGGCTGCACAGTGCTGCAGGACTGCTATTTGTCAGGGCAAAGCAAAGGTTATTACCTTTATCCACTTACACTGTGCTTTGCACTTTTAATATCATTCAAATTCAACTTTAATTTCTGCTACTTGTGGAGTAAAACTGGCTTTGCTTCTGCAGACCCAAATCTGAGCAATGCCCGGTGACACATTGCAAAGACTGTTGCACATTTCACCTGTTCAGGGTGAATGTTCAAAAGCTTTTCCTTCTCGCAAAACCCTTCCCGTGGACCTGTTTCAGCAGTTGCATCTCATTTTTGGTTTTGCTTCAATGTCTTTAGGATGTCTTACCCTAGACAGTATAGCAATACTAAAGAAATAGAATTTATTAAGGTGATGTTGAGATCAAGTACTGGGGAAGTCTTTGAGATATCTGGGTACAGTTGTCATTGTGTTTGCAACTGATGCAAATTTATCGTTGCATTATTAACTCATGTACATTACATGGTGTGCACAGCGTGTATTTTAGCAATGTGCCAAAGTCAAAATGATAATAATAATAAATGAAGATTAGCCTAGAATTTAAATGTGCTGAAAGAGCTCTTTGGTTTACTGGCAACAATAATCAAAGCAAAAAGAGAAAGAGGCTCCTTTGAATTTAGCAGGACAACGGTAAATCACAGCTAGCACTCACTGCGTTTTTCAGGTGACCATATGTGTCCCTTTTAATTCGTGGCTGAAAGGAGGATAGTGTCATGCCTACAGCCAGGATGCACAGGGCACTGCTGTCTTACCTCCTCCAACCAGTAACTCTGCTTCTAGCCCAGCAAAGGCCTGTTTTCATCTGCAGGGCTCCCTCTAACTCACCCACATGCAAATGCTTCTGACCTTAATTAAAGCAGTTCACCTCTCTCTGCCTCAAGGGATGGTTTCCTCATAAGGCAGTTGTGTTTAATTAGCATTTGCATAGCATTCTGCTGGTTGCTCTCCGGGAGCGTTGTTCGGTAGGAGCGTGGGATTGCTGAAGCCTGACTGGCAAGCTTTGCACCCTCCTAATTGACACAGAAGCCAAGTAGAAGTTACACAAGGAAAGAACAGAGAATCGTTAATGATGGATCATTAGCAAGTAGCTCCTTTGAATGAATGTAGATAACTTTATAACTCTATCAAAGTGAAAAGTAGCGTGATGAATTATGCATCAAACAATAAAAGCTCAAGGAAGACACTGGTTTTATAATTGCTGTGCAATTTTCTAGCGTGCTCTAGTTTGTAAGATTAATTTCTTTGGGAAGTGTGAAGCATTCTATGCCTGTTGTACACTTAATGTCAATTTTGTTTTTCTCTCGTTAGAGGTTTTATTCTGTGTCTTTTGGTATCGCTGCAAAAACTCCCAGGGTTTGAGATACGCAGTTTTTAGACAAGCAAAAATTTGCACAAGCAAGTGAAAAGTGTATAGTTACTAAACTACTTCCTTTGAGGATCTGCTGTTTTCTCAGTGCAAAGAGTTCTCAGATACACACACTTGAAATAAGATTGCTTTAAAGCTATATATTATTTTATTTTTAATAGAAATTGCCTAATAGTTTTGTGGCTATGTTGGATTTCTAGACTAATAAATCTCAAAGGGGCATTTTTGCTCCGAAATGATCTTCAGAAGCATTTCAGTTGGCACAGATGGGTCATTCCTGTGGCTTGCGCTAGCGCCAGTTCAGCCCTCAGTCAGTCCTAGGAAGAGGAATTATTACAAGTATTGCCTAGTGATGTCACCTGTCCCCTTAAAATGTGCTGATCTCTCACTTGGTATTTCCTCTGAAAATTGCACTGAGTCTATTCAAATCGCATAGGCTTAGAGGAGTAAGTTAATAAACGTTATGCATGATGTGAGGTGTTTCCTAGCTTTCAGTGAGTGAAGGGGCTTGTGAGAGCACATCTAATCCATCGGCAAGGCTCAGGGATCAGCCGTAGGATCAGCTGTGCTAGAATAATCCTTGTTACCGGTACCTAACTTCAGTTGCCTTTGCTGCAATTTATTATTTCTCATTCATCATGGACACAAAAAAGGATTTACTTCCTCCTTGCAGAAATGTAGCATGGATTTTGGGGGGATTTTTAGGGGATTTTTTATTGTTGTTGGCTGTTTTTTACATTTTTTTAAAGACGTTTTTCGCTGGCCTTTCTCATTAGGTCCACAATCCCACTTTGTTCAGTCTGTCATGTTTTCTCTGATCATTTTGGTAGAACCTCTTCAGGTGTTCCAGATGGCTATGCAGTAGGGGCCTCGCACCAGACACTGCTCCAGCTGTGCCCTGCCAGCTCTAAGTAGAGCAAAAAGATAATTTCATGTGTCCCTCAGGCTTCTCTCATGTTGGAAAACATGCCTGTATGACGCTTGCCTTTTTTGCAACAGCATGATGTTGGTGACTCATCTTCACTTCGTGATCTAGAATAACCCCTAGCTATTCCTACCTTGCTATTTGTGGCCTGCTCTGTATTTATATAATTAAATAATATATATTATATATATATAAAAATAATATATATAATTAAATAAATATGATTAAGTGTAGTTCCTTCCCCTTGACATTATTGAATTTCACCCTGGTTTATCAGACCATTTCTCTAGTGTAGAGCCAGGTCATTGTGAAATCTGCTTCACAGTCAGTTTTAGCTTGAAGTCCTTGGAAACCTAGGCAGGTATGATCTGAGTTCTGTTATCCAACTCACTAAAAATATAGTGACCAGTGCTTCATCTTGAACAGCTCACTTGAAATGTTCTTCCATTTTAGAAGATCCCAGTAGCAACTCTCTGAATCTGATTTCCCTCTCAGTATTGCACCTGGCTTTGGATTTATCTAGACCGTGTTTCTTTAGTGAGTTTATTGAAAAGAGCAGAGAATTTTCTTTCTGAAAGTAGAATCTTGATCTGGCATCCTAGTGGCTGGAGGGTCATCTCACCTGACTTCTGATGCCTGGGTGGTAGAGGTCTGCATCTACGGTACTTGTCTACCCTCTCCTTTGTGGAGAAACATAAGTGATCACAATTCATCTGGCCAGGTTTGGTCATTTACTTTGTAAGTCTATCTTTTCATCTTCAGTGACTCCAAAGGGAGTCTAACCAACTAAACATCTACATCTAGGTTATTGGCTTCTAAAGTTAGATGGGATGTTTCTCACCTCCAGCCCTTCTCCTGGTAGAAAGACAAGAGATTGATCATACACTCTTTGTTCTTAGTAGGTACATGCTGGCTGTTACTTATCTCCTGAGTACTTCCCTTGTGATTATGTGTTCCAGTATTTCACAGAACTTGAAGTTGCATAATTTGGTCCACAATTCCCCAGCTCTACCTCTTTTTTAAACACAGGAACCATACCTGACCTCTTCTAGGAACATACTCATCAGAAGCATAACAAATCTGCCTGAAAAAAACCTGCTTTTCTAAGCACCCTTTTCTTATTTCGTCCTGCTTGGAGCTAGATACCATTGCCATATTAACCATTTGATTACAGTCAATGAAGGCTGTTGAAAAAATGGCATATTATGGCATGCTGCATGACCTTTGTCAGCATCTCTCCTCAGATAAGTAGTAACTTCAAGTAGTGAACTTCCCTACTCATGCCCTTATATGATGACTTCTTGCTGTGATTCATTTCCCTTGCTGCTTGACATCCTGTTTCTTCAGAAGTAAGTCAAACACTGTTCTACCTATTAAAATGCCATATGTGTTTCCTTCCACTTCTACATGAAGGTGTAGTGCCATAGGCAAAGACATAACTACATATAAATATTGTGAATTCTTTTTTGATGGTATAATAAAGACTGTAACTATGAATAGCCGAGTCCTCCTTTGAATTGTCCAAAGCTACAAAGGTTGTTGAATTTTGTAGGAAAGAAAAGTTTTCAACTGACAATTGGGGAAACTGTTGTCCTCTATTTCTCTGTAAAAGTTAGTCTTTCTATGCATACACTGAGGGCATGCCTCCGTTTAGATCCCAGAGTAAATCTATGGCTCATTCTCTCTTCTGAGACTGGTAGTAAAGGTATGACTACTTGTCTGCAGGGAGCTACACTGAAACTTCTGTTCAGTTCACCACGGAGGATTGCTAAAAAGTGAGTTCTGACTACCTGCTATAGATTTAAAAGTCTTCTTATCACTGCCAGCTTCCATAAGGGATTTTCTTACGGCTGCTGCTACCCATGTTTTTGATAGGAAAGGTAAACCAAGCTAGGGAATATCATTGCTGTGCATGATGGGAGTCCTCCATCACTGCAGGACAATGGAGCACACTGCAGAGGTACCCGAGCTGTTGCTAACTGGAGATGGTGCTTCCCATCACCTGGTGCATTGCTCTGACGTCAGTAACAGTGTGTTAACATGACATTTCACTGCGTTCTTATGCTTGTGCTGCCTCCTTTTGTAGACAGCACGGGGATTTCTGCTGCGTGGGGTGGGCCCTGCCTGTGTTGTCGTTCAGGTGGCAGAGGGTGGTGGATGTGTGACATATGCCTAAGAGCACCCTGAGAGACATACCATTGGGAATGATGGGAAGACTTTCTTAATGTTGGGCAAATATTCAGCAGTTCTGCATTTGGATGAACTACTTACAACTGGCTTATTGCTACATTATTGTGAACTGGAATTTTTTTAGTCTATAATTCCAGAATATAACATTTCTGTGGTAAGACTGCTGTGCAAATGAGATACTTTCTGTTAAGCTAACATAGACACTTCAATATAAATGCGGACAGTAACGCTTGAAAATAATTTCCCTCCCATCTGCTTTTTTTTACAGGGCCAGGCGTCAGATACAGTGAATTTGCAGTGTCACATCCGAAACCACCTCCGCTTGTTGGACAGCACACAGTGGAGATACTGAAGGGCATGCTGGGGTACGAGGATGATGCCATAGAAGAACTGCTCCGCACTGGTACTGTGGCTCAGCATGAGGTCAGATAAGGAACATTAGCTACATTCCTTCACACTGAGTTCACATTACTTTGTCCTCTCTTTGCTCCCTTCAGCTCCCCTAATGGGACTCAAAGAGAAGACATAATTTAATTCCTAATTTTCTTCCATGTGTGTTTGTATGATTTTAACACTGATGTATCAAATAAACAGTCTCATACCGAGTGAAAGATTTTCTTGGGGGTGAGTGGGGGTAAATGCAATTATACGGTCCTGTGTGGCTACTCATTTTCTGTACTTTGTATGGGAAATAGAGTGCTTATCATAATTACAGTAATTGCCTAAACGTTCGTCCCGTGAAAGACATGTTAATGAAAAGAAGCAGAACCTTAAAAACCTATATACTAGACTCGCCACTTGAAGAAAGCTGCCTTGTACAATCATTTTAGTAGAATATTAATTATGTACAAATTGGTGGTTGAACAGAATTCTGTTTTGAACAGAATGATCAGTCAAGAACTCTTTGCTCATCCCTATTTTAAATCATGGGTACAGTAACCATTGCAAAACTCACTTCTGTTCCCAGGTATTCCCAATTACCGATACATCTTTATGCTACATTGCATGGTCTTGACAATCCCAGCATGTTAGCAGAAATAAGCTGAAATTGGCACAGTTCTTCAGTTATGAAACAAGCCTATTCCAGGACTGGTTGAGAGACAAACTATGATTGAATAGTCTTTTGTAATTTTATTTAGAAAGGCCCAGGGTTCTGTTAATTACACATCGATCCACACAAAACCACATGCGGAATGTCAAATACCAGAACTTGTCAAACTTCTCAATCTGGTTCTGTGGGTAGGTTCTGATCCCTATTGCTGACTCTAATCCAAAGCACCTTTCACCGTGGAGAAAACACAGGTTGAAACCTGTGCAAAACTTTTGACTTGGTCTCACCTTCATGATTAAAACACGGTGAGAGAATTAACAAGCTTTCCTGAAATTTAGTAACAACATATCCTGTGGTAGAGTTGCCCTTAAGAGTAAGGCACCGTGCATTGCAACAAGATGGAAGAATTTGATCCATGGCAAAAAGAAAAGATTAAAGAAGAGCCGTTTCTTCTCTATGAACCAATTTGGCAGCACTTCACTCACAGAAGACACGCCATGCTCCTCTATTGCACTATGTAATTTACAGCTAAAGTAAAATCAGCGTATGGGAAGGGTCTAACCTTTGTTGCGTGCACCCTGGGAGCCAGGCGAAGCCTTTCTGTTCCAAGAACTAAATAGAACTGACTCAAATTGACGCTCAACGCATAACATCCGTATTTCTCTCAAAGTATCAGAAGCAGGCCTGGCATTATAACTAGCTTGTCACTTTGTTTCCACTCTAACGAACAACATCCTCTGTATTACATTTGAACTTCACAACTCTGCATTACCTTCTGGGGGAAGAAAAGAGGTTATTACATAATCAAATTGCAGTGGAACCCCACTGTGGCTGCTCATTTTTGAAGCCCAGTGTGTTTTGGTTCATTTGTTTGCTTGTTTTCTCTGTGTTTTTGTGTTTGTTTTTTTTTTTTTTTTTTTTTTCAGATCTCCTTTCTGTTTTTTTTTTTTCTCCTGCACTGCATTCCTGGCACCAAACTCCATACTCCGTCCATGTGCTAAAGACATCATGAGATCCTGGAAGAGTGACTCCTTAAATAAATATAGAAATAAGTCTGAACTGAGAATAGGGACACCATAAGGGAAGAATTGAAACTGGATTGGAAGAGGTTTTGATATAGTCCACCTTCCTTTTAATCTAAGGGGAACATCCCTTTTTTAATGAGAAAAACAGCAATTTGAATTCAGCTTCACATGAAATGGACAATCTGGTATTGAACTGAACTTTGTTTACTAATGAAAACTATTTAGTGCTGTCAGATAACAGTCACAAATTAATTTGCTGCTTTTACTTTCTTAAGGGCTCATTTCTTCCCATTTCTAAGAATCACATACATAAGATACAGTAAAATATTGCTCCGTTTTGTTCAAGAATTTCTAAAAAATTATTTTTTTCTATGCTTTTTCAGGCAATGGAAATAGCTCATCACCACATCCTTAGCTACAGCAAATTGGCAGAGCTTCTTTGATTTTAACATAACAATGCTGGATTAAATCAGCTGAATATTGGGCCATTAACTCCATAATGTATTTCATGTAGAATTCACACAGAAACAGTGTTTCCCTTTCTTTTTCTTTGTTTAGTGTTTTCCCCTCTGCTATGTTGACAATCAAATGCCTGAAGGGATAATCAGAGACATTATTTTGTCTCACCTCCAGTACTTACTGCAATAGGAGAAATACAGATACCATTTCTCTGTGTTAAGTCATATGCTGACACACAGACTGTTGCCTACTCTTCCTCAAGTCAGAAGTAAATGCAAGTCTTTAAATAGGTGGATGCCGGGGAGCCTAAAAAGTCCTGTAGCTTCCGAGGTCTGATCATGAAATTTTGCCCTTTCACAAGGTTTGGTCCTTTGATTTTAGATGATTTGGAAGACAGTTAAATAATTGTCGTGATAATATCTGATTTGTTATAATACCGTTTTCCTTTAAAAATAGCAAATAAATGCAGAAAAAAAGAGTATTTACAAAATTTACTGCACTCTTCCCAAGAATCTTCAGGAATACGTGTCTCTAGAGCGCAATTGCATTTTGACAATCTTGTAATATCAAAATGGTTTTCTCTTGTACTGCAAAACTGGAAATCAACCATCACATGGGATTCTGGATCTCATAAACCGAGATCCCTCCAATTTCAAGGAAGGGATGTAGTTAGGAATGACTATACACAGCTGCCTCTGGCAATGAATCGTTTGTTTTTCTCTGCTTAAATTGGAAAGGAATCTGCTGGTGCTGCCATGATGTGAGCATGTGTGGTATTGGCTTTAATTTGACTTGATTTACAGATCACTGTACTAGAAAAAAAAAAAAAAAGAGAGATACAGGACACACCTGTTGTCTGGTTCAAAACTGAAACCACCTCTAGCGGTTTGCCAGGAAGCTATAACTACCACGGAAAAGGGAGATTTCCATTTTGGCATCTGTTCTGACTCCATGGTCCCTTTGGCTCTGTTCTCTGCATTGGGGGTTCCCATTGTTCCTGTATTATCATGATGATAAAATATATTTCCTCAGCCCTCGTCATTTAACTGTATTCTCTTCTTTTCCGTGCAAGCTAGTAAAACTCTTCACCAGGTATAAATCACCCAGAAAACTGCAAAATTTCGTGGAGTCAGGCTGGTTTTGCATAGCCTGAGGGATATTTTAATGCATCAAAAGAAAATTCCAATCAAACAACAGTAATCAAATGGACAGCAATGGGTATTTCTTGCTCCTACACAGATCTTGTTCCTGGTATCTCTTCCCCAGAATCTTCCCATGCACTTGGGAATTCCCTGCATGGCTGTCTGCAATGGGTGCCCTGCTGACACCCATTGTACTAGATTGTACTGGCACCCAGTACTGACATTCAAAAGTAGATCTTTTTTTATTAGTGGCCAGGAGGAACAAGCTACCCATTAGCAGAAGCCCACCAGCCTCGGCAGCTGTCCAGCCTGTGCGCCAAGCTCACTAAAGCCGTATTCGTGCGAAGACTGATCCGTTGAAAGGCATCACTTAATTGTGATGGAAGGCAAATGCTCCTTACCTTCTCAGGTTTGTAAAATCAAAGTCAACAGCACTGTATTAAAATGTATTTATTTCCCCAAAATGTATTAAAATGTTCTTAATTGCTAAAAGATGGAGGAAAGGTAAAGTACTTTCAGAGTTTGGGAATGCTGGCACAGCTGCTCACATTTCATGTCAGTGACATTGAACAGTGCCAGATACAGTACTTTTCCTAACTGCTTGTACATTGAGTTTAATGTAGCCTGGTGAAATGCTAAACGCTATTAGCTGGTGAAAAAAAAAACCAACCCCAACCAACCTCAGAGCGGTTCCTGCAGGATCAAGTAACCTCCTTATGCAGAGGGCCGCATGATAGTGGCCAATGTGATAAAAATACTCTGATAAATAGTGATACAGTCACTTTTTTTAAGCTGACAACCAATCAGTTCAATTACTGTATGTTTCTGTTGTGACTGGAACTTGGATCAGACGTGTGAGAAAAATGCCTGGGATCACACATGCCAAGGACCCATGAAACTTCTGCAACAAGATCTCTTTTTTTGGCACAGGCTGTGTCAAGCATTGAAGGGGGGCCAAGCAAGGGTTGAGGTAAGGACAAGTTGTTAATTTTTAGGTTTCTTTTTTCTGTTCTCCAGAGCTACAGATAAAAGTGAATTAACAAGCACCAATTAGCCCTTAGTTAACAAGAAATTCTTAAAAATCATGGAGTAAAGGGTACACTAAACTGCCTGCCTTAAAAGGCCTTTGTGATGGTCTAATTTACAATGAGCTATGTCACACTGCTTGTTTACAAGGTACTGGGGAAAGCCGGCAGGGGAGGAGCCCACTTCACTGCCATTGCTTCTGTGATTCAGCTACATCACTATTTATCTAGTAAGTACCCCAAACAAGCCAAAAGAGCTTTAAAGTCCAAGAAGAAAATTTGAAGATGTGTAACCCAGTAGAGGAATGCATATGTAGCTCTCATCTCTTACAGGTCCATTTTAGGAGATGCTAAAGTTTCCCATGAAAAAGCTGCGTATAAAAATGCAGGGCAGTGTGTACATTTCCCACTGACGCTCTCTTCTCCAGGAGGATTGAGCCTCTGACTAAAGCAAATGTGTGAGAAAAGTGACAGTTCTTTGGTAATTTTTTTTGTCTTTTCATCAAGCCCCTTTTCTCTCTCCCAAAGCCAAAAGTGAAGGCTTTAGCTGAAAGGTGGAAATACTGATCCAGCAATGACACTGCGGAGCTTCCTGCAAGTCACAGTTCAAGTATCTCATGCCCTTTTCATCTTCAGGTCAGGTGGCCACGGGACTCCTGTGATATATTACACGAGTTTAGCATGAGAGTGTGCTGTACTTAATGTACATGTCCTTAATGGGAAATGCAATCTAGCCAGAGGAAAATGGGATAATAAAGCAGCCACTCTACAAAACTCTACATGAATCACTGGGGCACCATTTTTCTGAATTTGTTTTCAGGAACAAAGCCCATTGTCCAACTGCTGTACTTCTAGGTGGTTCTGCCCACTCAATGTAACATAAATGCTCTACGAAATTCTCTGTGCTTTAAGGGATATATTTGATGGGGAACAGTTTGAGATAGAGAAGGGACCTTAAGAGTAACCAGGATCAAAGAGAAAAAACTGCTTGAGACTTACAATCAGTTACAGTTTTGATAGAAAACTCCAGATTCTGTGGTGGGGTAAGAAAGGCTGATGCATTATCTGCAGCCCTTGTGTGCAGCCTGTGTCTCCCCATACCTCTGCAGAACAGTTCTGGCTGTAACAACAGCAGACCTGGCAAGAGCTTACATGACCAAACAGAATGGCAGCAGATCCTGGTTGCAAACCCATATTAACTACCGTAGACCTGGTGAGGTGTAAAGACCTGCTACTCTCAGCCAACGATACTAATTTGTACAAACTGTTCATTTGTTAACAAATTTTGTTAATACTTCTGGAGATTCTTTCCTGCTTGCTGAGTCACTTTGTGTGGTTTTATGGACTTACCTTCTTCAAATTCCCTCCTAATGCACAGGTTGTCCTACCTCCTTTGCGTTTAGAACTGCATTTGTGGAGTTTTAGAGCGTATGTTTCCAAAGCATTGTACCTCTGATGAAGTAATTGATTCTCCTAAAGCACGAAGACTACTAGAAAACATTGCGGATTTATTTTGTGCCATAAGCACTGAAGAATTAAAAGCCTAATCCATTGCCCTTTGAAGGTAATAAAGGGGAATTCACATTGATTTCAGTGGACTTTCCGTCTGAACCGGTCAGCATCGTGAATTTTTTACATGTTTCTGAATATGCCAGATCATGTTATTTGCTTATAGACAAACTGTTAACATATTTTCTCTCTGGAGATGCTTTCAAGTAGTTAGAGACATTCCAGGTAGAAAAAACCTCATTTCTTTAACGTCCTTTGGGAAAAGCATTCATATTTTTCTATGCTGTCATCCAGAAACCTTAAACCGTTGGGTTTTTTGTTTCTTTGGTAGTGTTAAAAAGTGTTTTCTCTCTCTCTTGTCATTGCACTTTCACTTTAAATTGTAAGATTATCTAACATTTAGGTGTTTCTTAAATGCCCCTGAGGTTTTATACAATATTTGTAGTTGCATTAATGACCATGCTATTAGCAATGTTAGTAGGTGACATCAGCAGAAGACTCATTTACTGAACTGTAAAGAAGAAAGGAGAAATCCTAACCTTTTTTGTGAGTAGGTTATTGTGAGAAATGTGGACTATTGCCAACTTTAAATACTCAGCTACCAAGAATCAGTTCCTAAAACAATCAGGAGCAGTTTAAAAACTCAGAAGAGAGTTCTAAAATAGTGTGATAGAAGAATATACCTAGGTGAGATTTTAAAAGGAAAAGAAGCAATGGCAAATTTGTCATAGAGTTGATAGATACCTAGGTGCAGTTTTAAAAGGGGAAGAAGCAATGGCAAATTTGTGATAGAGCTGATAGAGCTGGCAACGTCTTGCACATATATTTGTCTGTGGAACAAAATGCAGGTAATTGCTGGCTTCCTTGCGGGCCTGGAATTTGTCCAGCTTGGTTCTTTGGGCTTTAGGGAGCTGATTTTTTTAGGAAATTGTTGGAAGTAAATTCTACTGATGATTTTTTAAGTATCTGGTTGTTGATAGTACTACCTGGGCGTTCAATCAGTAGCTGAATGCTGAAATCAAGCTGATGTTACTTGATAAATTGAAATGGATGGTCTTTCATGTTGTGCAGCATGGATTTGAATAGGTTGGATATGGACATTTGCAGTGTTATGAAAGTAAGTATTGTGTGACTGAAAGCAATCTTAACTGGACTGGTCAAGTGCATTCTACACCTCTTTCTACAAATAAAATCAAAGGCAGTTCTTAAAATTCTTCACGGAAGAAGAAGCCAGAAACCGAACTCTTAAGGTGGGATGAAGATTGATAGCAGCAGATACCGGAGCAGGTCTTGAAATGGTGGAATTTATCATAGCTCGTTTGGCTTTCAGAGCTTTTAAGGGTTTATCCTCATGTGAGGAAGACTGGTCTGGTGGTTGTTGGGCTAACTGAGGGCTACGAGAAAATCTGCACGCCACAGATTTCCTGTTTGATGCTGGGCAAGTCCCATTCCCTTCTTTTAAGCTGTCTGTATGTAGTTTGGTACTCTCCAATCAGAAGCACGAGCTAGAGATTGCGAGCTGACCTGATAGCAGAGGCCATCTCTGTTTAGACAGATGGAAACCATTGTCTGTTTTGCAGAGCCATTGTGTTGATTTAAAAATGCATGTGTTGCAGCATAGCAGAGAAGTTAAATTGTTTTGCAAAGTGAGGACATTCTATTTTTCCCGTAAAACCAATATGAACAACCGCAGTTTCCCAATCTCCCATTACTGAAGCAGAGAGAAGCCTCCCCAAAGGGCTTGTGAAAGACCTCCACAGATCATCTGGGTATAAACAGATAGTATCTTTGTACCTAGTGGTTGCTTACGTATAAAACTGAGATCACAAACTTCTAGAGTTTGGCCTTTCTGGCAGCAACTGCAAAAAGTTCAGGAAGTTAATCTCATTTTCTGACTGGGATAGTGACTTTAAGGTTAGGGAGATTAGCTGCAATGTATATTTCCAGGAAGATGTGCTGGCAGCACTAGAAGAAGCTGAAAAAACCATGGTTTTACTTCTAAAGTGGAAAAAAGAAAATAAGAAAGGCAAGGCAAAAGAGAAAAATTAAGAAAGAAAAAGGCAAAATAAAGGCAAAAAAAGGAAAAGAAAAGGAAGAAAAAATAGAAAAGGGAAAGATAAAAAAGAAAAAAGGAGAAAAGAGTAAAGATAAAGGGGAGGGGAAGGAAGGGGAGAAGAAAGAAGAGAGGTGATGGGCCTTGGAATACTGAGAAAAATCTGTCATATTTGTTGTTGGGGTTGATCCTTCTGGTAGCTTTTATAGTGATGCATAGCACTAAAGCTATGGTGAATAAGCACAGGCATGAAAAGGCAGAGAGCGCCCGCAGTGACCTGGGCTAGCCCAGTGGAAGGGTTTCGGAGGGGATGTGGGAAGGCCTGAGGCACTGCATGGTTTAGTCACTGGTGTGTGCCTGGTGGTTACCAAGCAGAGGGATGAAATTACACATAGGAGGACAGACACATGGACAGAGCATCAAGCAGAGCTACCTCTGCCACCAGGGCAAGGAGGAACCCAACGAGAACCGATTGCAAACAGAAGCTCTCCAGCTGTTGGAAAATATACTCAAATGAGCTAGTCAATCATGCAGGATTGGTTCCCTGATGTGGAGGTGTGTGCTGATCCCTTGGTTAGAAAACTTCCCTAGAAAAGAGACTTTGCCTTTTGAAAAGCAGAAGGTAACACTGTTCTTTTCCTTATTCCTCACCCTGCAAAATTTCAAATGAGGGGCCTGATCCCATGCCAAGTGAAGCACATGGAATTACTTCCATTGCCTTTGATACATTCTGGCCCAGCATTTAATTAATAGTCTTGATTTTATAAATAGTTTTTGGTTTTGAACTTTTCACTCCACCTTTCCCTGACAGAAAGATGGGACCCACGCTTATCTCATTAATTTCAGATGGTTTGTTTCTGCTTTCAAGGTGTGCACGTGGAGCCCCCTGAACTTCCTGGACACAAATGAACATGAAATCTGGCCTACGCTTAAAAGTAGGTCTGAATCTGTACTGCCAAAATGTTTTGAAAGTGGATTTCAGTCTGATTATATTTGTAATGCTCATATGCATTCCAGGAAATACTGAAATATTTGAACTCCAGAAGAAGGAATAGCAATGAAAAGTGGATTGAAATCTTGCACATTCAAATACGGAAGAAGTTTAAAAGTGCTCAAGACTTGCTAAGCCTGTCATTTGAGCCTTGCTGATTAGTTACTGAACTCATCCACCCAGGAAAAAAAAAAAAAAAAAAGGATTCCATTTGATTTCAGCTAATACTTAGTTTTGCAATCTGCTCTCAAACTGAAAAATGAAGAGAAATTGAATGACTTGCACAGTTATGTCAAACTGTACAGTTTAAATGAAACTAGTTCAGTTTCTGCACAAGTTGGTGTGGAACCGCATCAGCTTCCAAAGGAAGAAAAATCAGGAACTCAGGCTGTTGTTCAAACGTTAATATCAGTAATTCGTCTTTCATACTGAAAACGTATTTTTTCTCATTTAAAGTTCAGAAGGAACTGAAAGTATGGAAAAGAGTATTCGGGTTCAGAATATACTTATTTTAGACATTACCATCTGAAAAATGTCCATGGTTTTGCATCTCCAGAGTACCCTGCCAATGCAAGGGGTATTTGCTCCAGGGAAGCAGCTGGGTATAGGGGCCCAGCAGTGGGTTTGTAGCTTGACTCCTTTAAGAGCAGCCCCAAAACAGAGAATTAAGGCAAAAGTGAAGGGTAGCGGGATTGTCCCTGGGACACACTGGGGTCCTTCCTTCTCCTGCAAGGAAGGCAGTGATGGGCATGGCAAGGGGCATGGACACCTGGTGTCGCGATCCGCCCACAAGGGGTCACGGGTCCGCCCACAAGGGATGTGGTCCCGCCCACCAGGGCCCCAGACCACTCCCCAAATGGAATCAAGGGCGAGGCACTTCTCTCCAAATCCACAACCAATTGTAGGAATCAGACACACCCTCTTATGAAAATATATGTTTATTTATACTAAGCCAAAGTTTATTCTATGAAGCACTCTTATATCTTACACTCTATGTCTTATCCAAATATTGCAATACCGTTATCACAGTCTATGGAGTCTATATCTTAGTCTATATCTTAACAGTTTAATCAAGAAGATCTCTCAACGTTTGATAACCACTCAGTCAATCTACCCAGAAAAGGAATAGGAAAACCAAGAGTTTGAGGGGTAGAAATAAGGGTCTTATT
>VZZY01006165.1:778280-801781 GCA_013400335.1 Eurystomus gularis | reverse complement strand
GGGTTAGAGAATTGGACTCACGGCTTGCTACGCAGGTAGGAGCAGTTCGTCAAGATTCTCCATATATATCAGACGGTGGAAGAATCGCTGCCAACTCCCGGCTATCGGCCTGGTCCTGGGCCAACTCCCAGCGAGGAAGGGGCTTGTTCTCTCCCGGTGGTGGCGCAGATGGAAAAAGAGAGAGAGGCGGGGCTTTCTTCTGCTTTTATAGTGTCCGTTATCTTCAGATTCTAGAAGAATCCAGGCACTTCTCAGCCGTTCCCGGCAGTCCTAGCAGCCGCAAAGCATCTCTGGGAAAGGGAATTCACTGTCTCAATGAGACATAAATCTCCGTTCACTACACCTGGTAAGGAAAGGAGTACGTCAGCAGGGAGTATTCAGTGTGGGTGTGGGCTTGGGGAACAACAATTCTGGGGACCAGATGAAGGAGGGAGGCCTTGTAGGGTATTTGGAAACTGAAAGGTGCTTCGGTCCCTATTTCTGTCTCTTGGAAGGGAAGGGTCTCCTGAAATTCGGTCCAATGCAGCTGAGATGCCTTGTAAAGTTATAGAGGGATGAAGGGGGGCTGCTAGGCTGTGGGGCAGGGCAGCTCCTGCTGGCTGTTGGCCACATGATTTGAGCCCCTCTGTCATGCCAAATCTGAGTGTTAACTGCTCTTTGTTTTATTTCACTCCCGAGCTACACGGAAAGCCTGCCTTTGGGAGAGAGAGCCAGCAAAGCTGCCAGAGCATTAACAGCGCGGCAGGGCGGGAAGTGTGAAAGGGCCAAGGTGCAATGATTGTGTCGCACCTTAAGCTAATGCTCAGAAACTCGCAGCAGGTGTTTTGTGAGGGCATAAAAGGGCATCTCCTGAGCTCTCTGCTGACCTGCTCCAACAAGGATTTCTCTTGGTTGCTCTTTCTGCTCCTGCTCTCTGGTTTATCCAGTTGCTTTGCAATCTCTTTGGACAAGGATGGCCTGTTTCTGTGTGTTTGACCAGCATAACGAGGTACTAATTTTGCTTGGATGTTACAGGGGTGTGAATAATGAGTGTTTTGTTCATCAGCTATAAATTCTGAGAAAATTGGCTATCT
The DNA here is from genome assembly GCA_013400335.1 of Eurystomus gularis. Lineage (NCBI taxonomy): Eukaryota > Metazoa > Chordata > Aves > Coraciiformes > Coraciidae > Eurystomus > Eurystomus gularis. The sequence goes on along the minus strand of VZZY01006165.1, from coordinate 800,708 downwards.
TTCTTGCTGCGCTTTTGGACTTTGTCACCAAGAAAGTATCTGATTTCTTCTATCACTATGAGTTTGGGCTACACTCAAAAAACTTGACTGCTTTTTCTTTGTTGCTCTTTCAAACCTTTAACCCTTAAAACTACCTTGCACTCATCCCTTAGATTTCAGAGTATTTTCTTTCGTCTTCTGAATGTTTTCTGGTTCTGTCAGAAGAAGAAATGTGATAATTCGGAAGGTTCACAGAAAGCATGCTCCATGATTATTGTTCTTGTGATTTGTCCAATGTAAACTGCTTCAGAAGAGCTCTGTTCCAGCCACTTTAATTCGCTTTTGCAGAATACTGGCTTTGCACTTGGCTGAAGACAAGGGCTTTTCTTTTAATGGGTACTCTGAGAGGAATGCAGTTTAACCGTTCTGTTTCTGTCCTGGCTTTGAGCTCTGCATAATGGTGCCTGGGGGAGTCCTATGTGGTTAACTGAAGGCTAGTCTTCCTTTGCCCCCTTTTTATTGGCAATAAGGGGCAAATCCGCTCCTTCCAGTGCTTTGAGTGTGGTAGCCCTGGCACTGTGCTGCTGGGGCAGTATGAGGGTGCCCCTATCTAAGGCCAGTTCCTCATTCCTAATATGGTCTGAAACATGGTTGTGGAAACATGTGCTACTGCTGGGGAACAACTCTGCTGCCCACACAGAGGGAGGTTCTTGCAGAGCCTCTGCACACGGTGGTGTTGCAAAGCCTGCTCCATGCCGAACACAGCCTGGAAGGGCTGGTGGTACCTGGGAGCACAGTCTCAGTAGGAGAGTTGAAAGCACGAAGCTTGGCTCTCTGTGGGTGGAATGACACCAGTTCACACCAGCTGGGAACCTAGCCCGGTTTCATGTTTCTGTTCACTTTGGAGACCTTTTACTGGGTGTTTACAAGGTTGCTGATGCTTGCAAGGCAAGGCTAGGTTCCCACAGCTGACTTTCTCTCACTGATCCCAGAGAATTGCTGAACAATCTCTGGGGCGTATGCCAACTTGATAGGAAAGAATTATCCTGAATCTCTCCCTTTTTGTTTGCTCTGTTGCTGTGGCCCCCCGGCAGCAATCATTCCAGGAATTAACTTTTCTAAAATAACAGGACATTTGTTTTCTCTAATCTTCTAACTTCTTTAACTCTTGCCAAATCAGAGCAGAGACAGTAGGGAACTTAACCCAGTCTCGCTCTTCAAAATCATTGCTCCAGTGGCTGAATTTCTGCTTTCCATCTCCTCCACTGGAAACTGCAGAGATCATGCTTACTTGGCACTTCTACTGGGTGGGAGGAACGAGGCCCACAGAGGGTCCATACAGGTGCTGGTGGGAATGTACTGCAGGGCACTTCCACATAGCCTCCTAGTCATCATTTGTCTATGGCTAATGGTTGGGTACCCACCATGAGAGCACTGACTGTTAGGCCGTAATGTCCTGTCTTCTAGTACAGCTCTTTAGAAGAATATAGACATGACCTCTCAGGTTGATACAGCCAGAGGCATGATGTTTAAGAGCATGCTTAGTCCCAAATGGAGTGGAGCCGTGAACTGTGGTTGCTCCCACTATCCTTCCTGCTCTGCCACCATTGTTAGCACAATGCTAACAATGCCTGCCAGGACACTGCTGGTGTAACAGTGGTGCTAATAGTGAAGCTGTCCTATCTCCTTTACTAAAGAACATGGATTTCTGCTTTGAAAAGAGATCCCTGGAAGGTATCTAAAGAGATTCGGCCATATCATTTAATACAGTTTAAATCATGGCACTCCACTTTTCTGAGTTTGATGTAAATGACAGAAGTTTTGCCTAAAAAGCAACACCGGTTTTGTTTGTTTGTGTGGGAGCTAACAGCAATATAACAAAGAGATCAAACCTCAAGAACCTTTCTGAAAGTTCAGTTTCTTGTTACTCTTTCTGATGCATCTGTTAACTTTCAGAAAACTACACGAGTGTTTAGAAGAATAAGGTGCTCTACATTAAACACCTTTTTTATCTGCTTAAGATAAATAATGGATTTTGGCAAGAGTTAGAGGCAGAAAAAAATTTCTGTGTGCTAAATAGAGGACCGGAGTTTCCTGATCTTTCTTTGCAAAGAGCAGAAGAAAGAGGTTTTTTTGGTTTTGTTTTTGTTTTCTTTTTAAAGACATCTTAATTAATGTGGTTTAGTTCCCTTTTCAAGAAGAAAATCAACTAGTGCTTGAAGAAACCATATCTGTATTTGTGAATTCCAGTGATGCAAAGAAATTCCTTAAACCAAAAATTAATTTCTTGTGGAAAAAGCAAGAGTTGTTTTTAAAATCCATTTGTAAATGTGAAATTTTTCTTCTTTCTATTGTTTTTCTGTAGAAAATGGGTGTTGATTTGGATGATGCGACTTAATGCTTTTTTTTTCTCTTGTCATAATGCTACTAAAACATTTTGATGCATGTAATTAAACTACTTTTTCAAGATTAATATCAGCTTCTTCTTTACTTGAAAATTCTGGAGCGCAGGCTGACATTTAAGCTCTCTTCATTGATTGTATAATATGAATAATTAACCCTCAACTTCTACTCACACATGTGGGTTCCATATGTCCATTAATTTTAATTCATTCTTTTTCATAATATGTGATATATCAGGTATTCCTTTTATGTAGTATAGGCTTTAGTATTTCCATCAGTACAAAACAGTGGTCAAAGTTCTACTTCTGTTGCACAGATAACTGTGAGTCATGGCTCTGGAACTCAAATATATTTTATGCCAAACTCTATTTAATTAATATGTCTGTCTGTTTCACTGAACTGTTTAGAGTATCTATTTGATTTGTGCTTTCTTCTTCTGCTATTAGTGTCCTTGGTGGGATATTGTTGAGAGTAAAGGTCACTGTGTGGAACAAGTGACCTGTGCACTATGATGTACTGGGCTACAGGATATAAGAGGAAGGTATGAGGTGTACCTAGACAGTAGATACCTGACCTAACAAATCTTGGGAGGTAACTTTTAAGAATAAAAAGCCATTAGATGAAAACTTAGAAAGCCTAAAGTTGGTGGAGTGCTTGAAGGGTAAGTTAATTTCTTGCTGTGAATGTATAAAACCTTGTGAATGACTGAATTAATACATGAATACTCCTTCTCTTCCATTTTAATAAGTATCACTTAAGCATCATTGGTACTTGACATTTAGGTCCCAGTTTGTAAGAGCATTGGCTCTTAGCTTTGGGAACCTCTGAATTTGTGAGTGCTGATCTTGTAGTGTATGGCCTGATTTGCATCTGTCTCTCTAAATAAAAAAAAATATAAAAATGCACATGTGTGCACATATCTACTATATATCTCTCTCTCTATATATATATGTATTTTTGTTTGTGTATATATATGCTTCTTAAGTATTTATTTCAGTACCTCTAAATATCAGCCTTACCCTAACTGGCCATCCAGAATTATCAGTTGCTCCTAAGAAATTGTGGAGCTGGGTCTGTGGTCCCATCACTCCCTGGCCATGTGCGCTGGAAACCCCCCTGTAAGCAGGCCCCATGGTTGCTTGTTCTGTCTCCATTTATGCCAGGTATGTAAGCATAAGCCTCATGTTAAGCATGTTTAAGAGATCTTGTTGATTACAATGGGAGTACTCCTACAGCTTATAGCTGTGCAAATGTTTACATACCTGGCTCGCTCTGGGCCTATATAAAGATCTGTCTTCTTCTCCCTGTGAAGCCTTTTCTGTCCGCTGCTTTGAAATTTCCCATGCTTCACACTTTCCCCTAGCTGGAGGGAGGCTGCCCAGGTCCTTACTAGGAGAAGTCCTAGCGTCAGAGGTTTGGGGACAGCAGCTTGCTGGGGATTTAAAGATGGGCCAAAACAACGTGCCATACCTCAGTGAATGAGAGCATGCTGATGGTGAGGTTCACCGTTACTCCAGTGGTTTTCACCAGTCTAAAGTCTGTCAGGATTTTCCAAATTGGTTCTTTGCCCCTTGTTTCCCTTTTGTCCCAGAGAACAGCCACACGTTACTTAAAGACAATAACTATTATCCTATATACTTTAAAAAGAAGAAACCAAATTTGTGTGCATCATTGCAGTTCACAGAGAAGGTTGGATGCTGGAGGCCGCATGTCCAAACAGCCCTACTCCCTATGTATGTGTGTGTGTGTGTGAATATGGATACGTACATATTTATAGTATATGTATGCATGCAAAGATATCTTTTCAAATAGGTTTTAAGCAGCTAAAATAACAGGAAGGATGTGTAAAGAAGTAACTTGCTGTTTGTTAAAGGCAGTGAATGCATTAACGTTAGCGAAAAATAAGCCTGGCCTTCAGCTGATCATCCCTTTACTTGCTTGGTTTGCTTGATGATTACATTGTTGCATTGTACAAGGAAAAAATAACCTATGAAAAGAGTCTTTTCCAGACTCAAAAGATTTATGCTGTGCTTTGCTGATGCTTTGCACTAGCACTTAATGTCAGTCCTGCTCTTAAGCTGAGTGTGGTGGTGATCCTTTAATGTATGCTCACTTTCACCAGATGACTCTTCAGTACTTGTCAGAGCGTGGAGATGCTAGAGCTTGCACCTGGTCATTTTATGTCCCAGAATTAACGGCATGTGGAAGTGGCGGGTGTATCCATATTTCCAAAGTGCCTGTTGAAATAACGTTGAGAATATATCTATTCTGGAAATGCTGGTCATCATGGACTGCAAGCGGTGCTGTGATGGAAAGAAGGTCCTGGGGGAACTGCCAGATCAAAGCACACAACCAGTGGTTAATCAGGCCTCCCAAAGTGCCGTGGTTACTGTTAAAATGTTTATGGCTTTACCTTGTGCTTAATAACGTTCATGTGGTGTTTGTGGTGTTCTCCAAACCCACAGAGCACTACTGAGGTTCAGTAGCACTGGGTTTGCTTAAAGGGTTTGTATCACTGCAGCTATGTCAATCGTCCTAATGGACAGTTTTCCCCTTCTGCTGTATGCGGTAACTAGTTTGTGCTGGGAGTTTAACTCTCGTTTTACTCTAACTATAAAATTACATTGGGTTCATGTTTAAAGGGATATGTATATAGGTATTCCTTTAGAGCATTACTTATGCTTGCCATGGGAAATGGGCACACTGGGTTTAGTGGTAGAAGGCTGCTGTGGATGAGCTACCTTTGAAGTGTTACAAATGCTTCTAGCAAACAAGTTTGAGCCAGCTTCACTGGGAGCTTTGAATAATGCTAATGTTTGGAATAAGCCTGCGGCTGCACATGGATAGAGCTGACAGAGAACCACAAGTCAGCAGGAACATTGCATCAGTGAACCTGCAGTGACAGCTTCAATCTCTCTCGAGGGATGACACCAATCCTGTTGGTCGACAGCTACAGCAGGATATGATGGGTCTGAGTTAAAAAAAAAGTATTGCAGCTGTACTACAGGTATCCTGTGTGACCTTAAGCAAGCTTCTTAGTGATTCTGTGAGTGGAGTCTGTATTACTAGAAGCAAGAAAAATATCTCCTGTATCTCTGCTGTTTATATGGTGAGTGATTCGGGATGGAACGCTCTCACTGTACCACTGTGCAGCACATAACACAGGGGAGTCTTAAGCAACTAATATAAATAAGAGATGTTCTTCTTCCAGCTCAAGGGATAACAAAACCTCTAGAAATCTAGCTTGTTTAAATGAAGCTAAACAGATTGGATTTGGTATGATAACTATTGGTGTGGCAACTATCTGTCATTACTGCTGCTCAAGCACAGTCTTTTATCTGTGGGGAAAAACATGAAAATAGAGGGTTATTCAGAGTGTCATACAAGGCCTTAGACTGCTCTTCCAGTATATTTCTTGTAAACCAGCAACCATACCTGTTGCCAGTCTGTTTGGCCTTCTTGTCCCTTGTCTGCTGTGGAACAAAGCACGCTGGGGAATTAAGCCTGCTTACAGTAAATCAGACATCCCAGGAATCCTTGGCACCTCCCTTCCCTTCCTGCTGTTGGCTTGCTCCCTGCTAACATTTCTTTCTATTGAGAAAAGGAACAACAATATTGTTTTATGAACTGTTATCAGACATGTACACTTAACTTTAAAGGCATGGTCGATTTTTGCTAAGTCTGTATTGTCTAAGCGCATTTGGTTTCTGTAACTGAATGCCTTTTGAAAACAAAAGCTGTCGTCATAATTTAGAAACTTTGTGTGCAAAACCTGATCATAGAATCATACAATGGTTTGGGTTTGAAGGGACCTTTAAAGGTCATCTAGTCCAACTCCCTGCAGTGAGCAGGGGCATCTTCACTTAGATCAGGGCAACCGGTTCCAGGGTTTTATCACCCTCATGGTTAAAAGAATTTCATTCTTATCTCTAGACTGAATCTCCCCTCTTTTAGTTTAAAACCATTACCCCTTGTCCTGCTAAAGGACAGGCCCACCTAGAAAGGTTGTCCCCACCTTTCTTATAGGCTCCTTCTTTAGGTACTAGAAGGCTGCTATGAAGTCTCCCCAGAGCTGTCTACTCTCCAGGCTGAACAATCCCAAATCTCTCAGCCTTTCCTCACAGGAGAGGTGTTACAGCCCTTTGATCATTTTTGTGGCCCTATTGGTCCTGCTCCAACAGGTCCATGTCTTTCCTGTGCTGAGGACTCCAGGAGCTGAATGCAGTACTGCAGTGGGAGTCACACCAGAGTAGAACAGAGGGGCAGAATCATCTCCCTTGACCTGCTGGCCATACTTCTTCAGTGCAGCCCAGGATATGGTTGGATTTCTGGGCTGCAAGTGCATGTTGTTGGCTCGTGTCCAGCTTTTCACCTACCAGTACCCCCAAGCCCTTCTCCACAGGGTTACTCTCAATTCCTTCATCCACCACCTGTATTAATACCAGGGATTGCCATGATCCAGGTGCAGGACCTTACACTTGCCCTTGCTGATCTTCATGAGGTTCACATGAGCCCACTTCTCAGCTTGTCTAGTTCTCTGAATGGTATCCTGTCCCTCAGATGTGTCAGCTGCACCACTCAGCTTGGTGTCATCATCTCAAAGGAGATTTATCCAACAAGTGGCCATAACTTAAAGTAGCCATAATACAGTATGCCTGTATCTGAGACCTGGATTCAGATTCTGCTCATCTCAGTGGAGATACCTATAAGCTAAGTGCTAGGTGTTGCAGCTGAAAACATCTCTAACCTTCTGGGAAGTTTGGCTCATGTTAGTGCTGTCTTACCAATTAAAACCCTAGTGCTGCAAAAACTTCACACTCCATGGCAGTGATCTGTCCCATAGCTATCTTTTTGAGAGGAGATCTTGATTTGCAAGAGGAGCAAGAATTATGGAAAGCGGTTTGGTGATCTGTGATAAGATAAAGTGGAACAGGTCCCAGAGATCAGATTACCTCAGAGTTGAAACCGTCTCCAGCAAGCACATTCAAATACTTCAGTAGCATTTTTCTCTCTTAACAAAATTTTTCTAAAACTTGGTTGAGTAGCAGTAGCAACTGTTGGTTTAGAATCAGGGCTTGTTGGATTTTGGGGGTTTCTTGGGTTTTGGACCAGAGTATGGTTTCCCCCAAGACGAGAAGCAAGAGCTGAAGAATCCTATTGATGCCTTTTACTTTCACAATCTAACCAAGGAAGGATGAGGCATATAGTCAGACACATGACAATACGAGACCTTGAAACTGATGGCTAATCTTTTGTTTTTACTGACCCTAAGGAGATATAAAAGCAAGTAACTATTTCTCCCAGATGGAAATTTACACTTCAAGCCATGGGGGCAGGCATGTTGCAAGTCTCTTTTCCATAAGGTTTCAGTTTCAGGAATAAAGACTCTGCAAGAGATTCTCAGACTTTATTTATGTGTTTGAGAAGAAGGATGAATGAAGAAAAAGATATCAGTGTATAAATTTTGAATTCTTGCGTCTCAGAACTTTAATCGTTTGTCATGATTTCATGAAACAGCTCATGCCGGAATGCTGAGTTTCCCATTTCTTATGAAAATTTATTCAAAGGTTCTTTGGAAGGGAACTGAGCTTTCAGATCTGAAGGTGTCTTTGAAATATCTGTTCCTTGAGCGTTTCTAGAATGTTTCAACTCTCACTGTAGATGACTGCCAAGTATTTACATCGTGTTAGAGGGAATCTTCAAAGGAACCTCAGCTGCTGCTGGGACAATATAAAGAGACATTGATGTGACTCCACTAACATTTCCCCAAATTTACTGAAGGCCAAAAAAACCGCCAGAACAACACCCAGACCAACCCTCCAGAAAGCTACAGGGAGTCTTAAATGAAAAGGGGGACCTGTCAACTTGATATGCTGACTCTTTCTAGGTGAAGTTCTTAGTGAAGATTATCTCTGCTTCAAGAGTACGAGTTCTGTTTTCATCCAAATTTGGGATTTTAACCTTTTTATTTTACTAAAAATTAAAAGTGGAAGCCCACCGCGGTTTTTTTCTTTCTTTAGTAACAGAATAAATCTTCTCAGAGCTAGTAAGGAAGTTATTTGACCTGAAAGGACCCAGACTGGATATTTTTAAGAAAGTTATCCTCTTTAATACTTCAAACCATTGTGCCATTAAACTTAATTTTAAGGTTTATATTCACTATATTTGAAAAAAAGCATGTAGATCAACAGTTGTATGTAATCACTAAGAGCGTATAAAATGTGCCAAGCAGTAGTATTTTAGTGTTCATATTATACTTACAACATGGGGAAGATAGCTGCTACCCTCAGCATCTCACCTGTGTGCAACAGCTGTGAGTGTTGCTACAAGAGCCACCAGCATAATCTTTTCACCGATAATTTGTTGTCATTGTTTTGGCCGTCACCGCTCTTGTAGGTGCTGTGTTCATGTGTCTCTATGGGACTTGAGCAACCTTGTAGCACTTTGGAAATGTGAAGTTCCTGATAATGTGGCACTGCACTTATTATCCTACTTGAATACATGGGCGAATCTAAGGCTTGAACTTCAAGATGAGCTGTATCCATCATATATTGTTGGTGACTTGGTGATGCAGCAGCAGCTCTTTGGATTTCTTGTACAACTTTGTCATATATTTTTCTTTTAAGAATAAGAAGTGAGGAAGTTATATGTTTACACAACTCAACGATGCGTGGGTAAAACATTAAAGGAATGTTGTAATTGAAAGTTAGATTTACACTTCAAAGAAGTCCAAGCATACTAAAGTAAGAAAGACACAACCAAGACCCAAGTGATGCTTTTAGTTCTACCTTAACCTGATGTATCAATCTTTGTGCCTTTATAATATCTATAAATATCTGTTCCACACATCTCTGACTGTGCTTTTGGTATTGCAAATTTGGGAATGTGAACAAGTGAGTGGAAGTCTATGTTTCTGAGACACTAAAATGTGAGAATGTTTCCTAAGTGTGAAGGAGGAAACATGCTTTGAGGAAGTGACCTGTATATGTAACTGAAGATGGCGTGATGCTTGTACAGCATGGAAGGACAAGGAAGGATTTTTCACCTGTAAGCCCAGTCCAGCTCCAACTAGGATAGGAAGTGCTGGGCTGTGCCTGTGTCTATGGGCATCTATGGAAAACTCAGAGCCTGTGTGCTGCAGAAACTGCAACACGTAAACTGCTCCCAGGGTAGGTGCTGAGGCAGTGTATGAGTTGAAATGGAGAAAAGAAAACAGACCTCAGAGTAGGTAGATTGCATCATGTTATGCTGATAACTACTAACTTACAGTGCCTCACTATCGCTTCTTGTCATGTTATCCTATCTACTGTTGGCTGTTTACCTTGTCTATCTTCTCGGAGCCATAGGCTATAAAATGGATAGATAGCAGTTGTCCTGATGTCACCTTATTACCTAATGCATACCATGGTGAGCTCCTTAAAGAGCATCCTTGGTCACCACCGTAGGGAAAACAACAAGAAGAAGAAACATCTAGACGATGCTAATAATATATTTTTTTATTTTAGCACAAGTTCTGTAAAGGTTAGTGACTGAGAATGCTTGAAGAAATATTTATTCAGACTAAATACTGATCAGATGCTTGAGAGCCGTAGCCTGTGGGCAGCTACCCTTACTTTGGCAGTGAGAGATTGCCTGCTTGGGCAGTGGCTTCAGGACAGCTTCTGGGGAGGACAGGTATAAAATTGAGACCAAGACCAAACGCTGCAGGGTCGTGAGGAGCAGTGGAGTGCGGCGATGAGAGACGGGCGCACCCATTGGTAGCGCTGAGGTTCATCCTGCTGCCGAACGTGTGTGCGTGTCACCACCGCCGCTCCACTCATTGCGTGGCTGTCACAGCCGGTTAGAGTGACTCAAGCTGCGTGCAGCCTACCGCTGTGCGAGTTCCATTTCGTCTGACTGATTTTTATTTTGGCACAAGGCAGCTGAGAGCAGAAGAGAGCGCCCGTATCTCGGCTGCGGTCTGAAGAGAAGCCCGCTGGAAGGCTGGGCAGTGCTAACGCAGCCTTTGAAATTTCAGTGTGACAGCAAAAGGTTGATTAGCCTCCAGCACGGAGGCTGTGCTCCCCCACGCAGGAAGCAGCAGTTGTAGAACAAGACAGCGGGCTGAACTAGCTCCTGTCTAAAGCTGTGGATGGATGCATCGGGACTAGTATCTGGAGGTGACTTTGCATTTCTCTGGTTTCAGAACAAAAGCTGCTTCCAGTTAGGGATGGGGTGGGGGGCGGTGTGGGAGAGAAGATGAACCTTGGTGGAGCCTCTCACTTTCTTAATTGTCAGCGTTCACCTTAAAAATGAGATGTGTTGCACGAACACAAATGAGAGTCCCTCTCTGACCTGTTAGGAAATGGCAGTGCAAAGGATTGGAAAGACCCTCTCAACTTCATGCTTAACTGACTGTGCTGCTTCTGTATGTGGCTGAGTCTTGGACTAAAGATTCAAGGTTAGCTCTGTCCATCTTGTTCTAGCTAGTGACGTGGTGCTGATGGGGCAGCGGTGAAGCTGCAGAGAAGCCAAATATGTCAGGCGAGGCACTGGTACCATTGTACAACACACTAGAAAGCTTAGTTTAGAATATTGCCTGCTTTTTTTTAAAAAATAACTATGTTAAAGTTGAATTAAGTCTAGAACGTATGGAAAGTCTAGAGGGGATATTAAAGGACTGGAAAGCCTGTCTTGTGGGAAGGGGACTCCAAGAGATTGGCTTGTTTAGTTTAGCAAAATAGAGTTGAGAGAGGATTTGACAGCACTCTATAAATACATCCAGGGCTAAATGCCAGAGAGGGGAAAAAGCTATTTAAACCCAAGAGCAATATTTGCATAAGAACAAGTAGGCATAAACTTGGCCCTGAATAGACTTAAACTGGAAATTGGATGGTTTCTACCCCTCAGTATAGTGAGGTCCTGAAACTGCTCCACTGCCGTGGGAGCAACAGAGACGCAGCTTCTTTTTTGTGGATGACGAAAGGGACTGTGCTACACGGTGCCTGTGCCCACAGAGACCCAGGATTCATGGCTGTGCTGGCCATGGGCATTGTTCTGGCCCTGCGTTCCTAGCCACATGCATCAGTACAGTGGTGACGGGCATGTCCTGCCACCAGTGGTGGTCTCCTGCCATGAGAAATGCCTTCTTCTGCTGAAAATGAAAAGACTGGTGTTAAATTACAGCTATACTAATGTCCTTTAATGGTCTGGGGCAGTTTCCAGCACCACTCGTGCTTGTGCATGTAATTTTGTTGATGCCAAAATGCTTACTGATATCTCTGGGGCTTTCATATCAATAAGGTTCCTCCTGTAAGGAAGGGATGCAGGATTAGGCTTTTAATTGTGTAACCCTCAAGGAGGAAAAGTAGGTTCCCTGTGTCAGCTGGGCAGCAGTATCTCAAAAATGACAGTACAGAGAAGGAGCGCTTGTTTGTAACTAACTGACTTTTTGCTTCTGCTGCTAAAAATCTGTGAGATCTTAATTTTATTAAACTTTTCTTTCCAAACTGCAGTTGGACTAGCACTATGGTACACATTTAACAGGTAAAGGAACTGGAGTGCAGAGGATTTGGGGATTTGGAGGTTGGCATGAGGATGCCAAGACACCAATCTGCTGGTTTTCAACCACACTGTCTGCCTATTGCACCATCCATCCTCTTGAATGGCAGCACCCATGAAACTTAGCTGGCTTTCTGTTTTCACCCACTATTTTCCATTACTTATTTCTTTCCGAATCTTTGTCCTTCTGAGCTGAAACTTTCCAGGCTTGCTCCTTTATTTATCGGTGATATTTTAGGAACTCCTTTCTTCCCTAAAACTTTAAATGCATGCAAACTTGGTGGTGGACCTCTCTATTACAGAGAGAGCTGGGAAGAAAAAGCTGAAGCAGGCACAGAAATAGCCTCCCAGGAAGCAGATTGACACGTAATACTTTGGTAGCTTTGATTTGAGTCAGCTGCAACTCCCTGAAATTTGTACTCTGTGCACAAAGGTACTTTCTGTACTGAGAGTTAAACTGGCAAAATGCATAGCTAAAGACAACCTTAAAAAAAGATTATAGTGGTACCCCATCAGTGGTGTGTCAATTATAGTCATTTTTCTGGGGTTTTGTTTGCTTTTCTTTGCACCTTCTATATTCCTTCAGTGTAGGATAGGGGATATGTCTTACCTTCACATGCTCCGTGGCGTGCTGCTCTTGTGCCATCAATGGACTGCAGTGAAGAAAAGGCATCGTGTGCAACATTTCTACTCATGCTCTGGAAAATGGTGCCCTGATAGAGTAAAAAACCATTTCTGGTACTGACCTCCATCATTAACCTCGCTTTTCATGCCTTCCCCCTGCAGCGTGGCGCTAAGGAAAAGGGAAGATGGAGCTAAATATCATGCTCTTGACTGCTCCTTAGGAGGCTGGGATGAAGTATACATACTTTTTATGTATAGAAGATTTTCCCCAAAAGTTTACTTTTGGAAGGTTTTAAGACTTCACATATTGGGCTGAATTCCAGTCATGTCTTAATTAAAGGAAGAGAATTAAGTAAGACTCTCTCAACACGGTTTAAATGAAGTGTTACTTGGGAGATGCAGAATTCCATCAACATTTTGGAAAAATAGTTTCTGATACTTTGTTTAAAACAAGACTGTTTAAAAAAAAAAAAAAATCCCAAACAAAACCCTGGCATACACCTTTGAAATAACCAAAACAGTTTATAAAAAAAAAAAAATATCCAAGCAAAATGAACTTGCATTTAGGAGGAGGGGTGTCAAGCTAATTTGGGAGTTGTAAGAAAGTCTATTATTTGCCCAGCACTGCTGCTTGATGACTTCAGCTTCTGTCACTCCGAGCAAAACCATTTTACTTCTTAGGACTTCAAATAATGTAAAAATACATCCATCCATGCATTTACATTACAGCTGTCACTGCGCTTTCTTGGCAGCATCGCATTAAGTCATTTTAGCTGTACTGTATTTGGGGGGGAGAGGGATTTTGTTTGTTTATATTTTTAGGAGAAAACTGTTTTGGCTTATACAGTCTTTCTTTCCAGGAAAAAAAAGCCACAGAACCCTTAAATTGTTTCTGATGTTTAAAGACTTGGAAAGCTGTATTTTGGGAAGATACAAACATATCCATACCCTTTTCCATAGTGCCTATGTCTGTTTCACAGCACCTAAATCCTTACAGAAACCTACTTCCCAGTGTGTTGTGGGTTTGTGGGGTTTTTTTTTTCCTATATGAGAAAAGAAAATGAAAGGAGATAAATTGCAGATTAGCAGATGGCAAATACTTAGCAGCCTATGTGAAATAATTTTTTTGGTGTCAGTCCAGTTCCAGGCGGATGGCTGTCCTCATCCCAGAACCTGCCATAACAAATTGCTAAGAGAGCTGAATACTGAATTATTTACCATGTACTTTGGGAAGCTGTTGCTGAAGTCAGGGATAAACTAAGTCTTGGAGGGGTAGTCTGGGGATGCCCACACCTTCACTACCCGTATTTTCCCTTTCTGTAAATAAACAGAAGCCTTCGGTCTCCAGGGCTGTCAACGTAGCACCCCTCACAAGCCTTAAAATTCATCTTAAATAAAAATAAAAAGCTACTACGTAGGCACAACAAAATTTACTATAAACGGGTCTTAAGTACATAATTACATGATAGACCCAAATGTCTCCAAAAGAGTTGCTCCAGGCTATTGTGTAAGCAATACTCCTTTGAGAAATGTATAAATACATGTAATTCAGTACATAATACACATGTTAAAAAACTACCTAATTACATATTTTCCCAGGAGAATGAAAAGGCTCCAAAAGAGCTACTCCAGCCTCTCCAGTACACAATGTGTGTTTTATAACCTTTCATGAATCTCTTCCATTCTTTTTCCTTTAGGAGGGGGGAAAAAAAACCAGTAAGGAAATTAAATACAAAACACCTACTGTACATTTAATTTAGAGGACAAAATGCAATGTTGAAATAACATTAAGGGTGTGACGCAAACCAAGGAAAGCCAGGAAATTGAGTGTAAAGGCTGTTACTCCATCCTTAACTCACGTCACTTATATCATGTTTCAGGCCACTGTTCTGTAATGGCAGATTTTAAATTTCATCACTTAAAGCAGGGCTGTGGCCTATCTACACTTACGGGTTCTTATGTGGTCTATACTGTTGGAGTACCTGAGTGCTGCTCATGTATTTATTTATACGCAGGAACACACACACACATCTTTTAGGAGTATATACTTACATTTCTTTAAACTGTCTCCTGTCTTTCCTGGTGCTGGAATTACCGTGGCTTTTTCGTTTCCCTGAGAATAGGTTCGTATGGATCAACGTGATGAAGGGAAAGGGAGATGTGAGTTTAGCCTTCAGCTCTGATGGTGGTGAGATCTATGGCTGCTCTGGTTTTGAGGGAGCAGGGGGGAAACTGTCCTGAAGTCTGGATCCAGCTCTGGAAGAAATCCTGCTGTCCACATTTGCAAGCCCATTTTACTGGCCGGTGGCTTTGTTAGTGCAGTGCAGTGGGATGTCCTGAAGAGAGGGACCACTTTTCAAGTGACAGATGCTGAGCCCTGTGGGGACAGTGAGGGTCCGCTGTGCGGGTGCTGAGCTCCAGGCTCGGTGATGAGGCAGCCTAGAGAGGGGAGTGATGGTCCAATATGCTCATAGCAACCTGTGTTACTAAGCAGATTATTATAAATAGCGTTTTCCTTTGCATTTTCAGTAGATCAAAGTGCAATTTGTGCTCTCTCTTTTGCACCGTTCCCTGAAAACAAACAAAATAGTGCATAAGCTTTTTATCGTTAGAAGGACACACTACATGCAAGTATATTTAAATGTATTGTACATTAATTTCCCCACAGAGCCCAATAGAATGTGCTGCCATTTGCTTCATCTGTGGTAGGTTTTGTGAGTGCTGTTTGTAAAAACCATCCTGTGGGATAGTTCTGTTTATCCCAAACACTGGCCCAGGCAGGAGAGGATTGCAGAAGACAGATCAGTTTTCCATTCTTATTGAAATCATCAGGTTTTTGGAAATTTTTTTTTCAATTATTAGATTCGTTATTTTCACTGGAATGAACCCAAGGCCTTTCAAAACAACTTTTTTTTCTTTCTTTTTTATTAAGGGCAAGACAGTAGTCTCGTGCTGTACCAAAGATATAGGGCATTCACCTGGGATACAGGAGACCTGGCCAGTATTTGATTAGCAAAGCAGAAGGGCTCCCACAGGAGAAACCCAGAGAGTCTTGCCTGAGAATAGGCAGGTGGCCAGAATAGCTGCCTGACCTATGAAGCCTGTCAGTGTGTCTCTGGTCTGAAGGAGGCAAACACGGCTTAGGCCAGGTCCCTGGTGTCCTCACGAGCTGCTGTCTGGGGACTCTGTAGTGTTAGCTTCTGGTCAAAACCAGGACGGTTTCTGCTGAATCTGCCACTTGTCCTTGTGTTCTTGCTGATTCAGCAAATCCCGTTTTATCCAAATACTCCCAGTCAGCTCTACCCTTTTGTCATGTTTTCTGCTCTTAATTGTTTTATTGTGTTAGGTGTTCATACATAACAAGTAGTTACAGTAAATGCGACCTTTCAGGTTCCTGCTTTTTTAGGAAAACCTTTAAAAAGTTTCTTAGGTGTATTTTTTTAACTAGCAAATCTGATGATGGAACTGCCTTTGTGTTCATGACATCCTGTTCCTTTGGATGACAAGGCAAGGTCCTTAAAAAAGAAAAAGGGAATTTTAACTCTCGGGTCAAAAAACTGGATGGTCTCTGGGCGGGAGCTGCTGTATCAGAAAGAACAAAGTAAGGTAAAAGAACATAAAAATGAAAGGAAAACCCTACAGCTCTTCACACTAGTGTGGCAATCTCCATCTGAACCTGGGTTTAACAGTGTTTTCCAACTGAGGGGTGCTGTTGGTCATTAGCAGCCTTTAGAATTTGAGGTGCCTCATATCTAAACAGACCCAGAGCACTAGCTGGTTTGGTATGTGCTTAGCAGCAGTACGGATGGCAGAGAGGGAATGACAGATAATGTCTCTTTGCCTCACTTTCCCTGGGAGGTGTTTTTGTATCAGATGGTTTTGTTTGATTTGGTGCACAGCACGTTTCAGGTTAGAGGAGCGCTGGCTTGCTGCTGGCTGTGGGGCTGCTGGTCTGGTACATGGTCACCTGAAAATGCCTGCATCTGAAGCAGGAGGCTGGAGCGCGGTGGTGGGGTCTGCTTAATGCAGTGTAGAGCACCAAGAGCGTGTGTTAATGGGGAACCTGCACACTGGGATGTAAGAGAGGGAGAATGAGAGAGTTCCATGTGAACACACAGTAACCTAGCAGGGGCAGCAGATAAATTGGCGTTTGGTAACTGTGGGTGAATTACAGGGTACTGGATACCCTGTGGCATCCTCCTGCGTACGGTCTCCTAACCTGCTCATTCAGGTACTGAGCAGCCTCTTGAGATACCTGTCATCTTCTGCTGCTGGTGAGCAGGGTGGAAGCATCCAGTGTGGTCTTCCCAGTTCAGGTCTTGCTCCTAGTGTGAGGTTTTCTGGTTTGGTGTTGAAATGGAGCTGGCCTCAGGTTCTAAGTACACCTACTTCTAAACCTGTGTCTAAGCATTGGAAGAGCCTGGATTCAAGACACTTACTCTGAGACATTTCACCTGAACCAGCAAGGGAATATTTAAGTCTGTAACCACCTATAAAAAACACACCAAGTAAATTTTTTTTTTCCTCAGCTTTGGACTTTGTTTGGCTCTAATTTTAATAACAAATATATGTGCAAGTGAAAACTAGACACTGTTGGCATCAAACAATTTATAGTTATAGGATTTTTACCTTCATTTCCATAGCAACAGCTTAGGATGCAGCAAATGAAATTATGAATTGGATTCTGGTTTCAGTTCTGCCGGTAGAGTCCCGGAATATCCCCATTCATTTGTGCCAGTGTTGTTATGCAGTTGACAGAGTGGCTGAAGCCTTCATCTGCCCTTCTGACATCTTTTAAGAAGCAATAAAGGAAAAGGAGCACTATAAGGAAAAAGTAACTGGAATTTAGACCTGAAATTATACTAGGGATACTAGAAAGTTAGTTTTTTATGGCGATAAGTATAGCAACAGCTTACTGTTGGGTGACTTAGAATCTAAATTTATAGCACACTGGTTAATCCTTGATTGTTGCTTGTGTGCCTACTCTTTTTGCACAGAAAATTTGAAGTGTATTCCTATTCAGTAAAAAGTGCAGACAGCCTTACAGAGCTCTGTAAGGAAGATGACATTAATAAAAGGATAAGCAGGAATAATATCTACCTCACCCTGTCTAAAGTTATTCCGCCTTCTAGGGTTAAATCTAAAACTTCCAATCCCCTGACTCCTACAACAGAAGACAGGACTGTCTATGCAATCAGGAACATATCTGTTGAATACCAGAGTGCTATTTTTACGCTCAGAATAAAGCTGCACTTGCAAAGATCATATTTATCTTGTAGAGCTCATAACTGAACCTGGTGGGGCTGCCTTCTGAAGAAAAAGCTCGGGTTTCATTGAACTTGAGGAGAGTGAGGATGGTTCAAGGGTTGGGGTGTTGGCCTCGGGCAGGGTGATGGAGGTTCAGGCTGCCAGATGCCCACCTGAGTCCCTGCGTGATGGTCCTTGCATTGCTCCAACTCCCTCACTGAAATTGAGTTAAGAGGAGGGAGGACGAATGCTTTCAAGGTGCTTAGCCTGTGAGGGGAGACACGTGAGTACTGCGGAGAATCTGGAGTACTACAGGCTGAAAAATGCATGTGAACGTGTCCTTGGAGACGGGGTCTTTCCTGCGCAAAGAGAACAAGACTGAGAACATGCAGAAGAAGAGTGTCTCCCTGTGCGGCGCTTGTTAAGGTCAAGTCATGACAGGCAGGCTGCCAGTGCATGCAGTTGTCGTTATGCTAGGGAAGTAAATGAGATGGATTGCTTCAGATGTTATTATAGACCATAAAATAGCACTGGTAGCTTCTGCTGCTCCTCTTGTCAAATGGCTTGCTCTCTTTGAGAGAAAAACCTGATTCATCCCTTATGGGACTTGAGTGGATTAAAGAGAGCGTCATGGAAAGTGGCTTTGGCCAGTCACTTTTATGTAAACAATCATGGCTGCAAAATTGTTAAGTGTGATTTGGGACCACCAGGTTTCTTTGATGTGTATGTGTGTTACAGACACAACAAGGGACCATTTATTTTCTAAAAATAAGCTGCTGCCTGCATTTTTAAGCTTTTACTTTGTTTTGCATCTTGCCCTCAAACTTTCTTCATAGTTCTTCAGCATGCCTCTTGCTGACCCATTTTCACATCACAGGTTTTTTTAAGACCTAGAAGCTAGAGAAATCACTGCCCAAAGTCACATATTTTTAAGATGCTGATGATTAGCTATAAAAGGTCAGGATCTTTGAAACTGTCCCATCTGATAGGGATCTGACTGGCTTGAGCCTAAAATATCAACTCTGTCCTGTGCAAATATTTTTTTTTTTTTCCCCTCTGTCAGCCCCTCCAGATTTCCTCTGCCCAACTTTATCTTCCTTCCTGAATTATCACCACCCTTTAATTTTGGCTACAAGAGCTAGAAGTTAAGCAGAAGGGCTACTTCCACCTAGCTTGTGTTTGCGCTCTTCCTGCTCATCTGCCATGCCTGGGTCCCTGCAGAGGTGTCCTCTCCAGGGTGACCCAGCAGGGGAATGGGCCACATCTTCACCTGGAATAGGGTGATGGTGTTGCATTTGTGTTGGTAACTGCAGAGGAGCAGCACCACTTCATTTCAGCCAAAGACTGAGTCCTCTCCAGCATAGCAGAATTCATGCATGTCCTTGAATTCAACTGCATTTTAGCCTTGCTGAATAAATCTTGCTTTGTAAAGTGAGAGCACTAATACTTGCTGTGATAAGAGGAGTTGCAGAACCATCCTACTCTGCACATACTCCTGAGTGAATGTAATATTGTATACAAGATCATACCAAAACTCAGAAGTTTACCACAAATGTTTACTGTGTCTTAATTCCCCATTAGTTCTAGTCATGCAATGGCTATTTTTTTGTCCCTTTAAAAACATTCTTCCTCCTGACGGCATTCCAAGGTAGGTGTGAGATAACTCGCTAAATCACTATTTAATTTATAACTTTGTCAGTCATTCAGTGAATCATGACTTTATTATTGCAGGAATGCAACCCACAAACAGATTTATTTCCCCTTCAGTTTGTTTGGTCCCTAAGAAAGCTTTGGTGCCGCATTGCCCCACAGCCACTTATAGACCATGTTTCCATCCAGGGCTTCTGCTGATGAACTCTGCCAGATTTTTTCTTTTTTTTTTCTTTTTTTTTTTTTCATCCTGCTTCTTGCTTCATCTTCCCCTCTCCCATTTGTGTAGAAGTAGCTTTTTTGTGTGCTGGTGCTTGCGGTCCAAGCTTGCAGAGGCACCTTGGAATTGACGTGTCTCAAAGCCACCCCTGAGCTGTGCTTTTGCTTTCAACTGTTGTTTATGCAGTAGTCAAAAGAGACAAATGGCATGAGCACTATCAGGGAGAGCACACCAGGAATTACTACCTCCTCCTCTCTTCCTCCAGTCAAAAACAACAGTATTTGTAACCAGAGACAGCCTTATGCAACACACAAACATCTCAAGTATGGTAAATGATTTCCAATTGTTCCATGTGTCTAAGTAATTCCTGGACCCCCACTTCTGATATCTTTTGCAATTTTTATTACAACAATTGCTTAGTCCTGTTGTATTAGTGTCTGGATGTTTTGTGTGAACTGCAGATGTTTTTTCTATCCTGAAAACTCTGCAGCTTCATTAACTATTTAAAAATAAGAAAACATGCTAAAATTAGGGATGGGATATGTGAAAGTTCCAAAGAGGAAAGAAATGTGTTTGTTCTGTACATTTCCTATCAACAAAACTGGGAGAAGCATTGCACCACAACAGGTTTTTGATGTTCAGTATCTTCTGACTAGTGAAAATCTTCCAAGAGAAAGCTCTGCTTGCATTTGGAACTTTAAGCAAATATGAATCATGCCATTGGAGTGTCATTTTTTTAAAGATGTTGGCTGAATATTTCTAGTCTGTCTGAAAGACCCCGGAGCATCTCTGGACAGTCAGCTGACTTTACAGGCTAGGGTCCAGAGCCATGGTTTTCAAGAGCTGACAAGTAATTTTGAAGTCCTTGTTTTGGTCCTGTATCTGAAGCACCTGGATTTTGAGATAAGCATGTATTTAAGCATATATTTTTGGGATAGATCACCTCACCTCCCTGTTTAGGATTAAAAAAAATCAAACAAACAAGTACTCCTACTCTTCATTTTAGAAGTCTTGAATCATATTTGAATGCTCCTATTCTTACTTGAAATTAGGTGCGTGTTAATGTCTTCCTCCTTTTTCTTTATCACATCCCCTATATTATTTTTGTTGTGGATTTTTTTGCATGAATTAGTTTAGATAAGTACTCTAGAAAAACTAATAAGGTCAGGCTTTTTAAATTTCCAATATAAGATTCACTCTTTTGGGTGACTGGGTTGCTAGGGCTTATCTTCTGCTAAAACCTGAATTGGTTTTGAATAAATCCTGATACTTTACACCACAAATGTGATGGCAGTATCACTGTAACATCTTTAAGGATCATGTGCTAAGCTCTCTATTTTACTACTTGTGGTTAACCCCATTGTTCCATGTGCAGAGCAGTCAGATCCTCAATCTTTCTCTCATAGACCATGTCTGTCAAAGTTTGGGCTTTGGATATTGGAAGGAAAATGGTGATGGGTTATTGGGGAAAGGTGGGAAAAATAAAAGCCCATTGAGTGCACAGGTACCATGGTACCTGGAGACTGGTGCACGTGGAATGGAGGGAGCAAAGACTGGGCCATGAGATCTCTGGCTCTGGGAGTATGAATGCTAGAGGTATAAGAAAATTTGCAGCCTGCGTTTACAAGGTGAACAAAATAGACTGCCCACAAGAAAACTGCCAGACTGTTGAAAAGTTTCATTTTACAAACCGTTGACTGTCATGCAAGAAAGTACTGTTTATGATGTTATTCTGCCAAAAATTTCTTCAAGCAGAAGTTTTTGCATGGGAGAGTGTGTAGAGCAGAGGAAGGAAAATCTTCAGGACTGGGATTATGCTTTATGGCCCAAATAGGTGTCAGTGATGGATTCTCCAGGCTGCCTCATTGATAAGATACTGAAGAGCCAGGGCATTTTGTACAGTAATATCAGCACGATGAGTGAAAACACATTACCAAGCCTGCAGATTCTGAAATGAGACAATGCCAAAAGAAACACAGTTTTTATTTCCTCAGCTGTTATCATGAGAGATCACAATCCTGTTGAGCAGTAAAGCAATGCTGCTTTCTAAAACAAGCCACAAATTAAATGATCAGAGACAATATTTTTTTTTCTCTTCTGTTTTTTTTTTTTTCAAAATGACTGGTTGACCCTTGGCGCTACACACTTTTGGGGTTTCCAGTGAGGTGCACATCCTCTGCGTCCTGTTATTTTTTTTTTTTTTTTCCAGAAGTTGTTGAGCGCTTCCACTCCCTCCACCAAAGCCATACCTCGAGCTGTGTAAAAGAAACAGAAAGCCTACAGGGATTTTCTCTGAAGCTAATACACAAACAGCAGTCAGAGGGCTCCAGCTCTCAAAAGTATGGAGAACCTTAAATAGATGGGCTGGGATAACTGGGAGGGAAACAGAGACATCTGTTGAGTTGTTGAAAAGACATATGCTCCTAGCACTTCCTTTGTCATGCATTTTGGAAATCTTTTCTCTCTGAGTGTATTGCTAATATTTAATTTAAAACCAGATTTGGATTGTTGACAAAATTATAACTTGTAAATGGACACTTCCCCCCAGCTCCCTTCCCAGTCTGATCTGAGCAGTGCTCGCTCTCCCATTTCCTCTTCCTCCTGGTCCCAGCTCATGCACCCTGGGTCATACTGGAGAAAAGGGGACCTCACTCTGGCTGTGGCCTACGTGAGAGGGCAAGGCTGGCAGGAGAGCAGGGAAGTGATGGTTTGCGAGTTGGTAACACCTCAGTCCTCCTGTCACCCTCCAGGCTAGTAATCACGTT
>VZZY01006165.1:643797-778257 GCA_013400335.1 Eurystomus gularis | reverse complement strand
CCCCCTTTTCTCTTAGCTCTCAGTTCATGCCAGAAATATTTTCATTTTTGTTTCCTACTTCCTCTCCGCAGAACAAAGCCTGGGGAGGATGAGTTCTGGGGCAGGGAACCAAAGGGTATTCATTTCACGTTTTCATGTCTCCTTGTAAAATTTCCACCTTTTCTGAGTTCATTTTCCATCACGAAGGAAAGATTCGTGTACCTCCCCTCCTCTCCCCTCATTCTGAACTCATCCGCTAGATGAACTCTGTTATATAATCATTCCTGTCCACGATGGCTGTTTACTGCTATTGCTTGAGTCTGAAATTGTAGGTTATGCTCTGGGCTCGGCTGAGCAAGCAGCCTACATTATGTTTTCGGCTTCCCCACTTGACTGGATTAAGTGTTGGATGGAAGAAATTGTAAAGGTGCAGAAAAGAAACCGTAACGTTTGTGCGTATGTAAACACAACTGTGGGCAAAAGGAGGGAAGCGTTCTTTCCCAGAGATTTACGCTATAAAATATATAGGCTTTACAGCTGCTTCTCATTCTGAAAGGAATAAGATGCAAGTATCAGTGATGATAGTGAATGTATTAACAGCAACTTAAATGGCAGCCCTGACTTCATCAGTGGAACAACCCTGTAACTGGAAAAATTAAGGGCTTAGAGTCACAACAATGGCAGTTTAAAATCAGCATTGATTTTTCTTGAATCTTCAGCCATGCCAGCATCATGGTGTCATTGCTCACACTGTTTTGGAAAGAAATGAGACTTACAAAAGCTATTACCTGCTTTGATTTCATGGTCTTTTGAAAAAGACAGTTGTGCTCTTCAAGAGAGTCAGCTACTCAGTCCCCATTTCAGTGAGATCCAAGCATAGTATCCTGTCAAAATCCCAGCCTGGAGCTTTAACTGAGGTCTTTTGGCCTTGAGATGTTTGTGTCTGTCTACCTTCCCTGTGACTTTTGAGCCTTTTGACCATTAGGGGAGAAAAAAATAAATATAACTGAGAACGCTGAAAGTCTTTCAGTTGTTTACAGTGCTGGAAGTTACATGCAAATAGGTGGCCAGTTAATGGAAGAAGGAAGAGATGCGTTACTAACAGTGCTAAGACAGGGGCTGCCAGCACACAAGATGTTGCCATCTGAACTTGTTCTTTCTTAGAATCCAAAGTCAGACCCCATGAGCCTCCAATCTGTCAGAAATGAGGGTTCACTCTTTCAGCTGCCTGTGAGACTGATGGTTCTTTTCCTTCAAAGCTGAGAGGGCTGGGCTATGTGTGAAGAAGACTCAAATGTGAGTTTTGAATTCTGGACACTAGTTTTGTGGGTTCTTCACATGGGGCATGGTGGACTTTGTTTCCAAGAGCACTGAGACCACAAAGCTCCAATCACAAGCACCAGTTAACATCAAGTGTCGTTCAAAATGAGTGTCTTCATTAGTAAGCTGTGTTAGTAGTACAATGCCCAGTTTAAAAGCAGCAGCTGATGTCTGAGGCGTATATTAATTACCGGTAAGGTCCTCATTTAAATTGTGCAAGGTGAAATATACAGGCTGAGGTGCTTGAAAAGTAATTTGAGTGCAGGAAGGCAGCTGTATATATGTAGAGTTTACACCAAAGAGATGGGGAGTGGGATGGTTCAGAGGAGGGGCGATGAAGCCAGCCAAAATAGGAACTGCCAGGAATGTGCTGGGGGATAATCTAGCAGAGATAGTTCAGCAGAGGTGTTAGTCCTGCAGAAAAGTGACTAAGAGGAGAGTGTAAGATAAAGCCGCCTGCTGCTTTAGTGTACACCTGCACCCTGACAGACATACCTACCACTCCCAAAAGCATGCTCCTATTTCATGCAGGACTGCTGTGTGGCAGGAAAATCTAGGGTTAGACCAAACATATTGAAAGTGTTCTTCTAGCCCATCTTTTGCTGTCCTGTGAAGCTTAGGGCTCCTCCGGGCTGCTTGCCAACCTGAAATAAGAGTGCTGAGGAGACATCAGGCTTTCTCCACGTTGGACAGATGTTGTGGTAGGTTTATTGAGCTTGCCCAGGCTAGCATGCTCCTCCTTGCAATGCACAGCACAGCTGGAGTGATCAGTTTGTGCTATTGAGCGAGTGTACACTCCACAGAGAGATGAAATCAAGAGAGTGCTTGGTACATGTAGGCTCGTGCTCAGCTTAGTATGCTCATTTCAAGAAAGGAGTCTTTTAATGAATGTTCTGAATATCTTAGAAGAGCGTAATGCTATATCAAATGATCACTACTTTTTAAAATTAGTAATAGTAACTTCTTAGAAGGTAGAAATAAAAATTTCTGTGTTACTGACTTTATCGCTGCCTACTCAGGGAAGTTTCATACTGTCCTTTCCGATACTAGTAGTGCCAAAGAGGCAGACCTTACTAAGATTTCTTCAGGATACTGGAACAGGATGTGTAAATACTTATAAAGCTAAAAATTATGCTTACCTGTATAAGCACAATGCATCTTGGGATTAGCCTAGAGAGGCAAAAGTTCAAAGCCCGGGTATCTGATTCATCTGCCAAGTATGTTGGTAAAGCTGTCCATTTGTTGTGAAACTGATTGCATCGTTCAGCTTGCACATGCAATTTCTTAATCTATGCACAAACTTATCAGCTTTGTGTGGACAAAACAGAAGCTTGCACAGTATTTATGGAAAGTTTATCTCTGTTTTCTCTTCTACCACGATCAAAATGTCAAGATTTGGCCAGCTTTTAACATGTACGCTCTGTTCTAGGGTTTGAGAACATAGTGGGGTATATAGTCATCAGCTTCATAAGGTTGTTTTAGTTTTTGTAGGCTTCTGTGCAGTGTAGATCTTAGATAGGTTTTCTTCAGTGCATCCGTTAGACATGTAGAAGTCAAGTATGTTGACATGTTTCCTATACTGGGCTAATTCAGTATCCAGGATTAAATGTATAATGGAAAGCTGAATCTTACCCCCTGCTAAGAGGTAAAGCACTACTGGCCACAAATATCCTTGATTTGCCTTTGCTGAAGGTGGTAAGCTTATGGCCGAAAATATATTTATCCACTGTTGAAAGAACTCTGCAAAGTCAAAATTCTCTGGATCAGGGCCGAAGACTTAATTGCGTCTTAGCTGGAGTGACAGTGGAGAAAAAATGCAATGAACTTAAGCACTAGGTAGGCCTTCATATGATGCTTGCTTTTTTTTTTTCTAAATAGCATGAAAGTATAATTTTGTTCTAAAACTATTAACACTGGCCCTTGCTGCCAACGTTTGAGTGTCAGGTTCCCTAAGCTGTCACTTTTGACCTGAAGTTTGAAGGAGGCTTTCAGAACTCCTTACAGTATATGCTTGTGTTATTTCCATTTGTACCTCCAGGTCTGGAGGCTACCATCCTGCAGTCCCTCTTCTCTGCAAGTCATAGAATCATAGAATGGTTTGGGTTGGAAGGGAACTCTAAAGACCATCTAGTCCAAACTCCCCTACAATCAGCAGGGACATCTCTAACTAGGCCAGGTTTCTCAGAACCCCATCAAGCCTGACCTTGAATCACTCCAGGGATGGGGCCTCCACCACCTCTGGGCAACCTGTTCTGGTGCTCAACCACCCTCACATTAAAGAACTTCTTCCTAACATCTAACCTAAATCTACCCTTTTCTATCTTAAAACCATTACCCTTTGTTCTGTCACTACAGACCCTCAAGAACAGATCTCCTCCTGCCTTCTTATAGGCCCCTTTCAGGTACTGGAAGGTCCCCCCAGGAGCCTTCTCTTCTCCAGGCTGAACAGCCCCAACTCTCTCAGCCTGTCTTTGTAGGAGAGGTGCTCCAGCCCTCTAATCATTTCTGTGGCTCTCATCTGGACACGCTCCAACAGGTTCATGTCCTCCTTCTGTTGGGGGCTCCAGAGTTTGATGCAGTACTCCAGGTGAGGTATCACCAGGGCAGAGTAGAAGGGCAGAATCACCTCTCTCAATCTCCTGCCCACACTTCTTTTGATGCAGCCCAGGATGTAATTGGCCTTCTGGGCTGCCATTGCGTGTTGGTGGCTCATGTCCAGCTTTTCATCTACTAGTACCCCCAAGTCTTTTTCCACAGGGCTGCTCTCTAGCATGTCCTCTTCCAGCCTGTATTGATAATGCTGGTTTCTCCAGCCCGGGTGCAGAACCCTGCACTTCGCTTTGTTGAACCTCATGGGGTTCACCGGGGCCTACCTTTCCAGTCTATCCAGGTCCCACCTCCTGATGGGTGGGATATCTTATGTTTAGTTCCTCCTTCTCATTTCTCTTCTCCAGCCTTCTCCATCTCCATTGCCCCAGGATCAGTAATCATACTTCAATAAAGAGTTACATACTCTAGGTATTTATTCTGCTACTTGGGTCCCACTGCCTCCATCTTCCTGTGAAGGCTTGTGTTTGTCCCTCACCCTCCACTTCCTTGTGAAGGCTTGTGTTTGTCCCTCACCCTCCACTTCCTTCCTCCCATTATTTGGGAAAGTAAGACATTTGTTGGGGAGCAGCATAGTATGCTCTGTTGGAAAGATGGAATGGAAACAGGGAGTGATGCTGTTATTTCAGAAAGCATTAATGAATTTTGTCAGCCAGACATTTGACCTAAGACGGAGCGGTGGAGGCATAAAACAGATGATGACGGCTTTTTTTGTTGCCTGTTACTGTTGTGCTCATTTTCCTTGGCTGTGTGCATCTGGAATAGTCTCTAACATTTTTAGTTGAGCAAATGCAGCATTCCCAAGCTGTCGTGTGGCAGACGAACGAACCTACAAAGAAATGCCATGAATTTGAGCGTGTGGGTTCATAAGCTCAGTCAATTATTCACAACTAGAAAAATAAGGTTACATAAATGGTCAAGATGTTTTGAGAGTGACTAATTGTTTTGGATGTCTTATTCTTTGAACGATCCATTAAAAATACCTTAAAAGGGCCTGTGCTTCAGCATATGGGTTCCCACGACCTTCTGAAAATTGAGGGTCCTTGCAGATGGTTCATGGTGGACACCAAGAAAACCCAGAGGTTGTCAGAATCAGTTTTCATCTGAAAGTGTTAGCCATCAAGTTATCCATAGGGGCATTGCTTTCTGGTTTATATCTGTGTGTGAATCCTCCTCACATGTTTGTATACACACTCTACAAATAAATGTTAACAGTATGTTTCATAAGTTATGTTGTAGGTGGAAGCACTTTTCTAGGGGCAGACACAGTTGTAATGGTCTGAAAGACTGGGAAGGGAGGCCTTGGAAGAGTTGATCTGTTAGGTTTTGAATGCGGAGCTGTTTACTAACCACACACTAAGTATTTTAAGAGGGAATGGGGCATTGCAGCATCGCTGGTGTTTGAAGCATGAGAAAAGAACATATAAAAATGTCCTAATAAACTGGAAAAGCTGAGTAGTGGCAGGTCCTAGCAGGACTCTTTTGGGTCAATCTAGAATGCGGGTTGCCTGAGGTAGGCAAGATTTTGATGGGCACTGTCACGGACTGGTCACTTGCAGCACCCTGGGATAAGGCTGGAGAAAAGCAGCCGAAAGGTCACACAATCCATCCAGCTAAACAGTCCTGGTGGGTGGCAGTCTAAAATAATTCCTGAGCTATTAATTAGGAAGATGCTTCTTCCAGGTTCCGGCCAAAGTCATAAGACATACCAAGGCAAGGAGCCAAAAGATCAAAAGGACACTAAATATTTTTTTTTAAGCCATTCTGTGGAGAGAGGGAGGAAAGAGTTGTCCTGGGCCAGTTCACACAGGACGTGCTGACGAGGTTTGGCTTTGGTCTAGAATGTGAAGCAGCAGGGTCTGTCTGGCCCTGCTCTCCTTGGCTTTTATGTAAAGATGACTTTGAGTTATTTTACCTTAGCTTTATCTTTCATCTTAGCTTTTCTTGCAAAGAAAAGCTTGTATTTTGTGCTGATAGTAACTTTTTTTCCCAGCATCAGGGTTGCAAAGTATCTTGGTTTGAAAAGGTGGTGCCTTTAACTGTGTTAACCATTTGTTACAAGCCCTTAAGAAGGACTATTGCAAGTGTTGATTCCAGGCAAAATTCCTAGTTAGGCATAACTAAGCACACCACATTGTAGCTTGAGGCTCGCCTTTAATAACACATGAAATATTGAGTTAATCCAAGAAAAGACAGTGATGATGCCTAGTGCTAAAGATGAGGGGAGAGGACTATGTTGCTTATATGGAGACAAGGGACAGATCAAATCCTATGTTTCATGAAACAACTAGTTCATGAATAGCACAACTCAAAGTCTTATTTCCCACAGACTCTTCTCCAAAAGGCTTCTCTTGCTCCTCTTATTTCCACAGGTCTCCTGTTTGTATCCTCTGATGTATGCTAAGGGTATATGCTGTAACCTTTCCCACATTGGCTCCGTGTGCCAATTTTCACTCACCTCACACCTACCATTCTGTCAGACTTGGCTGAAAATGAACAGGGAGTTTGACATTTATTGGGGAGAAACTGATATGAGAAAATGACTGGTTGACAGTGGGGGTATCTTAAATCCCTATATCCAAGGGAACTTGTCTGAGT
The DNA here is from genome assembly GCA_013400335.1 of Eurystomus gularis. Lineage (NCBI taxonomy): Eukaryota > Metazoa > Chordata > Aves > Coraciiformes > Coraciidae > Eurystomus > Eurystomus gularis. The sequence continues at coordinate 771,753 of VZZY01006165.1, read as the reverse complement.
AGGGTAAGCTTGGGGAACTGAAAGCAGCAAGGAACTGATATTTTTCAGGAAGAGCCTGGTAGGAAGGACACCAAAGTGTCTAAACTTGCTTTTGTGTCCCATGAATTCATTTATTTTTTTCCCCACTGCAAAATGAAAGATTGGACTTGAACACGGAGGTAGAAGTTGGTCGCTTCCTACAGTGAAAAAGCAAGCCAGAATTTTGCAACCCAAACAGGAAACATGATGGTAGGTCCTGACTGTATAAAATCTTTCTTCTTCTGCCATTCCTATTCTAGTTGCACAAGGGAAACCCCCTTTTTAGAGGAATGTTTTTGTGGGGTCCAGACTGAGATTCCAGTGGGGAATCTGTTGCAATCTTAAACTTGGAGCAGCTGCGGCCCCTCCTTAATGACGTCAGTGACATTATTTTGATAAAAATTAGCAAGTTCTCACAACTTTGGTGGAACTCACGAAGTCATTTAATGTGAGAATAAATATTTTCTTTAAATGTCATTTTTTTAAAATGTCATCACTTTTTTTATTTTCAAATGTCATTGTGGAAATGAGAGGTTAGAACAACAGATTTGCAGTATATACCACACCTGAATTTTTTGTGCCTATTTCTGATTGTATATCTATTTGAGAAAATAACCTTTAAAAAAATGTTATTGAAAGGGCCATTATATCCTTTTCAATTTTTCTCTCACTGTAAGTAGGAAATAGAGCAGAAGGCAAACCTACCAATTAGTTCATGACATTTCTGCTGGTAAAAATGCACTTACCTAACATCTGGAAGGAACTAGAGTGTTTACCCTCTCAAAACCACCTGAAGGCTTTGGGAATGTGTGTCTTTTTGTAAATCTGATTTGGATAGATGAATTTTGAGCTTCTAAATGACTCTGAGTTGGAAAATGTCACTGGTTAGTTCTTATGACAGTTAATTGATAATAGATACAGCTAATAAACCAAATGGTCTAGGATTGTATTAACTTTCAGTAAATGTAAATTTTATTCAGATTCCAAAGAGTGAGAAGAGTCTTCTCCCTACAGTAACCAAACATGTTTAACTTTCCCACTGAAATTACTAGAATTGTACATGGAACTCAATCTGAGTATACATCTAATGCAGGATCTGTAAAACATAAGAAGTGAAAGGTCACAATATCAAGCCATTTAGTCTTTTCAGTAGTTGGTAGATGTGGAGCTAGTCCTCTTAACATGAAATCAATGCTTAAAATGTGATTTACCCCCAGAAATATCCTAGAATTCATGAATTTGTCAATTTAATGCAATCATCCTATTCTCCGTGTCATTAAAACCATCTTTGATGTGTGATCCAGCCATTATTTTATGCTTTATAGTTCTAAGCAACAAGTCTACGTTCTGCTTCAGTGATTTCCTTCTGGCTATGATGCTTAGCTGATGATTAATTTCTAAACGAAATATTATATTCTCTTATTGTTGAAGTTTATATAAAAATGAAATTTGTCAAAATTGAAGACAGGTGTACGCCCTTTATTGAGCTGAGGGAGAGCACATTATTAATTTTCCATTCTCCATACAAATGCGGCCTTATAAGATGGCTGAGTGTGAGAAAGTTAGAGCATCGCTCTGCAAAACGATAAAATTTGGCACGATACAGGGATTCTGTAGTTCCTGAGATAGCAAAGAGGAGCAGCCCTTCCTTTTCCACTACTCAAACTCCTGAGGACTGCGTATTTATAATGTATTAAAAAAACCCGTTCCCTCCCACAGCAATAACAAATTGCAGAGTGTCTACCAAAGCTTAAAGGACAGCACTCAAAAAAGCGACAAGGAAAAGAAAACACGTTTGGAGTCATTCTGCTTCACAGGTGTGGACTTAAGCACGTGTTGCCTTTAGTTTCCAGGCGCATGCACGGTAGTTTGTTATAAAGCTTAAACTTGATCCTCATTGACAGCTATGAGACTGAAAAATATGTTGGGGCAGGATGTAAATCCGTACAAGTATTGGAGATATAGCAATGGAAAAAAAGAAATCTTCCCACAGCAGCAGTGAGGAGGAAATACATATTTTGAGCTAAAAGGTTAATGCTGAGGATCAGCTTACTACTTCATGGTGCTGTCACAGGAGATGTCACAAATTAATGCCATCTTGTAATTGCTTGGTGATAGAGGCTATAAGGCCTTTGTGGAAACTGCAAATCTAGGTCACACAATGAGTAAAGATCTGCTAAAGATGGGCTGGATAGTGGTGACAACCCAGTGCAAATCTCACACCAAGCACGTGCTTGTGACCTAAGGGAAGATCAGCATTCACAAAGAGGCACAATGCAACCTGGAGAACGCAGATGACTCCTGGAAATCTGCATTCCCATGTACCAGGAAGCTTCTGTAAAGAAGCTTCCAAACTTCTTTAATTTACCCTGAATCACAATGCGTCCAAAATGCAGTTATGCCAGCTGGGGACCAGCGTGGTGCAGGGATTCTCTTGTGACACTGTTTCTTACCCAGCTGAAGACTGTCATAAAGGTCTTGGCTTGGATAATGGATTACAAGGTCAGATCTCTGCCACTGAGATTTGTAACATATGGCTTGCGCTGCCGTGGGTTTTGGAAGAAGAAAATCACTTCATGGTAGTTATTTCCACAGCTAAATGCAAAAGTTTTTTGTGCCTTGGGTAGTTTTCCTCTGCCTGGCATGGAGGAGGGAGTATTCTTGGTGCTAGGGAAGATGAGTCCTGTTTCTGCACGATTTTTTTAGCAGTGACCAATGTCGGTGCATCTGAGACTGCATTTTGGTCTGGTCTGTGCCAACTTTGCTGCTGAAGCAGTCTCAGCTCCTTAGAAGCTGAGACCTCCATGCGAGCTGGGCTACTCTCTTCCACCATGGGGGCAGGGGAGCCAGCACAAGATGAAGACCAGATCACAGGGTCACCTCTCCCACTTATTTGTAGCTGAGTTTTGCACTGGGCTCTCCCAGATAAAAAATGAGGAAGATAACCTTTATTTGAGGGGGGGAAAAAAGGTTTCCTTGGCACCACTTCTATCTTTTCCTCTGAACTGTAGTTTCTCATATGCCTTCATATCCAACATCTGTTTCTGGATCTGATTATGAATACACACTAGATGCCTCATTATGGGTAGATCGTAATCTCTCTGTACATAAATTAATCTTTTTACCACTCTGGCTTTGCTGTCAGCTTGTTATGTTGGTGGCCTTTGAGACTTTTATTGTGCTTTCTGTTGATGAAAGAGAGAAAGTTTTGCATCAGAGATTATAATGTCCAGGGCCAGGGGGAGGGATAGAGTATGCTTGAACAGGCTGTTTCAAAGTCTTCCAGGAGAGAGGCCCAGAAGAGCAGGTGAACCAGAGCCTCATCTGTCCCAGAGTCTGGTGGCAGTGAGCAGTATGTTGAAGAGAAGATAAGGAGAGTGCAGTCTTCTCATTACATCCCTCCGGCTTCTGGCAAATTTTAGGAATGAGCTGAAGAATGTTCCCGAACCATTGTGTTTAATAGCTAATGACTTTTGGTTAAAGAAATCTGATCCTCCCTTTGGTCAGTAATGTGTACTGAATAATGTCTTCAGATCTCTGCCAGCCATGTTTTCCATGAAACTTTGAAGGTCTGTGGAAATTTGTTGGGCTCATTTTTCAGTTTCTTGTTGTTCAGATCAGCAGAGCCGCTCCAGCTGAGGCCATCTAAGGATCTGACCTTTGGAGTCATGTCTGTACTAGTGTGCTTGCGAGCATTTCACCGCTGTCTTCACTGCAAATCCTTGAGTAACGTCATGATCTGTGTAACTGGTAAAGAGTCTGGCTGACTGGCAAAATTCAAAAGAAGTGGGAAGGGAAGGCTGTTTCTTCTTTCTACGTGGCCTTTGGGATTGAAAAGGCTTTTCATTAGTTGTTAGGTGTGTATACATATGTCTGTATATTTGAGGAATAATTTTCCAAAATTTTTACGGTCTCATAAACATGCTGAGTTTCATCTTTTAAAAGCATGGCCCTGGCACATGATAGGAAAAAAGAGCTTTTGTTCTGAAAGAGTTTTCTCAGTCATAAACCATGCATTTAGCTACTGAACTTGCCCACATTTTGTTACTGTTTTCCCTCCAAGTATACAATACAGTGTCAGATTAGACATTCTACAGTGTATTACAAGTCTTCCTTTTAGTTTCACATAAACAAAACTGATAAATATTGTCAATCAGAGTGACTATTTTTTAACTGCATATGGTGAAGTTGTGGTCATGAGCCGTGTAAGCCCAGGCAGCTTTTGTAGCTCCCTTTGCTGACACTAAAGGTTTTTGTAATTTTCTTTTTAATTTCTTTGAACTATAAATAGAAGAAACGTACTGCAATGCTTTATTCCCACTGACAGAATATACAACAGTCCATATGCCTGAGTTTTGGCTCAGTATCGGCCAGATAGATGTTTGTAGTTTTTTCATGTGCCATTGATGATTCAAGGGTTAGATAAATTTACTGTAGTGGGAGGTATTGGCAGAAGTAATACTTGTATAAACATGATCCTTTTAGTTATAAAATAAAAAACTGCCACTAAATCACGTCGCTCCCAGTTGCACACATCCAGAAGTTCTTTGTCATTCCCTGGGACAAGGTTTGGTAAGTCCCTTCTGGTCAGGAGTTGCTTTCAAAAGATGATTTAAACTGTAGATAATTCTGTTGTATTCTGCTAGGAAATGGGTTGGCAAACCGAGTTAAACACAGTACATTTGCATCCTAGTTCTGAGTGTCAAGGAGTGTAACCAAGATGCATTTCAAGGATCTTTCATACGTTCAAGGTGGTAAATAGGCCACTTGTTAGTAACTGATATGTGGTGTATGTGCATGGGCATCCATGCAGAGTTGATAAACTGCTACGTAATAGTTGTCTGTTATGGACACTAAGACTGCTGATCCATTTCCAGATGCAGTTTCCTGCCTGGGAGATTTTGTGTGGTGCAATACAAAGATCTTAACTTTCATCTTTTTTGATTGCTCATTTTGAATCCAGTTGCTCACCGATTTGGAAACTTCCTTCTATGAACTGTGCCTAACTGCATTACCATAGCATCACATGGCAGGAACAGAATTACTGTTTTTTGCAGCATTGTTAGTGGCCCCCAAATTCAGATCCAGGTTGAACATGAAATGCCTTCATAATATAATAGAAAATCATAATGCATTTGCTAGCTGGAAATGACCTTGTAGGTTGCTTGTTGGATCTTTTGACACACGGTGCTTGACTTGTACCTTCTTTCATGTCATACCATGAACCCTTTGTGGGCCCACATGGTAAGGATTCCTCATAGAAGAGAAATGTTCAGTTGGCCATTTACATCAGTTTTAAGTGTGTGCTGATTTGACAGAAGTAATAGATTTGAGGGTCTGGGATATGGGATCTCTTGGATATATTGATGTGCTCACAGTATGTAAATACCAAACTTTTAACATGATTTATTTTCTCTGCGTTTTAAAAACAAGGGCACTAATGGATGCAAGATTTCAGGTCCTGTTTTTTTCTCTCCAAATTTTGCTGCCCAAAATATTAGGGGAGCTAATTATTTGGACCTCTGACAGAACTCAGTCAAAGCTTATTACCTCTTAATAGTAGTCTGTACTTACTTGAGCTCCTAAACACAGCTAGAAGCAAAATTTTAAGAGCTATTTAAAAATGTATGCACCTAAGTATTACTTTCTGTTATTCTGGGTGTCTCCGAAGAACATGCAGTTCATGTTTGTGTGGGTACTTGCATATATACCTGTGTATCTACATGTGTATTCATATACACATGTACACTATCTGAAATATAATATGAAGTCACATACAAAATGCAAGAAAACAGGATTGCTTTGATTGAATTCAGGCTACATTTTTATGGTTTCCTGCTGGGAAGGTTAATACCATTAGTAGTGTCCTGGGAACATACTTGCTACTTTCTTCATGAGGTCTTTATCAAACATCAAATGATTCAACAGATCCGAAGGTCCAACAGTCACAGGACGACACATCAGAAGATTTCAGCGTTGAGGTTGTGGTTCTTTCAGTGCTGGCTGTTGTCCTCCAAAGTGGTGATTCCAAAGAGTCGGCAAAAAATTACTTGGCATTTCACAGCATGGGGTGTTCTGTTCGTGTTGGGTAGGTGATTATATTTGAGGAAAAGTTTGAGTTGAAAGGCGTTGTTTTATTGGATTGACTTCAAGAAGTACGATACAATTACGCACACAAGCTTCCTCTGTGTGACTCAGGAGTGTGGTTTTTCTAACTATGAAATGTGGTGTTATCTACAGCCCAGAAAGGTTTTGTTTGACAGCTCTGGTAATCCCTTACAAACATCACCAGATTACAATTTTGATTTTGCTCTTTTTTTTCCTCCCACATCTGGCTGCACATTCGTATACACTGTATATGTATACACAGTCGAACTGTTCAGCTTTAGGGCCCTGACTTCCGAAAGACAACTTCAGGAAGAAACTGTAAGCAAAGATTATTTGGAGAAGCAGTGGATGGCACTGTTGGATTATAATTACAAGGCAATAAAGCATGCAAATCATAAATAACAATATTTTTTTGAAAAATACATGAACTACATTATATAGTCCTCAAAAGGTATGAATTGAGGTTAAGCCTCAGTAAAATGTGACATTCAGATGGGTACTGTTGATTTACGATATATTTTTAAAACTGTTGGGGTCAGTTGAAAGAAGGCCATGCCAGTTTGGGTTCCAACATTTTGTGGTGTCTCCCTTGTCCTGGAACTGCTACTTACAAAGGATGTTTTTTTCCGTTGAGAGGTCTAGCTGCCAAGAAGGAAGGACTAGTGGCAGCATGGAGCTGTGCTGGGATGCTGGAGGAGGGCTGCAGCTTCAGCTTCTTCAGGAAGGCTTGTTTTTGCTATCAGGACTTAAGAGGTCCTGGAGGGCACCAGCACCCTCCAGACATTTCATATAAAACCAGGGGCATCTGTTCCTGTGCTATACAAAGGCCTATGCACACCTTGAATCACACTCATCTTTACCTATGCTAAGAAAAGCATAAATTTTGACCAAATTTTGGGCTGATTGTATGTATGGAGGTGAATTTTACCCTGCCTTAATGTTGCTCCTTTGGGATACTTGTTGTTCTTGGCTTTTCTTGGTATGGGCTGTGAAGGGCATTTTTTACATGGTGGACCTGACTTTTCCTGTGTTGTAAACATTTATTTCCTTTTTCACCACACTGCTTCCATGGATAGACTTGTAGAGTTGCAGATTACAAGGAACAAACATTTTCAAGTGCTTGTTCTACTGCAACCATCAAAATAATTTCCATTATTTATTAGTGACCACAACCAAATTAAAAAACAGAAACAGGAAAAATAGGCTGACTTGTGTTGAAAGCACAATCTGGTGAAGAAGCTCCGACTCCTCCTTTGCAGTCAGGCAGGTGTTACAGGATTTTTTTCCAGGTCTTCCCCGGTAGCGAGCTCCTTCCTCACAGCTTGTGCTTCTACACAACATATTATGTCAGTCTCCAGACACTGCCTGTTCTCCTCTACTTTATCCTGTGTGCCTTTTTGGCAGTAAAAATGCCCGCTCTGCCTGCTTGGCAATTGCCAGAGGTTGCAGAAGGCTGCTCATGGTCAAGAGGGCAGGTAGATACCCCTAAGGGTGTTTTCCTTCTTTTGAAGGATACCAGGCCACAGCAGTCCGGCTCTGCATTTTTGAAGATGACAAAGCAAGCTGAGGTGTGCGGTAGAAACTGTTTAACATGTAGGGTTCAAACCTGAAATGTTTCTATGCCAGAGCCAGGCTGTCCCACTCATTGCGTATTCAAAAGGGGAGGAGAGCTCCGGGTGCCACCCAAAAAGGAAAAGAAATTAAAGGAGGTTTAAAATAAAATAAAATACGGTAGTTTGGAGGAAAATACCTGCTGAACCAGCCCTGATGGGAAGCAGCTGCTTTCAGCTAACAGCTCAAGGAAGGGAAGAAGGTCAAAGGTCCTGAAGAGATGGAGAGAGAGGTGGGAAGGAAGAAGTGAGAGGAGAGCAGCAGCTGAGATGGTGAGGTGGAGGACTGTGGGAGCACTTGGGTGTACCTTCCAGTTAGTTCCTGCCCTTACTGCAGCCATGGGGCATCGCCCTGGCATTGCTGAAATGGGAACCCATGCTGTACACGGCATGGAGGAGGGGGGGAGAATAAAACCCCATGTCAGATGGGAGGGGGGGAGGAGGAGGTTTGTTAGAAATACAAAATACTGTTTGTTTTTTAAAATAAAAAATAGTAGGAAGTGTGATGAAGGAAGCTGAGTGTAGGCGGGGAGGAGAGCAGAAGGAAGGGAAAAGGAAAGGAAGGGGGGAGGAGAGATCTGAGGAGAGGTGAAGGGGAGATCAGGGCAGTGCTCTCTCCTTTAACTCAGTATACCATTTGAAATGGCTATATATAGATAAGAAATGCTAACATATGGCACTCATATAGCATATGGCACTCAAAATAGTTAAGAAATACACTTGTCTTGCAGCCAAATGCTGCCTTCAGTTGCATGGGTGTAAGTGAGGATAGGATTTATTTTATACAAGAATGTTTCTCAGATTGCTCTGCCTGTTAAAGTGATGGGAGGGAGCTCCCCTTCTATTTTATCTTGAACCCTCTTTCTTCTGTGTGCAGAAACTGAATCCCCAGGGCAGAGCAGGATAAGTGCATCAAAGATTCCTCCCACTCTCCCAATATCTGTCTGGCTTTGAGTTTGTAAGGGCTTGCGCTGAGGATTCACAGAAGTCAAGGGAGAGACTTAGTCATTTCAACAGCCATTTAGTAGGCTCACAATATCCAGAAAGTTGGGACAGTTTTATAGGTTTTATTTTTCATAATTGAACTTTGTCAAAATACTGTTTTCCATTTGGAGATTAAAGAATGCGCACAAAGCCATATTGTCAAAGAAGATTTTGCTGCTTACCTTGGAAAGTGTATGGATTTGTGAATTGAGCAAGAGTGGAAAATCCTGATTTCTGTTTCTTGTTCTGTCCCTGACTGGCCTTAGTAATCACTTGCATCTGCAGAGCACTTCTTAAACTTCCTGTTGCTTGGTTGTACTTAAAATCAGAGGTCCCATTTGAAATGGGAGACACGGCATGGAGGATGTTGCACACACATGTGGAAAGGACTAGGGCCTGTTCCTTAAGACGCTGTCATATAAATGGACAAGAGACAATGAGGGGTGAGTGGAACAATTGTCCCAGGTGAAAAGCTGATTTTTACTGCATGAAGGAAACACTTCAATACTTTTCTACTTTAAGAAATCCCTCCACTAGAACCAGAATAATATTTTTAAAATATCCAACCCTTTCCACCAACAATTGAAAAAAAAATATTTATTCCATCCAAGGAAGGGGGTTGTTTTTCCTGCTGTTTTTGTTATCTAATGATGGGACGCTGAGAGTCCTCAGCTACTGCTCTTCTGGTCAACAACATGGTCAGAATATGAATTACAGCTTCACATGCAAGGTCTCATGATGCTGTGTTATGGACCACAGTGGCTTCAGTCAAGCTGATTAACCTTTCTTCTCTCACTTAGACATGGCAATGGACATCTTTTACCAGATTCTCAGTCCTGACAGCTGCTGTTTTACAGGGGTTAGTTGAGGCCATCCTTCAAAACGTGCTCATTACATAAGGGGTTAGTTAAGGCTATTCTTCAAAACATGCTCATTACTTCCATCCGTCAATAAAAGGAATACTTTAAGTGGGCTTAAAGGTGAAGGAGAGATGCAAGTGTGAATTAGAGATATCATACTCAGTTGTGCCAATTTCATGCTTGGCACAGATGATGAATTCATGTACTAATAATTGCGGAGGGATGGTGATGATATACAGTAGATTAGGAATAAGTTGCAGGAAGGAAACTCGCTTTGCTCAGCCTAAATTTCTGTAGGACTCCCCAGACTCATATTTCCAGTAGTACCTTTGCTATCTCTGCAAGAAATAGAGTACTTATCCTGCTCCTTCAACTAGCCAGTGGAGTTCTTAAAGTGCTATTCTGTGTGCTGTGTAATCTGGTTTACAAACTCAAGTTTATGCAATGTTTTGCACTATTGGTGGCATATAACCTAGCTACTGTCCTTTCAAAGTAGCTGGGCACATGAAATACAGTTCAAATAATGATGGGGATGTCAGGAAAATGATGTCTCCTTTCTAATGCATCTTCTTGCACAAAAGCATTCCAGGAAAAAAGTTTGGGGTCTTTTTTTCTTGTTTCACAGTCAGCCTTGGTTATTAACACTTGAAATCATATCCTTCATTCCCCTATAATACTAGTTTTGAAGACATTGTAAACAAGAACCATGTGTATTATGCATCCTATCAGTAAATATCAGATTTGGTGAGATGACTGAAGAAATGCTGTGGTAAATCCATAACTAAAAATATATATAGTTTGTTACTGAACTCATAAACCAGAACAATTTGCTTAGCGTAAGCTATCCTTTCAGATTTGTAAATCACATGCAACTGCCTGAAACATGAGCACACCATGTATTATCTCTCTCAGCTCTGCCATATCTTGTGAGAGTTCTGAATTTTATTGAAGTTTTCTGTCCTTCCAGAGCATGTGAACTTCTTGGCTCACTAGGACAGCAGTATCTCTTACAGCCCAATTAGAGTTATATCACCATCATTCCCTATCATTCTACTCCTGAACTTTTATTGCTTCCTCCGCCTGCACATCCTTCATTACCTTTGTAGTTTTCGTGGAGATTTCCAGAGTGTGAGCCTACACACCACGAGATGACCTGAAAAGCCATGCCACACAAAGTGCTTAGTGGTGTGTATGTTAGTCATCTGCCTAACTAAAAGTTACACTTATGCCAGTTGTTTGCAGATACCCTAGGATGCTCTTTTGCTTACTATAATTTCTCCTTTAGAGCTCTTAGTCACTGCTTAGTCAGACCACCCCCAAGGGAAAAACTCTCCCCCAGACTTCTCATCTCTCTCTTTTTTTTTTTTTATTTTTTTTTTTTAATGTAACCTCTAGTGTAAGCAGATTTCGTGAATGCACCTTGCAGCTTTGCATTAGTCAGAATGCTCTAATAAATCACGTCATCTTCTCTGCTCTCCCTAGCCTTGGAACAAGTAGGAAGGGTTTCAGCAGCTATTTCCAGTGTCACCTTCTAGACAGTGAAAATGAACATTATTGAATTCTTCTGATAGGGAATGAGAAATCAATCTCTCTTTGGTTTTGTGCATGAAGAGTCCTTAGACAAAGCAGATGAAAATGAATCTGTAATCAACAACTGATTGCTTCTGTTTGACATTGAAAACCTACTTCTAAAGTAACTATTTCAATAGTACTAACATGCTTTCACTTCAAGCCATGTAGCTCGTCAGGCTCTTGACATCTTTCCCCGGGATCCACAGGCCTGTCCTTGTGCTGCACGTCTGTGCTTAGAGCTCAGGCTTTATGATGGCTGGTGCCCTGCTTGCCTCTCGCTGTGGCACAGCCACACACTGATAGATCTGCCACCAGGTCATCGCTGCCTTCTCCCCTGGCTGTCTCGGGGACACCACTACTGCCTGTCTCTGGTTACGGTCCTCCTTCTCTGAGCCTGTTACATCAATGGCACACAAGAAAAAGGGAATAAATGTGTGTCCCCTCCAAAGTCTTAAACTTACAGTGACAGGGAGATTTTTCCTTTCATGAAGAGGAAGGAATCTGAATAGCCTCTCCTGTGAATACCCCACAGTCTTTAGGTAACTTTTTCTAAAATTAAATTCATCCATGTTATGTCTATTCCTTTCCAATGTTTTCCTGATTGCACGACGTGATCCTTCCAGTGGAGACAATATGGTTTATATTCCCTTGTGAGCAAAGTGGAAACTTGTTAATGAAAATGTCATCACAGCAAATGCTTCTAATTCTCTCGTAACCACAGGCAGCAGTATGTATAACACTCACTTGCCAGCCCCTTGTATGCCTGTCCATACAAGAAGAAGCTACTGCTTCTTCTGGGGCAACTGCATGGCTTGCTCTCTACAGATGCTAGTAGAAGTTTTGGCTTTTCAAGGAAAATTTTGACCTCAGAGAAACTTTTTGCCAAGTGGTACCCAATCAAAGCCCTGGAAGCTCCTGATACCTGGCAGTATCTCTGTGCATTTCCACAGGTGCTATAAAAAATAAAACAGCCCAAGCAGTGTGCTCTCTGTCCATGTATCCTATTAAAATAATGTTATTATTTATATATGTTCTTTCCCTTAAGCGTTTGGGCCCACTAGCATACTTATAAATATCTGTAAAAGTATGTGCTTCAAGAAAAAGCCATGCTTATGTTGGTCCCCATGCCACAGGAGATGGATCAACACATAAGAGGTAGACAACAAAGCTGTCACAAGAATAGAATAAAGGCATGGTTTCATAGCATGTATAGATGCAATACCTACCTGGGTTTGTGTGTATGCTTGCTTATTTGTAAGCCACTTAGTTACTCTTAAGGCAGAAGCCTGTTGGCCAGAAGATGATGCTTTGATGGGCCTGGGAACAGAAAGAGGGTAGAAAGGTTTGAGAGGGTTGGTCACCCAAAAAACCAAGCAGAGCTCCAAGCTGGAAGTGGAAGTACTGTACCAATAATTTTGTGCTCAGTAGGTTGCTGGAGGTACAGCTACCAGATTCGCACCTCATCATTTAAGTATGCTGCTGCTCAAATCTTTTTCCCAAGGCATGCACCCTGTATTTACCACCAGATTAACCCCCAGCCTCCTGGTAGGATATGCTGGCTATTCTCTGGCAAACACAGTTTGAGTTGTCTTTTTCAATAGTTCACACCTTATTTTATACCCTCAGATAAATTGGTACCTTTTCAGTGCAGCTACTATTTTTAGTAGAAAATGTTTTGCTTTGTGGAGCCAAGGAGATGTGAAGCAATAGTATTTACTAAAAAAATCCATCTGTCCTTTTTTTCTCCTCCTGAATTTTAGAGATTTTTTCATGTGCCTTAATATGAACTTCCTGCACATATACTCCTCCCTCTCACTGTTCTTCTGATAACTCATAGATTCAGTATCTTCGGAGACCTATTATGGTACAGGGCAGCATCAGTTCTGTGAAAGTGAACAAATGAGGCCTTCAACACGGTTAGAGAAACTTGGGGAACCACCTTCAGTGGATTAACAAAAGCAAACTATGTATTGTGTGGGTGACAGTAGCCTTACAACAGTAGCTACATGGGATTACAGTTAAATAATTTTTATTTTTTTTTTTTTTGGTAGCAGCAGCCCAGTTTAGCACTCTGAACTGTCTCTAGCATTCACCAAGGGTATCAACTTCAAAAGAGTTGTTCCAAAGCAAAAATGGTGCAATATCCTTAAGTTACAGATATTGCTTCAGTATTTGAAGCGCTACTAAAAGTGCTTTAAGTACTTTTAATCATTGTGCTGAAGATACTCAGTGGCTGAAAAGGTGGAATTTTTTTGAAACTGCTTTTATTATATCAGGTCTAGCTGTTATTTCGGAAGGAGTTAGGATAACACAAGGTTTATCTATTGCTATCAATGCTAACAGGACTGGGGACACTAAAACCTATATTTACAGATTTTTGTGCTTTTCTGACTGGATTAAGATCTAAGATAAACATGTGTAGTGATGGTATGTGGCAGATAGAAAAGCAAAGCTCTAGATGGAGTATATGCTACCAAGGAGTTCAATTACTATGTGCAACCTGAGCACAGCAGTAACAGGAAAATTAGTTAGATGAAACATATATAGGAGAAATTGTTCTAAATAGTTTACTGTCTCAAGCTTCCCACACTTGAGCCAAGTTGATTGTTCTCAGATCCAGAGAGAGATATTGCTGAGTTTTAGAAGATATAATGTGTTTTATATGTACATTTCCCCTGCTTCTCCTCTGGACTATCTGAGCGTCTTCCAGACAATAACAGATTTATCTCAACAATCACTAAGACATTTTTGTAAACCCCTTTTTGCTGCTTATCATGAGGGATGTTTAAATCCTCATAGCTGCCATGGTTTTAGCTGTACTTTAGAGTGTAATGAGCCAAAGCCACCAAGGGAGCTCTAATTTTTAGGCATCTTGGTACTATTGCTTCAACCTGGAGTTAGGCGTCAACGCTGTATGGGCTGTGAGTGGGAAGAAGCTTCAAAATGGAATTCACAATAACTAGCTTCAATCATACAGCAGAAAATTGAAACAAGTTTGAGTGTGGTGACTAGAAGCGGTCTCATACTCATATGCCTGTATGCAGGGTGTTGGTAAACTCTGTGTGCATTTGCTCCTAGTTACAAATGAAGCTGGAAGCTAACTGATTGGGAAAAACGTGGATTAAGCGTGTCTCTCTCTTCAGTCTTAGGGGCTTTAATTCTGGTCTGTAAGAAGGTACTTCCTTTGAGTTTGGAGACATCTAAAGATGGTTTGGTGTTGGGTACTGGTAATGACCAAACTACAGCCTCTTATGAGTGGATCTAGTCTCCATTCCTTTACCAAGGTGAAAAGCAAATTAACTTCAGTTTCCTCTATGCCAGTCAGTTTCTTAGCAGTTTCTGGTGAACAAAAGATAGAATTAGTAGAAAGAGTATTTTAAGAAATAAGGGAGTAGTCCAAGGCAGAAGTCAGGCTTGTGAGCAAAGTACCTACATCAGATGAAGAGATTAAGCAGCTGCTCCCAGTCTTTAGCATTTCCTATTGAGTAATATGCTGGTACCTTTAGCTGGCCACAGCTTGACCTCTTCCCAGCAGTGAGGTCCTCGACGTGACCAGAAGACTTTTAAATAAAATGAACCAAACCAAAACAAACAATCCCAAATTGGGTTAAAATAAAAGCCAAGAACTTTTTCAATTAGAGCCCAAACTAGTGGTATCAGACAGAATAAACATTTTTAAAGGTTGCTATATCTCCCCTCTACACCACATCTCACCAGGTTAGTTGTTGCTTCCAGCAAATTTGGTGATTTCCTAGTAGCAACAAGTGTTAGCTGGTCACAAGGAGATGCTTCTTCACACCTTGACCCTTGCGTATCTATTTTGTCCTGAAGTCTCCCATGTCACTTGAGACCACCTTGCCTCTTACTGCACCTTGCAGGTTCAATAGCTGTCAAGGTAGATCTTTACACTCCTCTTTCCTAAGGGACATATAACAAACAGCTGTCACAGCTAATTTTGTTGGCTTTTCTCTCACCATGTGGGCTATGGTGGAGTCTACCCTGAGCCAAGTCTCTCCATCCATGGAATAGGAAGCTCAAGCAACTGACAGCTGCAGTTTGGATTGTGAACTGCAGCTGTGCTCAGCCCAGGGCTGTGCACTTGGAACTGGGGGACTAACCTACAGAAGACCCGGAACATGACATCTATTTATTTTATTTTTTATTTTTTTTTTACCTAGAGAGGAGATTTTTCCAGAGATGGTCTGCCCTCCATTTTGAGTTCAGCTCAGGAACAAGCATTATTTATGATGAATAAGGTTACTAGAAGCTGGTGTGCTTTGAAACCAACTGGGTGAAGGAAATACAAGTATCAAAATGTAAGACAAGTTGCAGACCTTTCACTAAGCCTGCTTTTCTGCCAGTCAAAGAGACTGAAGGTAGGTAGGAGAGAAGATACTAACAGGAACTTCAGATTTTTCTCAGATATGGGGGTATTAAGATGTTGTCTACCTCAATTCTTATACCACTTGTGCCTCTGATTTTGGAAGAGAGCAGACTCTTGATTTAGAGTAACTCCTTGGAAGAAAAATGTTTAGGTTCTTCTAAAAAGTTCAGCTATAACAACGGTATTTTATAGACCTTATTTGGCTTAGCTAAAAAGTACTAGGCCTTTCCCATGAGAAGAAGCAAACATTTTCTAATTCGACAAAGTTCACTGCCTTTTCTTTCCCTTTTTCTGGGAACAGAGTTGAAGCAAATATGTGTGTGGAAGCAGGGGGAAAGGCTCCTGCTTCAAAGGAAGAGGAACCGTCTTTGGGGTGTGAAGTACAAAAGACGGTAAAATCTCACCAATAACAACCATACATTTGGTTGTTAATACCATACTTTTTTTACACCAAGGTTGCAAGCACTACTGCCCTCCACATGGGCCAGTGTGAAGACAGGTGTGTGCTGGGTTAGAGCTTTGGTGGAGCATGCAGCTGAAATGCAAGTAAAGGCCCTAGGTTTGCTGCGCTGGTTCTTTCTCAGCGTACTTAAACCACCCAGCTACGGCAAATAAATAGGCAGTTAGAGCGTGGGTGTGTAGTTGGCAGCCTAAGGAAGGATTTTAATGAGAAAGAGTGCCCACTCCTCCGCCTCTTCCTCCCATTTTCCCCTTTTTAGAGTGAAATTGCAAGCACCTTCATTAGGGGACAGCTGGGAAAAGCGGTTTCTTCGTTTGCTGGAGACTTTGCTACTTCTCTAGTGTTTTCTGTTATCACGTGCTCAAGCTGTACCCTGGCTTGGTTCCCTGCCTCACAGGAGTGTTCCTACAGCCATGCCACTCCTGGGGCAAGGTGCCCAAGTCCCTCACCTTTCTGCTGTCAGCAAAACCCTATCTCTCCTCTAGATTACAACACTCCTTTTAAACTCACAATTACATTCCTTCGTTCCCCCTTCTCTCCCCATGGAAACATATTCCATAGCTTGGAAAAATCTGCCTAAATTGGCCCCCCAGGAGCTTGTATCTCCTGTTTCAAGCCAGCATCCTGCAGGAGCTCTGGCCCCACCAAGCATTCCCTTGTGGCAGTAAATGGTACTTTACACTGAAGCTCAGGAAGCTTTCTTTTCCCTGCATAGCTGAGAGTGTTATTGATAAGACTCAGTTCTCTGTTGTCTAAGGACCATCTGTTACTGGAAGAAGCAAATACTTTGCATTTTTGGTGATAATTTCTTCTATGAGAAAAGGCGACTGCTGAAATGAATTGATGGCTTAGTACTGGAAAAGTGACTCTAATGATAAACTCTGTCACCACGTTTGGTATTAAATGGCACTAAATTCCATTACAGGGAGAGTCACAGTGACAAGGTCCAGGGCTGAGTAGGCAGGGATCACTTTTTTTAACTGGTGAGTTTTCTCTAGTAGCAAAAGGTCATTTGAGAACATGCATTTAATGGATTAGAGAAGCCTCTTAAGCATCAGTCCTGGGTCTCATAACATTCTTGAGGTGGGTGCCAAAATGATGCCAGTTGACACACTGCTGTGGTTTATTTCTTTATTTTTCCATCCCACAGTGAGGGGTATGTAGGTCAGCGCTGAAACACGTCTGTGAGCTCCTGTTAGAAAACTTGTACTACCCGTTCCTGCTTTGAACTGGTTTTGGACTCACCTGAGAACTGTGTTTTTCATGCAAGTGCTGACTTTACCATGAACTGTCAAATGAAGAGAGGAAAAGCTGGTAGAGTTTAGTAAATATTTAACTCCAAAGGCAGCTCTCCTTTTTCTGCAGGTGCTTGTGCAAAGTTGAGGCTTGCCATCAATTCCAGCCATTAATGGCAAGAGCTCACCCCACAGCCCAGCACAGAGGGAGGGGCTGTACGGAGGGAGGAACTGGCACTCTAAGCAAGTGTAGCAAGCAAAGATGACTTGTCCAAGTGAATTTACCTTTGAACCAGGAGAGGAACTAAGGCTCCCAGTCTCTTCAAGAGCTGTATTTGCTAAGCCAGCAATTCCCAAACATGGCCACCAGGGACTTTGTGTGCAACCACCGTGTGAAAACTCACTTTTTATTGCTCTGTTGTGTGTCTGGCAACTGTGACCACTGTGAATTTGCTGTGGCTACATGTGCGACCACAGCACAAATTAATCTGAGAGCTCTTGAGTGAAGGGTTGTTTTTCTACTGCTCTCCTTTGGAACCGTTGTGGGCTATCGTGTGCTAAACTGATTGTAGGTATTTTAAAACACTACTGCTAAACAGCGATCTTGGAAAGTTCAAAAATATATTGAGTCACTTCTAATCAAACTGTATTGTAGCCTGATCTATTGCCACATTTAGGATGATACTTTGAAACTGCCTGCAGTAACAGGTGGTTGGAGCTGATATTGTAGGGAATCATTTTTAGCTGTTGTTCTTAAAGCTTTCTGTTTAGGTAGCTGGCAGCGAAAGTTTTCTGTGAGTAAATGGAGCATTTATACATGCTTTTAGGTTATAGGCTTGAATTTCCATGGCTAGTCCAAAGGAAAATACCAACAGCTGAGCTGTAAGTACTGGAAATATGACATTTATAATAGGCATATTGATGCAGTCTTAGCTGTGGTAAGCAGCAGGGTAGGAGCTGTATTAGCACAGTCTACAGGAATAGAGCCAATGAGAATTAAACTTTCCTGTTTGCTAATCTTCCAATAAGTGAATTCCTGAAGATTCTATCTTCTGACTTATCTTTAATGCTTTAACAGAGGTTCTTTGTGGCAGTGCTGGAAGATAAAACACAAAGGCGCATTCAACATGAAAGGTTCTTTTATTGCTGTAATCTCTCTTTAAAAAGTTAGGCTTTGTGGTAGGCTGGGTATTCTGGTGAAGGTGAGGCTTATGGTACCTGCTGGTTCTGTCAAGGTCCTACGAGCAAAGAGTATTTAAACCTTCTCTTACCATGAACATATTTTCCTATTCTGGTGGCTTAGATCATTTTATATTTTAACATTTTAATGAAAACTGTAAATATTACACAACATCATGCCACATTAATGCCATGTCGTCTTTGACACCTTTCCAAGATGATGTAGGAAGCCATTTAGATAATGCCACAGGTAACCAATAAAATAAGATGGTATTTTTTCTTCATCCCACCTGGAGTGGGGTCAAGAAGATAGTGCTTCTTGGAGTGGCTAAGAAGAGGGGCTAGCTGAGTGCACACGGACACAAGGATTATTATTTAATTTCTTTCTTTTTTTTTTTTTTTTTTGAATCAAAGATGGACTTTTGCTTACTTTGACTTAAAATCTCTTCATTGTGTTTCCCAGTTAGAGAAGGCTTCCATAGGATGACAGCTTACCATGTATCCAGTGTGTAACTGTCCTTGTGTAAGTGGTGGTGAGATAATTCAAGGTTGTTTACTCTGAAGTGAAGGAAGAATAAGCTATAACACTTTTATAATGTGTTGATAGCATTCACGGGGGTGGTTACTAAGGAGCAGCTGACTTGAGATAATTTGTTCTTGTGTCCATAATCCCTATTATGATAATGCTGGGAAAAGCATAGTGCCAGTCTCCTCAGTATTTGACAGAAAACATATGCTACGCTGTCTTTTTCCTAAATGAGTCCTGAGAAACTAGTACAACTGTCTTAGCTTTAGCACCATTTGGATCTGGGTAAGTAAAGAAATAATATTAAAGCAGCATCTCCTGCCCTTATTTGGCCCCATGCACACCATGAATATACACATTAACACAGGCTCTAACTATGTGATCATATGCTGCTTGTTTCCTCCTATATCATAGAATCATAGAATGGTTTGGGTCGGAGGGGACTTTCCAAGGTCGTCTACGGTGCAAGTGGTTACCTTTGGAAATTGTGTGACATGGGAAACAAGATAGAAGGAAGTGTGCAGCGCTTAAGGCTGTGTAAGAGGGCATTCCATTTGGTATCCTTGTATAGAGCTAACGTAGAAATTCCAGTTATGGTGTAAAAGAGACCATTTTTGCCTGTGGAATGATTGACATAAAGGAAAGAGTGGTGCTGAGCCCGCAAGTCACCATCTGTGACTTTACAGCAAGATAAAATGTGATCATTTTGACCTGGTAGCACCTAGCTACATGCTAAATATAGTAGCATACTGGTAGCATGGCTTGTGCTGGTGTAAGAAATCTACGGGGAATCTGACACTGGTGCTTCTGGACCTGCTTCTTCCAGTAGGCTTGCAAAAGGTCTTCTCCATATGTACATGCCATATAGGTCTAAACAAGGGGAGAAACCAACCGTGCTAGAATAGATGTGCTTCTGCTTTGAAATCCCTTTAGCAGGTCTCGGAGAAGAGCAAAAGGGTTTGGCCTTTATAAATTTTGATCACAAGCATGATTACACTTTTTTTTAGAGCTCCTTCTAATTTGTACAGGATGCTTGGAAAACTACAGAGCTCTCTTAGGTAATTTGGGCTGAGACAATTGCTGATGTGGTCAGGAACGAGATAAGACTTGGTACAGGAGAGGGTATAACAAAATGGATCAAAAGTACTGGCAAAACTTTGAGTAGAAGCTAGCACAGCATCTGTTTCTACTACACTGACTTTAGGTAGCGATATCAGACTTTTCCCCTCCCCTCTTCTCTGAGAACTGGATTTATACACAAAGCTTAAAAGAAAAGCAGTTGGGGAAGTTAGAAACATTGTCCCTGGGTATAATTTGCTTTAATAATCTCTAAATTCAATAAGCATCAGATTTAATCCTCTATCTCCTCAGAAAACAATAAGGGAAAAATGTTATGGAAGATTGTCAGCCTATGTTTCAAGTTGGCTTTGAAATGAGTTAGCAGCAGTAGAAAAACCTCCTCATCTCCAAGTGTTTCCAAGAGTTTTGTTTTAAGGGTAATCATTTTGGGGGAGAAAAATAAAAACATGCCACGTGCAATAT
Organism: Eurystomus gularis; assembly: GCA_013400335.1. Lineage (NCBI taxonomy): Eukaryota > Metazoa > Chordata > Aves > Coraciiformes > Coraciidae > Eurystomus > Eurystomus gularis. The sequence goes on along the minus strand of VZZY01006165.1, from coordinate 751,275 downwards.
GCTCTCAAGATCACTGATCAAAAATACTGTCACTGTATTATGGAGTCTACTTAATGTACGCTTTACACAATATAACTACTGTAAAACCAATGGTATGATTTGAGAATGTTTTGGGAGTAATCTAGCATATATAATGTGAAATAACTAAATTTTATTATATTTAATTGCATGCAGTTGACTCTAGTAATAATACTGGGATCTGACTGGACAATTCCTGACAAATGATTTAATCAATACATTTTAGTGCCACTCCTGCCATGGAGTGGCCCTGGCTGAAAGCAAACAAAGCACCTTATTGGCACTTATGCACTGTTTTCCATGCTCAGAGCACTGGAGAAAATATTAATAAATTCTCATGATGCTTTTGTTATAGATATGTTACACTAGTACTGACTGAGATTGCACATTTCATTGTACCTGGCAACGTGCCTTGATCAGCCTCTGAAGAAATTATAAATGGACTAGAAAGATAAAGGTCATTGATAAGTTACCTCATCACCACTGCCTTAGAGTACAGCTGCTCTCATCTACTTTACAGAGAGTCAAAAAACAAGTGAAAAATCAAGTGGGATTCTGCATACCTAGTGGTAGGTTTATGCTTTGAATGAGAGAATTGAATTTTGCTGCAAAATGAAAAAAAATTGGTACATAATTTTTTCAATAAATTACGAATAATCTAAGAAAGTATATTGGATTTCAGAGGACATGCTCTTCAGATAATGCATCTCTTCTGTGGAAGATGACCTAGCCTGAGTGCAGTCTAATATTTTACATATAAAATATACCTCTCTAGATATGCACAACTTACACAGGCTTTTTCCAGGCCGATACACTTCCCAGAAGTAAGAGCGAGAAGGTGATGACCATTTGGCACACAGCTAGATGGGAAACAGCTCCATGTTGTTGGGAGGAGCTCGAAGGCAGGAACAATGCATGAAAGACACCAGAAGGATCTTAGGGAGTAGTTTTAGGCAAGCAGGCAGGGAACACAAATAAGGGAGAAGAGGGATATAGGGAGAAGTGGAGATTACCATGGAAGCGTGAGAAAATTCCTCCAAGTGTAGGAAAGCCTACAGAAGAATTTGAAAAGAAGAATGTGATTAGATGGGTGGGGGAGGACGGTGTTTTTTGGGGGTTGTTGGTTTTTTCTTTTTTAGCAACATAATTGGTACTATTGAGTGAGAAGGAAGCCAGGCAATAGTAGTTAATCAGTTCTGCTCTTGCGAGAATATAATACAAGGAATGGCAGTAGTTTCGAAAGAAAATGTTTAGAGGAAGCAAGACTTTTTGGACCTAAACAGTCATCTAAGGAAGAACCCAAGATTTAGAGGTGCTCCTGTATGTGTAAATTGTACAGATTTCTTTTAATACTTACTGTACAGAAATGGTAGTTGTAGAAGAGGATCAGACTAAAAGTTTTGAGCAGTTAGTGAGGATCTTCATGTTCTCAGGCCTACTGCCATTTGTCCAGGGATCAAAACGGGAATTTCAAAGGAATAGCTTAGCTGCCTTTCCTATGGAACAATATAATTTACCCTTGCTTAATAATTTCTGAGAACCTCAGCATGATTTGTAGCTGAAGTATTGAGCCTCTGCTAGAAGGAGGCTGTGTTACTCTCATGCATTGGCAGCATGTGCTAGAGTGAGACCACGTTATGCTAGTGTATTTATTCAGGACTTGCAAATGCAGCTATGTATCTGGCTCTCCATAACCAGTCAACTTCTCTGTGTTTTTAAGGAGGGAGAAGGGGAAACGTGGCACTTAAAACATGTAGGCAAAAATATCTGGCAAACCGTGCTGAGACTATCCATGCTGCGTGTAGGCCACTGAACTGCTCCACCTGCACTCAACTGGCGGATGCTGCGGCGTCCAAGTGCAACACACAGGAACCTTACACCAACACGCACATACATGCACCACCACGAAACCATGGTGTGGTGCAGCTTGTAAAGGGATCCCTCAGCAGTCATCACCTGACAAGGGCTGCAGTTGGAGATTAGCAGGGTCACCCGGGTGGGGTGGGTTTGAACAGTGCAACAGCCTCGAAACACATTTGTACAGTTAAAACAGCACCTCGGTGACAACGCACATAAATTTTAATCAGCGCACTTCATCTGGGCAACGGACAAAGATAGTATGCTGCAAAGAGAGGGAGAGAGAGACAGAGAGGGCAAGGGAGCGAGAACTCTTTGCTGGAATAGAGATTAAGTTTCACGTCTCAAGAGGGAAGTGTGAAAACAAAGAAAACATATTATGAGAAGTCGCAAAGGGTATGCCCTGGCAGTAAATCATCCCTAAATGACAAGTGCGGGGGGGGGCAGGGGGGCATTCTTTAATCACGCCCTTTAGCAGGTTGGCATCCTTACTGGTTTGTCTAGGGGTGGAGGGCAGCGGGGGCCAGCCCAGCCTGGCTGATCGCAGCACAGCTGCGTTTGCTCAAGACCTGCGTCGGTCTTGAGAACCGGAAAAAGTCCTTTTGAGCCCTGGGCTGATACGCTGTACCATCTTTTGTGCAGCTGTAATTTTGACAGGGGGAGCCAATTTGAACTTCTGTAATCCTCAGCCCCAGACACCTCCAACGCCTGAGACTGTGTGTGTGTTTTTTTTTCCAAAGGTTTTTCAGCTGTGCTCTTGAGAAAGTCACTCCATCCAAAGAAAGGAGGGAGGGGGGGCAAGAAAAAAACATCTGTCTGACTTTGTCCAGGAGATTGTTTCTATAGCTGTAACATTTTGAAAAGCAGCAAAAAAAAAAAAAAGTTATTTTTCCAACCCTGCCTACCCATATTTTCCTTTTTTTTTTTTTTTATATCCTCCTCTGTGATGGACATCATTTCCTGCCCCTCCTTTCTAACCACTGTTGACAAAGGAAAAAAAAAAGGGGGAAAAATAAACCTTAGAAACTGATTGAAACTTGACTTAGAATTGCACAATGATCTTAAATTTTCCCAAGACTTATATTTTGGGAGGGAGCTGTTTTATGAATGGATATAAGGCTGACACATGAAACGCGTGGGATCTGTCTGAGTGCCTTGTCTGGGTCAGCTGTGACATCTGGCTCTTATGAATCTGGCGTATTGTGACTCACTCACTCATACACAAATAGTAATCCTTGATAGTATCCACTTGTGATGCTTTGCGGGTATTGTCACAAACAATGTCAAATGCCAGAGAATGGCCGTAATTCTGGCTCGTGCTGCTGCCCCAGGCTGAGGTGGCTGGAGGGGGTCAGCGCTGGGTGGGGGTGGTGAGGGGCTCACCCTGTTACCTTGGCAGTGTGGTGGCTTCACACGGCACTGCTGGGCATGTGGGTGATGACAACTCACTGGTCTGTGGGTTTCCCTTTGTAGCTGCTGCAGGGAGGAGTCTGCACTGGTCCATGATCAGTGGGGTGCTGCTGTTGATGGAGAGGGTGGTTTGTGGTACAGCTCCTGTCTGATGCTCATTGTCCCCAAGGCTGTTAATGGCAGAAAACCTTTCCACCTCTAAGCTCCTCTCTCCCACATTATATCTATGTACAGGCAAGGTGAGCATCTTGGCCCACAGCCTCCATCAGCTGCAATGAGGTTTGGTTTCAGAAGGAATTTTGTACTGAGATTTTGATCTATGAGTAGCATTGGTGCAACAAGGATCGTAGTCATGGTAGGGCAGGGTAGGTGCGCAGATCGATGCAGTGCTCCTGATGCCCGTGTCATTGCCTAGACTAGCTTAAGGAACATATTACAGTGTGATAAGCCAACCCATGTTGTGATACGGTCAGGATAAAAGGCAGCTGGAATTCCAGGAGGAAGTCAATAAGTGGGGAATTCACCCCATTTAACAGCAGATTTTTTTTCTTTTTCCAAATGTATTCGTGAAACTAAAACACTCATGAATTTAGGGTGCTTCAAAAGGTGAGGCAATAGCATGTATAAAGTCTGGCTCATGTTTCCTGCACCTCTTCTAGCTGGAGGGTGGTCTTTAGGATGGGCTAGGTGCTAGCCCTGGTCTTACAGCTGTGGCTGTGGTAAGCTTGCTAACTGGCTTTCTGAAGTGCTGCCTGATGAATTAATTTTAAAAATTTGCTCTCTTGAAAGGAATTGGAGATGGATTAATAACACACAGAGCAGAGTTTGTGGTAAGGGAAAGAGGCAATGTGCTGAGGGACCATGCTGAACCTTGCTCGTTCTGGATGCCAGGAATATCAGCTACAGGCTTAGTGTTTAGGCACGACAAGATGATTTTCTCCCTAGTGGCAGAAAAATGGAGCTCAGCCTTACCTTTAGTTTTACACAGGGCTAAATTTCAAAAGGTTAGGATTCAGGATCTGTTGTGTCAGGTCCTCTGTTCCTGCATCTATTGTGGAACTAGCATATGAACTATGAAGGCTGATATCCTAAATTTTTAATGTGTTCTCCTGTCACCCTGAGTAGTGATCCGAGCTAGTGGGAGATGAGGAATTCTTGCTGGGAACCCACTCTGGAGACTTCAGTACTATCCTTTGGTGGCCACAGTGTAATCCCAGATCTACCAGGGCTCCTCCAGAAGCTGCATTTTCATTCTCTTTTTGGTCATGACTTGAACCTGCATAAAAACTGAGGTCTGTGATGAGCTCTGAGCCCCACATAGCTGCCTGGAGACCCTGAACCCTCTTCTTTCCTCACTCCTCAAGTACAGTGCAAGGTAAAGGAGTCAGCTGTGTTGCAACAGTGAGTGTTTTTTTCTGTCCTGCTTGTTGTGGCAAGTGAGGATTATTTGAGGATTATAGCTATCTGGGGAAAACTCTGCACTAAGTCATTTTTTGATATGAGGAGGGACAGGCAGTTGTTTTTTTTGCCTGTGGCTAGAGTTCACACATTGTCTCTGTAAAGTTTTAGAGTGAATAAAAGGCAGTGATTTATTAGTGGTTTTGTATTATAGCACTACCTAAGATACCTGGTAATAGGTGAGGGCTCCTACAGCCCCGTGTGTTAATTGTTGTGTGCTTGCATGCTGCTTAGCACAAAACACAGCACTGAAAAACTGACCTTCCAAAAGCAAGACAAGAGTCTTGTGCTTCAAGGGGATGAGTGATAAATTTTGAAATGGGAGAAGAAATGTGTTTCAGAAGCTTTTTTGTTGTTGTTTTGTTTCCTTAAATTTCCCCACACATGAACAAAATCAATCTAGAAGAGCCAAGAAACCTGTAATGGATGAAATGTTTTACACATATGTGATGGAAAACTCTGCTCTGCTAAGTCAAAAAGCAGCTTCTGAAGAACTTAATGTGGCTAGAAAGTCACAGGTGCCTGACCCTTCTGGCCCTGTTACATCACTGCTGCATATGCTTGGACTTCTTTCACCACATTTTCAAACCTGCCATATGGGGAGATCATATTCTGCTAACCCGAATCTTCCAGAACGCTTTGCAGGACCTCGTGCCAGAGAAGATTCCCCACATCTCACCCTTTTATCCTCACACAGGAGCATTAGCAAACTAAACATCTCTCATTTCAACTTCCTCCCAGCCCCACTTTTTTGGCTCATGGATTATATCTCTTTTCAGCAGCTGTTTTTCAGCTGACATTTAAACTAAGCTCACATCCTTAAGGTTGATTTCTAACATTTTCTTGGAAAAAAAAAAACAAACCCAAACAAAAAAACCACGCACACACGTACAGGCACAGACACACACCTTTACCGTATGAATTCTCCACTGAACCCAAATAATGCTGAGTACATGGCAATACCTGCTTGTGGAGGCTGCTGGCATCCCAAGCCTGCATTTATGGTGGGTAACAAACCATTCACCAGAGAAATACCTAGCTCGAGGGACCAATAAGAGCCTCTACATAAGGCTTTTGCACCTCTAAGATGCTGGTTCAAATCCAGCTCAGGTCTGTAGTGACTGTAAAAGTTTATTGCCATGTGATAGCTGTTCGGTGGTCCTCGACCAGCGAACAGGTGTCCAGCTCATAAAAGGCAGCGGAGGAAGGGCGCCGTGTTTAACACACGGGGCTGAAGCACTGGATTTCTTGGTCCCCTTCCCAGGTCTGCCACAGATTGTATAGCCATAGGCAAGTCCTCTGTAAATGGTGATAATATCCATGTGCCTCACGGGAGCACTGTGAAGATATGTTCATTAATATTGCTGAGATGCTTGAATGCATTGAGAATGAGGAGCTTGGCAGAACTAGAAAAGCAGCTATCATGTATTGGCGACGCCAGGGAGAGGCCGTGAGATGGATGGGTGTAATAAATGGTCTGCAGATGAGCTGTATGCTCATAAATGACCTGTACACTCTCAGCGCCTGGACACAACATCTCTAAACGGGAGATGAATTACTACCTGTGTGTGACTTGTCCCGTGGATAAACAAATAGGAAACCGATGGTAGAGGTTATGTGCATTTTTTTAAAGGAAGGTAATGCTTGGTACAAATACTCTGAGTTTCCTGGCCAGCTCTAAGTGGAATATGTCAGCCTCCAACCCTGTCATTTTGGTTTATCTCTGCAAATGATAACATAGGATGCTGCTTGGTCCTCTGTAAGAAGGAAGCTTCAGTGTTATGGACCATGGGGTCAATACCTAAGGTGCTGCCTGGAGAAGGTCCTGCTCTGTGTTTTGAGGACTAAACCTTTGCTGTCACCTCAGCTCTGTGTGAGGAGAAGCAGGATGGGACTCATGAGTCGCCTGAGTCACATTTCTTCTGTGGAAAGAGGGAACAGGGTTCACAATTCACAGAGCACCACAGTGTCCCTGCTCTTTCTCCAGCTGTGAGAGCAGGAAGGGGTAGAAGCAGGTATTACCTCTCCCTTTGCTCTTTCTCCAGCTGTGAGAGCAGGAGGGGGTAGAAGCAGGTATTACCTCTCCCTTTGCAAGCTGATGCTTACCCCTGTGTGTCAGGCTCCCGTTAGTATACAAACACACAGGTGGTAGTGAGAAGTAGGAGGGAGGAGGGTCCTGCTGCCAGGAGCACTCTGTAATAGAAGAGTTACGCTCCACAGAGGATGAGATTTTGAGGATGCCCTTATAGCTCTCATGGGCTGCAGAACATATTTTTTGAAGCATGAGGTATTTTTGTTAGGCCTCTAAATCTCAAATTTCAGTTGCTTTGTAATGGCCCATCCCTGCTAACTTCTGAGCACCTGGGCACCAGGTCTGTCTCTACTGATAGTTCTGTTGAAGTTGATGGGGTGATCCATGTGAGTAAAAGGTAGGAATATGCTTACAGAATTGGGCTCTGAGTTTATTCTGCCAGATCTTAAAATGGTTTTGAAGCTTTTTCTTACCATGTTTTATCGTAAGCGTTTTGCTAAAGGTGGCAACATCAAATGGTTGGGAGGAATATATATGTTTTTTGGGGCTGTTAGTAGAAGCAGAAAAGCAAATGTTGTGGTTTGACATTTAAGAGAAAACGGGCTAATTATTGTTACCCAAATTAGCTTTGGTCAGGAGTAAACTTAAAACGTGGAGCCACACGGAGAAGCGTTTCATTTACACTGGCGAGCATTTACCAGAGTTGTTCCATTGATTCACCGGGGCGGCTCCGGTGAGTGCCAGCCCATCTGCGCGAGCAAGCCCAATGCAACCTGATCCTTCAAACTGAAAATCCGCCTGCTACGCCTGCATTTCAGACAGGCATGCTGAATTACTTCAGCGCTCGTCCAAACTTCTCAGAGTGCTTGCTTCACAATATTTGAAAAAACCTTAACTGGCACAACTACACCTCTACAAATAACGCATTTTCCAGTGCACTGGAGGTCTTGACACCCTGATGATTTAAATGGAACAGGTTGGAAAAAAAAAAGACACAAAATGGAATATTAATTAGTTTTCTGCTACGAAAGTTGCTGTCCAATAAAGTAGGAGAAAATTGATTTTCAGTTAAAAGAAACACAAATCTTCAGCTTCTAAGAAATGAAAATGTTCTTTTAGATGCTTATGAAAACATTTTAATTAGTATAACATTTTAATACAGGCGAATCTTCCTTTTTCTCAAAAAAAGATTTTTTTCTGAAGAGTATTGCCTAGCTCTGACTGTGAATGCAATCTTTCTCTTCAGTAACGCTTAGTTGCTTTAGGTTGGGGAGTATATTTTGTATTCAAAATTCAGGACACAGGTTCACACTTATTGATTAACAGCAAATTAAAAAGGAAACTTGTTATGTTCCCGAAAGAAGTGATCGTAGATTAAACCAGAGCATGATTCAGAGCCTCCCTCTTGATCTTTAGGCAAAATGTTGGACCTGAATGCTTCATGCTCTTGAGAACATGAGCTCACTATTCTTATTTGAATATTGTGCCAGCTTAACAATGCTTAGTGTCACTTGGATGAATAAGTGAAATTACTATATGTCATCTTGGATTTCCTTAAGCTGTAAAAATTAATCATGGCATTAAGTGCTTTCAGGACTTGAACTTTTAATATTATTTCCAGTGAACATAGCACTTGGGGGGAAGGAGGAAAGGAGTGAAAGAGAGAACTGAAAAATCATATGTTGAAAATTTTATTGAGAGGAAAGTATCAGGTAAAACTGTTGCTAGGAAAGACCTGGTGGAAAAATGTGTTGAGATGTGGGTAAATGCTGCCAATCTCCTGTTCCAAACTCCACTTCTGTGCTGTGCAGCCTCAGTTTGGCCCTTCAAATGTCTCCAAGATCACACCAGTTTTGTGTTGCTTTTCTGGAACAGAGATCTGCCCTTCCACTGTTCGTAACCAAATGTTTCCTTTACCCCAAAATTAAAATTGTTGTCCCTTTCTGAACTTTGCCATGTTACAAGATTTGGATTGGGTCATGACAGTCAGGAGCTAAGTGTGTATTTCCTGGAAAGTTTGAGGTGCTTTGGAAGATTTCAATCAGCCTGTTCTCTAAATATAAATTTAATGTACCTCAGGGACTGAGAATTCTACTCTTCTCCAAAACGTGATAAAATGTTGGTAGAGGGTGGGAGTGACGGAGCAGGAGAAGGAAAAAAAAAGAAAAGCACTTTTATTCCTGATGATTGTGGCCTTCACACAAAATTATACTTTGGGGGTTTCACTGATATTGTGCTCTTGTTGCTAATCTGTGTTCTTTCTTGGAATAATTATGTTTATTACTCAATTTTTTTTTAAATAATAAAGCCCATTAAGTCCCTGAGCAGTATCCTATAACCAGGACAATTACAGCTTTGCAGAGTCCCATCCTTTTCTCTTGTTCTCAGCTTTGGTCAAGAAGGTTCATCCATTGCCCCAACAGTGACTGGGACACACTGCCAGCTAGGAGAGGGCTAATACCACTGGCCCACCATAACATTATTTATTTTGCTCTATAATGTTAATGACTTTCCTGGTTCTTTTCTCATCCAAAATATTATGATGTATTCCAAATATATAGGAAATTAATGAGAGCCAGAAAGCCATTCAAAAGCCATTCCTAGACATAACAAAAATCATATTGGCTCTCCAACTGGTAGGGGTAATGTGGCAAATATATCTATTTAGAAAGCCGTTTCCATTTACTTTTTCATCCAAATTTAAGGGGATAGAAGGTATTCAGTCCTTCTGTGTTATCTTGTCCATTGGCTAATTATAAACTCTTGAAAGCTGTTTATTCATAAAGATGGACTGATGCTACTCCCAACCTCCCCCACCACAGTAAATATACTAGTGGAAATCATCAATAAATGTAATGATCACCTAATATGTCTGTTGTGGGACTGACTTAAGGCTTTGGTGACCAATCATCAAAGTTACTTTTTATCCCAACTTAGTAAGTGCTAATTTTTGGACTCATGGGATAATAGGAAACTTCTGAAAAAGCAAACAATATCTCATTTGTAAAGGAAAGAAAAGCTTGAAAGCCTATAGCTTAATAGTTAAAAAGGCAAAAGGTGAAAACTGTTAACATATTATTGATGGAGATTAGTTTAGCTAGGTTTTTTTTGCATGTACAGAATCCAGCAAAGTTGACTGCATTTCACATGTAGTCATGCTATTTCAGAAAAAGAAAAAACAGAATTAGTGTAGCATTTTTTAGTATTTTTTTTCTGTTTTGATGTGGAGCTTATGTTAATAAATAGAACTGGAACAAGGTGGTGCTCTCAGGAGACATGCCACTTTTCTGCAGCTTGGCGGTCTTCGTGCCTGTGCCAGGACCATGATCTAAGTTGTAAAGCTGCTGAGATGTATCTTCATCATGTTCCCTTCTGGCTCAAAATCCAGAAAAGGATGACAGCAGGGGCCTATCAATCTTTGGTCCTGCAGGGATCAACTTGGATGTCAGCTGGTGAGATGCCAAGCCAGGTGATACCAGTGTGGATGGTCCTGACTTGATGCATGGAAGACCTTAAAGTGTCTTTTCACCACCCTTCATCGTATTTCCCATGTGAAGGAGCTTTTCCTCTTAGCCACGATATAACAGCTACCCTTGGTCACTACTGGCCAGAAGAAGAATTTCCCATTAAAAGATCTAATAGCAGCAGACATACATTAGAAAAGTTTCATTATTTTGATGCACAAAATTAGATGAACTCTTCTCTCATTCCCAGTTTTCATGACAAAACATAACTGTCAAGAAAGTTGCACATGATAATGATTAATATTAATCTGTGCACATTGTGACCATTAATTCATTAAGACTTTAGCTGACTCGTTGACATTTAGTCCTATGAGAGAGTAAAATACAGAGTGAAAAATTCGAGTAGAATGTGTGATATTGGGTAAAAAGAATGTGTGAGAATTAGAACACAGGAGCTAGTTATTTACTTTTTTCTTTTGTCTGCAGTGATTCAGTGACTTAAAACAGACCACAAGAATCCCTTTCCAATTTGCCGAAGATCTGGGAGAAATCCTCCGCCTTAAGCAGGAATATTGGGCTTGACAGAGAAATTTCTGAATATGGTTTTATATCCTGTTATGTAGGAAAACAAGTCAACTGATCACACTGGTTGCTTCTGATCTGAAAATACACAAACTTTCCAGAAATTGCCAACTGAATACCTTTTTAGAGGAGAAGTAAAAATAATCTGATTAAAGGAATATTGCTGACTGGACATGTCTAGTGATACTTGCAATATTTTCATAAAAGCAGGTCTTGCACAAAACGTCAGTATACACTTGATGCAAATAATTAAAGTTTTAAAAAATGGTTTCATTTGAAAAACCCCGAATTTATATAGGGTAAAAAGGGGTCCTATGACAGGTATTTTTGTGATCAGAAACTGTAAATTTAGGATAATATTCTTCTCCTTTTATGAGGTTCTTAGAGAGGAAGTACTTCGGTCAGGGACCTGGTGGTGCAGATAAGTACTGGAGTAGCGAGGAGGTGACCCATGCTTGGTGCTCCTGCCCTGCTCCTAGGGAACCCTGTAGCCATCCTATATCCTAGGATATATTTGCTTATACTTTATTAATTTCATCTGGAAACTATTCTAGGCCAGGTCTGCCTTCCTGTGCATAATCTGAATGGGCTATAATCTTAGCTGAGCCTTGTAGGTGCTAATACTTCAGCAATTCTGAGGTTTTTGAGGGCAGACAAGGCTTATTAGATGGTCTAATCTAAGAGTATATTCACACTGGCCATAGGATTTTGGAATGCCTTCAGGAAATAAACTCTTGGATGAAGAGCAGCTGGCTCAAGTTGAATGCAGGCAAGACCAAAGCAATGCTAGTCAGAAAGGGGGAATGCTTTGAAGAGTGGGCCAAGGCACTGTCTCCACCTTCCATTCATTGAAGACATATGGCCTCCATTTATCAAAGTTGTGCAAGGCCTCAGGCTCCTGCCTGGCTTCAATGGCCAGGTAGTATTGCTTTCTAAAGACTTCACAGCTAGCTGGGAAACGTCCCTTCCTTCCTCCCAGGCGGTGATAACCTGAGAGCAGGAGCACATAGCTCTGGGTTCTTGGAAGTCATTTCATCTGGATGTGTTTTATCTGACTGTAAAAAAGATGCTTACATTCAGGATCAGGTTAATGCAGCTATGCAGTGGTGTGTTACAAGTCTGTAGATATTGCTGCCTTCTTTTTCTGTGGTGTACTCTACCCTGGAGGTAGCAATGCAAGTTCTCTCCTGATGCTTGCTGAGTTTCTGATGTCACTTTCAGTACTTCGAGTGGTTAGTGAATCAGCACCAGCTAATCAAATCCAAATTTCGATGTATTAACCATCATGACAATAGTACTCCTATGACTGAAGCAGAACACACTGCCCAGAAGAAAGTATGTGAGAACTAGATACAAGACTTTATTAATCAGAGAATGTGGAATTGTCTTCCAGAGAAAGTCAGACAAACCCTGAGTCTGACTGATTTTCAGGAAAGGGGCTGTCTTTTTTCCCATCTGTCATACTTGTGGTTCGAACAGCTTTTTATTCCTTAACATTTAACATGCTTCATTTGATATTTATTCTACACTAAGGTTTTTTGCATTTTCATATACAATTTTTAAACAAAAATTATATTTAATTGAAAATAATGAAAAATCAGACTGAAAGGTTCTACTGGTTTAAAATATTCAATTCTCAATAATTAAAATATTAACAAGAAATTATCAAACTAAGTTTGATATTAAAAACTTCTGTGTATTTATATTTTTTAAAGGTACTAAGTGGGAAATGTACCTTGTGAAATAGAGAGGCAATTTGAAATGCCTTTGTGAGGGGTGCTGAATACACAAAAATAAGGTATAAGACTTGGGATTATGTCTTCCGCTGAATCATGGAATCGCAGAATCATTTAAGTTGGAAAAGACCTTTAAGATCAAGTCCAACCACAAGCCTAACACTGCCACATCCCCCACTAAACCAAGTCCTTAAGTACCATGTCTACAGGTCTTTTAAACACCTCCAGGGATGGTGACTCAACTGCTTCCCTGGGCAGCCTGTTCCAGGGCTTGACAACCCTTTTGGTGAAGAAATTTTTCCTAATGTCCAAGCTAAACCTCTTCTGGCACAACCTGAGGCCATTTCCTCTTGTCCTATGGCTTGCTACTTGGGAGGAGAGACTGAGCCCCACCTTGTTACAACCTCATTTCAGGTAGTTGTAAAGAGTGATAAGGTCTTCCCTGAGCCTCCTTTTCTCCAGGCTAAACAACCACAGTTCCCTCAGCTGCTCCTCATAAGACTTGTCCTTCACCAGCTTCATTGCCCTTTATTGGACACACTCCAGCACCTCTTCTCATGAGGCCTGAAACTGAACGCAGTATTTGAAGTGTGGCCTCTCCAGTGGTGAGTATAGGGGAACAATCACTTCCCTCGTCCTGCTGGCCACACTATTTCTGATACAAGCCAGGATGCTGTGGGTCTTCTTGTCCACCTGGGCACACTGCTGGCTCATGCACAGCTGGCTATCAACCAACAGCCCCAGGTACTTTTCTGCTGGGCAGCTTTCCAGCCACTCTTCCTGAAGCCTGTAGCGTTGCATGGGGTCGTCGTGAACCAAGTGCAGGACCCGGCACTTGGCCTTGTTTAGCCTCATACCATTGGCCTTGGCCCATCAATCCAGCCTGTCCAGATCCCTCTGTAGAGCTTCCCTACCCTCAAGCATATCAACACTTCCACCCAACATGGTGATGTCTGCAAACTTATTAGGGGTATGTTCAATCCGCTTGTCCAGATCATTGACAAAGATATTAAGCAGAACTGAGTCCAATACTGAGCCCTGGGGAACATAGCTTGTGACTGCTTGCCAAGTGGATTTAACTCTATTCACCACCACTCTCTACTCATGGACATCCAGCCAGTTGTTACCCATGAAGAATATGCTCCTCAAAGCCACAAGCAGCCAGTTTCTCCAGGAGAATGCTGTGGGAAACACTGTCAAAGGCTTTACTAAAGTCTAGGTAGACAACATCCACAGCCTTTCCCTCATCCACTAAGTGGGTCACCTTGTCATATAAGGAGATCAGGACCTACCTTTCATAAACCTATGCTGACTGGGCCTGATCACCTAGTTGTCCTGTACATGTGGCATGATGACATTCAAGGTAGTCTGCCCCATAACCTTTCCTGGTACTGAAGTCAGACTGACAGGCCTGTAGCTCCCTGGATGCTCCTTCCAGCCCTTCTTGTAGATGGGTGTCATATTTGCTAATTTCCAGTTAACAGGGACCTCCCTGGCCAGCCAGGGCTGCTGGTAAATGATAGAAAGTTGTTTGGTGAGTACTTATTACTGCTAATAATTCCCCCTTGGATTATGGGGGCTTCATTCTGCTCCCCTGCTCTGTCTTCCAGTTCAGGGGGCTTGATGCCCAGAGAACAACTGGTCTTACCGGTGGAGGACATGGCTGGATTAGACCTGAACAATAGTAATTCTTTGCCCCAACAACATCCTGCAGGGGCAAATGATACAAAGACATGCAGAAATTAGACTTATTTTGAACCTTGAGTTGGGCAAAGTCTTAAAGTTCTTCCTCACAGAGAAAGAGTAAGTACTTTTTTTCTGTCTTCATACCAGTCAGAATTATTATCTGGAATAATTATCTGGACCAGTTGTTCAGCTATGACAACAGCAGTGGAGAGGCATAACAGCAGTGTATAAAAGCCAGCTTTCCTCTTCTTTAACAGTTGCTGCTTTGGGCAATTCCCCAAAGATGCCAGGAGTATGGAGGAAAGTTCTGGATGGAGAAGTGCAATCTTATTTCTTTTTATCCTGGGAAATCTTTTGAGCTGTGACAAGCAACTCTTTCTCTGAAGAGTGAAACAAAACATATCCATAAAAGAACAAAATTAAGACTATGCACAAAAAATTTGAGCTCCATTGATCCGTTCTTTTTTTCAGTTGGGTTTAATGATGTGGAGAGCCACCTGTCTTCTGGGTGCCAGGTCAGCAGGGGGTGCCCTGCTTCTTCAGGACATGGGTGAGGATTTCCTGCCCTAGACAGAGACGGAAGAGCTCGGTACCTATGATGAGGCATCACCCTCACTGACTTGTGTCTGTGGGAGAGAATTAATCACTGTAGGCCATGTTCTTAGCTCTTTACTGAGGTTTTATTCAATCCTTCTCTGTGTAAGCAAGATCCAAGTAAGAAAGTGAGTCAGGGCTGGGTGCCCGTTGCTCGTATCTGAGTAATACCAGTATGATCACTCCATTACAGAGGAGGTGGTGTTTGAAAGAGGTATCAGTGAAATAAAATTATGGATAGGACTAGATTCCTAGCTTTGCCTCCATCAACAAGGACAGGTCCGCCAGCAACAGGAGAGAATATATGTGTTAAACAAGGAGGACAGTCTTTGTGGCTGCGTCCCCATATTACACTTCAACTGAGGAAATCTCTCCTGGTTGTTAGGGAGGGCACAGAGACAGAAATAATCAATGGGGACTGCCTGTTTACTATCAGGCTATCAAGACTTTGTCAACATAATGCTATAGCACAGAAAATAGCCATACAATAATTAGAAAATAGAGCAGAATATATCTATATACAATTAGGAAATTCATCTTGATTTGCAGATGATCAGAATAGCGAGCTAGGACTTTATTCTGCTCTTCTGTGGTCCCTCAAAATCCTCGGGCAAGCCCTTAATTTTAGTTCTAGAAGAGCAGCTCTGACTAACGTGAGGTGCCGGTTAGGGGATGACCCCAAGAGTGGTTTAGTGATGGTCCATCCATTGATGCCTTCCCCTTGCTTGCTGCATCCTCTGGAGATGATGAGAGGGACGTGGTATACATAGATCTGGCTCTATGTATGCTGACTGCAACCTGCAGTGCAGCAGATAACACAGCCCCTCAGGTGAGGAGCAAAACAGGTATGTAAAGGGCTTTACAGGTCAATTTGAATTTCTGGAGTGGTGCAGAGGCATCTGGGGATGCACCTGCAAGTTGCAGGTTTCAGCATCATTTCAATGTTAGGTAACCAGGCAGGAAGTTTAGATGTGGGACAATGGAACAAAGAAAGGAACTTACTGTTGCCACGCAGATCTTGAAGGCCCCTAGAGTATGGGATTTGGCTCATGATGACTCAGCTGTTATACCAAGAGTTTAAGAAGTTTCTATTCTTCCTGAAATAGTTACAAATACAAGTGGATATTTGTCAAAATAAATTGCTACTAACTGTCTCAAGAAACACTTGCAGACAAAATTTGCCATAATGGAGAAATCCGTATTTTGGAACATAAAGGTGCTTCTTCATTAATTACTGTTGTCGTTGTTATGAATTGCTACATGTTGACTCTCAGGTAGTCGTGATCTTTTCCAAAGTCTAAAAGAGGGAAAGAAGAACATATAAAATATNGGAGGGGAAGAAAAAAAAAGAGTTCCTATGGTGCAGCTGAGGTCAGGAAGTAGTTGATCATAGCAGGAGTCTGGACCCATGCCCTACTATGTCTGAAACAAGTCTGGTTAGAGAGAAGGAGAGGATGTTACCTCTGGACTGGAGTAACTGACACCTGAACCACATAGGTGAATTTTCATTCTAGTCCAGGAAATAATTATTAGGAAAACATCTTCACAGGAGAGGAACTCTGTGAATTCCTACGCTGAACAGAGCAGTAAAATTTCACGCTGAAAATGGAGGGCCAGTTTTGCTGAACTATGAATCTTTGTTCCCTGCAATAATACCATTTGGCATGTTCTTCTGCTTAATATATGAAACATATTAAGAGAGGGAGGAAAAAGCTCAGCAAACTTAACAAATTTCCATTTCCAAGAGACAGAGCAGCCTATGACCTGGCAGGGTGCCACCGTATGACACGGGGCTTTGTGGAAATGAAGTTGCGATGGTGAACAACTTGAAACAGAGTGCTGAGCTGTCAGATAAGTCACAGTTGGCGAACTTTTATTTGTTATGTTTTGAAGACAAATACCATACCCACGTACCAGACAGGGCAGGGTTAGGCTGCGGGGGTGAAGAAGGGAGGAAGGCAGACCAGAGGAAGGAAGATATCCTTTGTAAATAAATAGAAATGTCAGTCTTCCCCGTTTACTTAGGCTGCATTGCTCATGACCCTTTTATACCAGCAGCCAGTGGAGCGAGTCACTGAAAGACCATTCCTGTCCTCCCAGTTGCCATAAGATGAGAGTTGTGTTAAATGGGACTTACACCTTAATATATTTATCAACAAAACTTTTGAGTCACAGTCAACCCCATGTGAAACCCCATAAAAAACCTTTGGCCCTATCCTCTTACATGTTCTTTGTAGATACTATATATATTTTTAGCTCTGTAAACTACAACAATTGCCTGTTACTATTTTATTGTAGTTGATGTTTACATTACAGTGGTGCACAGTGTTTTCAATCAGAAAACACTCTTTTGCGATTAGTATATATAACAAACAGGAACTTGTGGAATTATAATATGGGGTTCCATTTATATTTAGGTGCACCAGAAATGCTGTGGTGATTACCATGATATAAATAAAAGAAGTATTTGCAGACTTTACACATTTTATTTGGTACAGCTTGTCAGAGTAATTTTGTCTTCGTCTCCAATGGAAAAAATATTTTTTATTGAGAATGATGCCCCGTCAATCTCTAAGCACATGAATGGCAAGATTCATTTTTGAAATGGTTGAAGAGATGACTGAAAAGAAATAATTAAAACCAAATTTGCGGTTAAAAATAAACATTTTTAGGAAAATGTTTTTTTCCTACTTTCACTTCTGTGATGGGCTGTGTTAACACAGAGGAAAAAGAACAAGTCAGCTCCTCTGTTTATTTTATTCTTGGTGGTTTTACCTAACAAGGCTTGTATTCCAAATAGGTGCATAATTAAGGCAACACAGGAGTATTTTATAGATGTTCTGTTATAGAAGTAAGGCAGAAAGAAAGCTTATTTCTAGGCATTGGCTGGTGCAGTCTGTTACAAGCAGTAGCGTACTGTAAGTTCTCTGATGCTGTTCCAAAAGGTCCTAATACACCGTGTCAGGAACAATGGATACAATTGGGCCAACTGTATTACAGCTCCTTTCTCGTGCCTCTGGCAAGTAACAGGATTTCCTAGGCCTTGATTCTGGTTCTGAGCCATTGTTCTTCCTGCCAACTGACTAAGTGGCTTATGAACAAGTTGAAGGCACCTGGCTTTGTTGCTTGCTGGGACACAGAGCAGTGTCCCCTGCAACTCTGCCAGGCAGAGGTGACCTGTCATGCTTATATCAGGGGATCTTCCTGCATTTTCTACAAGTTAGGTAGCCTCAAATTTCTCGCTGTATTTCGTAATGTACTTTGAGCTGTTCAGCAAGACAGGGTGATTCGTCAGTGAGCAAAGAGCATGTAGTCCTCCTCACCACAGATAGGGGTTATCTGCTTCACAGTTCCAATGAGCAAGCTATGGAAGTTTTTTCACTTTAGAGCTTGTATTTAATTATGTGCATGAAAGCTAGCCAATGTGTATGAACGTGTTACACAGCATGTGTTTATCTTGCCTTGGTCTTTCACACTGGGTTGATATCGGCTGGTGCAACCTACGGGGAAGAGCACAGTTTTTCAGGCCCTTAAATACAATCAAGTGCTTCAATTCCCACAGCATCACACTCTTGTGTAGTCCCATGGGTTTCTTTAATCTTGTGCAGTTACATGAGCCCTGTGCCTGAGTGCGTGTCAAGTATTTAGTCTGTCAGGAGAAGCAAGTAGCCTTTCCTTCCTGATTTGGCCAGAGTAGCACCTTCCTTCTCTTCCCAAGGGCAGTAAGAAACATCACTCATCTCTCCTTTGTATGGCCAACCAAAGATGGCAGCAACAAGACCTCCTTTCCTCCTTCCCCAGTCCCTCCCGCAAGCTGTGCTGATGGTAGATGTGTATCATTACGTTGGTGCTGATAAGGTCCTGTAGTAGTTAATTCTCTGTTGATATGCACAGAGGCAGTTCACATCTTTCAGCACCACTATTTCAGCCTGTCTGCAGATTTCCTCAGGCTTGTTACATTGGTTACATCTGGGCATGTTCTCAAAGTTTTCTCTTTCATCAGCATAGGCTTGAAGCCTGGGTGCTTTAGTGTGTTTTTATTTGCTCCCTTATTTTTTAATTTTGTTTTAATAGAAGTTGAATGTCTGATGTTTTCACGTGGTTTTGAATGTGGTAGCTGGAGGCGCAGGTTTGAGATTGTTTTATCTCACCCTTATCTTACACATAATTTGATACAGTAATTGCCTGAAGTCCGTTGTTTCATTTCAGAGTGGAGTTGGCAATACACAGTAGAGATTCACAATCAAAGCCTGACTTTGACGTATCAGAGGGTATTGAGATGGCATGGTGCTTTCTACATGTATCAAATGTGCTCCATTTACCACCACTCTGCCTGCCACACTTATGCCAGTTTAGAGATCACCCTGTTAATGAATGAACTGCTTGGACATGGTCTATAGCCTCTTGAGCAATTATTTTAGCCTCTGACATTGCAGTCTCAATTTGGCTAGAAATAACTATAGCTTTCTGTAAAGTTAATTCTGGTTCAAGCACTAATTGCTCACATAGCCGTGGTATGGTTGTTCCCTCCACAGGCCCCACAAACGTATCCCTGTGCTAGTTTGTATTAAATTCTGTAAGTTAGTATCATCAGGATTGGATTCCTCCATTTTCTGAAAAGAATAGAATATATTAAGGAGGAGTTCTTACTATTCAGTTGCAATAACTAGCTGAAAGGAGTAGCAAAAGTCAACAGCATAAGAACTACTCAAAAGCCAGACTACAATGGGCACTACTAGAGAGTCTGGCTTCCCAGTATGTAGGCATTTGTCCTCTTTAGTAGCAAGAGTATATTTCTGGGAAATTTCAAAACCACTTTGTGTAGAAATCATTATTTTTAATACTGACTGTGTTTGGAGTCTCGAACAGGTTCAGAATCCTGTTGTGATAGAGACTGTAGAAACACATCAGACCCTATATCAAAATACAAGGCATCAAAAAAGGCCTGATGAAGCAGGTTCTTGAAAAGAGAAGATGGAGTAACAAAAGCTGCATTAGGTTTTAGCATAGAATAGACACGCACACTATTTATAGGAGTCAGATGGGGTAATTTCTGTAGTCCCACGGTTCCCAGCTCACTCAGAGGAAGAACATTGAAACAAGTGTTATGGGGGAAAGGCAGCTTGTGTGTCTGATGGCAAAACTGGGACTACAATACAGGCTGCTTTACTCTACGACCCTCTAGCTAACAGCTAAGGTTTTATCCCAGAATGCCAAATAAGTGAGTGGTGGTGTCAGCTAACAAATGTCTGAGGTAACACTTCACCTAACATGGTGGGAGGAAACTGGGGACCTTCTGGGAGGGCTAACTAGAAACAGTGTGCCATGTAACAAGGGCTTTAGAAAAAGTGTAGTAGTGAGTCTCAAATAGTTGATATATTTTAAAAAGGCATCCAGAAATCTGGGTGGTTATCTGAGCTAAACTGAACCTTTTAAGGTTAACCCATCATTAATAAGTTCATTCCCAGGATTAATGGCCATGCAGTACAGTATGTGCGTGTTTAGTGAAGCCACAAATAAATTATGAAGGTTAATAAGCGTTTCTCTGAATAAGGAGAATTATTCCTCAGGGAACCACAAAATATGCTATTAAGACCCTAACAAAATAGGCGGCCTCTACCATTTTGAGATTGTGGCTTGTTTTGTTAAATAAGGCAGTAATTGTTTTTGTTTTAATAGTGTGACTGGCCAGGTATTCCTGTTTGAGCACTTTCTCTGTTTCTCAGGGTGAGAAGGTCAGATCCAACCCTTTAAAATTTGATTTGGAAAATAGAATCAAGGGCGGGGGGGGGAAGAAGTCAAACAGAATGGGTTTATGTGTGGAGTTAAGGGTCTATGGGAACACTCACTAACCAGATCCTGCATGTCCAGGTTGGTGACAGTCTTCACTAGGTTGCCAGATTCCTCTGCCCTTCAAGTATATGTGAATGCACAAATCAATTAATGTTGTGGATTCTCCATTCAAATAAATGGGGATGACCTTTGCATGACCACTGGCTAGGATGCTGCTGCAGGAGATCTTTTTGAAATATCTAATGACACTGCAACACAAGAGGCTTTGAGCATCATGTCCACGCTATATGAACTGATGAATGGTATCACTAGGAGGATAGCACTGTGTTTGTTTGGCACTGTAACACAGAGAGGAAGATGGATCATAGAGAAACCCCTGTAAGGACAACAGAAATGTGTGGATACCAAGAGTGACAAGTAAAAGAATAACAAGAAATGAGCAAAAGCTGTATTGGCAGTTATATTGGTGCTTCTGGGGGACCTTTGGGATCAATCTTTAGAGCCTATATCCAGAAGAGAGAAACTAACTGTGCCAGTTTGAGTTCTGTGCCCTCACAGTAAGCTTCAGATTTTCACTGGTTGCAACTTGAAATGTTTTCTTGAAGGACACATGAGCTCTTTTCCAGCAGACGCCTCTGAAGCAATGGAAATTAAATGACCACTGATTTTCAGAGATCCACAAATCAACATTGCCATAAATACTACTCTCTCTTGGTCTGGGCTACAGCTGCACAGTGAAGAGGAACTTTGCAGAGCTTCTGTTGTCCAGTCTCACATGGCATGAAGCTTTTATGACTCTACAGTTTCTTAGAACATGACAGAAAAAACCCAACCCACCAATCTTTGGTTAGTGTAATGAATTTCAGACAAGCCGGTCCAAAAATGGACTCTGTGGTCATCGTGTAAAAGTCAATGCTTTCAGGGGTGACGACATTTTGCTATCATAATACCTCCTTAGGGTTAAAAGAGGAAATAAATGTTCCAACTCAGATACCGCTGTTGGCATATATTCACCAATGTAAGTAGTTCCTCATGTTAGATTAATTTGGTCCTGAAACTAGGTGAAAGGAGGTGGCTTTAGCTGAGTTTTGCTGCAAATTTCTGGTTCTAAAGCAAGTAACAAACCTCAAGGCATGAAAATGCAGGCAGAATGACCTCAACCCAATTCAGATGCCATACACGAACATTCTGTGGGCAGAATTTGAAAATTGTCTCTTGATCTGGGTCCAAACGCTGTGGCTAGAATCTACTCTAATCAAACCGAAGAAGAAGCTTGCATAAATGCCTTCAAACGGAACCTGCCAATTTCTGTAGAGCTCTGCTGACAAGCAGTTATTTTTCCCGTGTTAATATTGTTATAGGAAAGTATTTGAACAAGAAAATAAACAAAAAGGCACATTGACTTGAGGTTGAGTGGAAGAATGAGGATAGTTGAAGTCAGTGGGAGTTTTGCCATGGATTTTACTGGACCCCAGGACTTCATACATTCTATTTCCTTCTAAATGACTGCAGAGAACTGAGATGCTGAAGATTGGTTTCAATATTCAGCAATATTGGTGAATGGTGGTATCTGCAAGTGAGTGTGCGTGCACATGCTTCTTATTAAGATACCCTTTCGCTGTTTCAAATTTAACTTAAAAACTATTTCTTTAACGTGAGGACCAGATCAATGTGGCACTGACAGAAGCACCAGGGCAGACCAATGAGAGCTGCTTTTGAGCTGATTCCAGTATGTGTTCATTCTGACTGGAAACTGCCTTTCCTTCTGCCCCTGGTTTCCTCACAAATATTAGGGGCTGATCATGTCAAATCTCCAGGTGTTACAGTGTCATACTTGCACATAGAGATCACCTTCCTCATTTCCCTTTGGTAGTAAACCGTAATGAATTATTTTAGCTAGTGCTGAAAGATTTAATGTACATATTTGCTTCACCCCACAAAGGGAAATTGGCTTTTTTTAAAGAGAGCTGAATGTCAGCAGTATCAGTTTGACTTCCCTGCTCAGGAAGAAGCAACAAGTAAGGAGTCAGATATTGTGACATAATATATGAAGTTTCTGAAGAAAATAAAAGTCATTTTCTCACCCTGTGAAATGTTTTGAGAGAAAAAAAAAAGGTGGGGGGGAGGGACTAGTAGGGAAAAGGACAATTTCTGAACGTGGTGGTTATTATTTGTGGAAGATCAGAGAAACCAACTAAAGACTGTTTCTGAAGAGATGCACTGTGGCATTTATTAGTGGAAGCCAGCCAGATAAAGGAGTGGAATATGAAAAAGTCCCAAAGAAGAATGAGACTCAGTGTTTTGAGCTGATGTGTAAAGTATGCTCCTTGGTACTTTTCAAGGTTGTTGCACTGGGAAGAACATAACTAGGCATTGCTTTGCACAGTAAGCTGGTGAGATGTATAGGCACTTTCTTTGTAGGGGGAAGAGCATGGGTGTGTGTCCCAAAGTCAAAGAGAAGTGTGGAAGACTTAATGAATTTAGGGAGATGCTTGTAATCCTATTGGGAGGATCCACTAAGGATCCAGGTGATCCTTAGTAGCTTGGAAAAGTTGGGTAAACTTTTGCAAGCATCTTGCGAAGTCCTTTCTTGGCTAGCATCTTAGTTTCTCTGCTCTATCCAAAAGCAATTGCATGCTTGGCTTGGAGATCTTTAAACTGTGAGAGTTTCAGTGACTACCAGTATATTTCTTCATGCTAACTCATTGTTTGGTTTGCTTTCAGCAAATACCACCACTTCTGTTTAGAAAGAATGTGGTGCTGAACCTATAAACAAACAGTATATATGGGAATAATAGATAATTACTATGTCAAAGTAAACTATGATCTAGTCAGGATGGAAAATCCACTTCTGGCCACTGCTGTAGTGAATGATGACATTAAGAACAGATAACTCCATAATGGAAACTGCTCGGAATTGCTTTATTTTAAATGGCAAGCACTTGCTTAAACATAACAATGAGCAAACGAAATAATTTGTTGAGACTTGACTCTCCGTTAATTGTATACCATAGAGTAGCAGGTGTCTAAGCATGTAATGGTTTGTTTAATCTGTATTTTTGAGTTGCTCTGAGGCTGCCAAGAACAAATATTCGGCACTAGAAATTAAATCTTAAGAGATAATTTGGAAAAAGCAATTAGCTGGTAGGTCTGGCTAAGTTCTAAAGAATCATCTGTGAGAATCTTCCTAAGCAAGAAAATGCTCAGTCAAGGCCCAAGTCTACAAGAACTACATGGCTGACTTGTTGGTACTTATATACTACAGGATAGATGTCAGTAAAGCAGAAGAGCTTCAGCTTTTCATGTGAAGCAATATATTTTATAAATTTTGAACTTTCACATATACTTCTAGTGTCTCCTGACTCAGTGGTTTTTAAAGACACAAATGGGTTTTAGACATTAAGGAGAATGTTTATGATATCTTCAAAGGGCTTCCAGTGTGCTTTTCTGAGAATATATATATTTTTTATATGTATGTTTTCTATGAAGTACCTATTCTCCTCTTTGATACAGACTTGTAGAGTCTAGGTCACAACTGAATGAAATGTGATAGGAGATAAAATAGGTAGTAAAGGCAGACTGATAATGAAGCATTTGCTACGGTTGCTTTTGTCTCTTGTTTCAGAGAAGGCTTTACTAATGATCTGTGATTATCCCAAACTTCTCTATTCCTATGTAATATTTCAGTGCCAGTTATTAGTGGGAATGGATCAATATATGAAGAATGTATATAACCCCAAAAGACACAACTTTGGTAATATACAGAGAAAATGATGAATGCATTTAGACTATAATATTTTCTCTGAGGGATAATTTGCTTGCTTAAGTGATATATAAAACATTTTTTTCACTTATTCTACAAAGATGGGAGAAGAAAAACAATGTGTATATCAGTTTAGGGCTTTCAGCTTTTTTTATGTTGAGTGCAGAATGCCACCGTTATTTTCTTTTGATGTACTTTAGGTAAGCATAATCTGTTGTAAAAAAAAAAAGGGGGAAAATTGAGATTTGGTTGCATTCCTTGTGTGTTTGAATGGCATCTTTCTTAGGATGCTTCCTTTCAAGGACGGCTTATTACAGTAGCAGTTTGTAAATAGATGCTGTTAAGGGAAGATAAAATAGTTCCAGTAATACACAATACAGTCAAAATACATAAATTCCAGTTTAGCTCTACACAGAGCAGCATCAGAGAAATGAAAGTGCAGTCTTATTAAAGTAGGAGATAAACCTTTGTCTTCACTTTTCCAAAGAAAGAACCACATCCTGTGAGGTGCTCAGCATCTGCTGCCCTAATCAATATAGCCTAGAGTTGGCTTTTCTCGATAGGTTTGTTCTTCTAGCCAGCAACTGTCTAGCTATAAGAAAGCATCATTGTTTGGCGTGAGGAGGGAGAAAGAATTATATCTTTTATGGGAAATGTAAATCATCTTGTCATCATATAACTCAAAGATGGCCAAGTATGTTTTCCCTCAAATTTGTTTAAACAAACAAATGTAATTCTTAGGTTTAGGACTTGGAAGCCAAGTTTCCGTCCAACATGAATTTAGGACATAAAGATTTGTTTGTGATGGAAACAATGCCAGACACTTCTGCATAGCAGCGTAATGGAGCGCCCCTAGAATGTAGCTTATAAAACCGGATTCAGGAAAACAGAGCTACTCTGTCTAATTTGGCCTGCGCCGTGTGATTACAATAGCATAATTGTGCAGCTTGGAAGCCTTTCCTTTTCTGCTGAAACGATGCAGTATTCAAAGACTTGTGAGAGTGTTTCTTTGACAAAAAGGCCAGGGCTGAAGCCTCTGCATATCCCCCAAGGCCTCCTCTGGGATGGGTCCTCCTCGTGCTGCTGTGACTTCTCGTGGGGCCTGCATGCTGTCACCTGCATGTGGCTCTCGGGGCATCCCAGTCCCCTGGTACAACTGCACCATTTTGCTAGGGCAGCTCTTTTTTCTAGCAGTTCGTAGAGTAAAATTCCCCTGAATGGGAGGTTTTGCTTTCTCTCCCCCATTAGACAGTGATGCTTGGTTAGTGAAGACCATTTGTACATGCAGCCTGTGTGGATACTTGGAGGGATGATACACTCAGTACTTACTGAGTGGAAAGCACTCACAATTTGGATTCTTTTGGAGCCTAGTTTCAAGGCTTTTGGAAAGGATTTCTAATATTTGAAAGGAGCTGAGGTCCATTTCCTAGACAAGGTGTGCGTATATGGTAATCTTGTTCCAGCAGCAAAACTACACGAGGAAAGAAGGAAAATAATTCTTTCAGTATTGCAATATTTACCCCTTCGTGGTCAGTGCTTCTGAATGTTTCGTCTGTTTCTGTGATCAGTAGTACAGCACTTTGCATGTGACTGTCAAAAAAAAATAAAGATAGACTGCTTTTTGGTGAAAAAAGGAGAAATTCAGTGAGTACTTCCTGTAAAAGAGAGGAGTATAATGTGTTTTCCAGCAATATATCACTTGGAAGGAAGTTACAGTATTTTTGTCTGAAAGCAAAATGATCTCCTTATAACACTATATTTTAGGTATTGAACTTTGAACAAAATAAAAATATTCGCTGGGCTTCAAAATATTCCTCGGCTTCATCCCAGACCAAAGTTTGCTTTCCTTTTTGTTCAGAGAAAATATGAGGGCATTTTATTTATTTATTCTTTTATTGAGGATATGAGAGATGATGGTAACTAAATGTATTAAAATATATTTGTACATAAAGTTATATGAAAAGTGCGCTAGTTACCACTTTTAGAAGCCAGCACATAGATATATGCACCTAAATAGAGTTAGGATTCAAAATGCTGGCTCCTGGGGGAGTCTGAATGAAATGTTGCTCAAGTACATCTGTGGGAGACTTCTCTGAACACTCTTTGGACACTCTTGTAACCTCAAGTTAATATTTATGCTAAATACATAAAGAGCTAGCAAAAAGAAAAGGATCATTTTTATTTTTTTTGAAGTGGAGCTCCATTCTGAGGGCTTGTTTCCTTCTGAAAAACAGACCTTCCATCTACTCTTAGCATATTTTGAGAGAGAGCAGTTCAGAGATCCTGGTAGCATCAAGGTTATGTCAGTCAGAGCAAAGGTTTTGGCCTGACACTGAAATCTAGATTTTTCTGCATGTTCAGATTTTTAAAAATTAGAATGATTAATGAAATGTTCAGTCTCTGGCCATTGTGAGCACTGGTCAAGAAAAAAGTTAGAAATACAAACTTTTTTTTTTTTTTTTTCTAGTGGCAGCTGGGAAGAGTAGAATTTTTGGCAGAATCTCCTTGCCTATCCCTTGTCAAATTTTGAAGGTCAAAATAAAGCAGTGAAGCACTGGAATAGGTTGCCATGAAACATTCCAGGTCAGGCTGAATGAGGCTCTGAGCAACCTGCTCTAGTTACAGATGTCCCTACTTACTGCAGGGAGGTTGGACTAGATGACCTTTGAAGGTCCCTTCCAAACCAATGCATTCTATGATTCTATTTCAGATGCCTTATTGCCACACTCTGTAGTGGGGGATAAAGTCTCAGCCTCCACTCCAGAGAGTCACCCATCACTCAGAGAAAGAAGAGAACTTTTAATTCTGCGGCATGTAGTTAATTTTCCATTAATGGTAGTGGGAGCTGGAAAGAGACCTGCGAGTTTATTCTCTCTGTCTTAGTCATTTCTCATTGAGCAAATTTAGCATCCACCTCGATGGGAGTTACTTCTGACTCGGCACTGAGTAAGACCTCCTGAATATCCTGCTGAAACTTTCTCAAGATGCTTTAGAGTTTAGATTTTAGATTCTGTACTTGGTAAATCTTTTTGAGCTACATGGATCACCTTGGCCCTCCCACTCCAGTGGGTAACCCTGCCTTCTGAGGAAAGGCAGACTAAATTTTCCTCTGTGTGTATGTGTGTATATGTGTCTGTGCACTTGTTTTTTTCCCATGTCCCATACCTAATGGCACTACTGAGTACTACTATTCGCAACAGCAGCTCTTTGCTTTTACATGGCTTGCATACTAGTGCGATCTGTATCACAGTTTAGAAGCTCGGGAATGACTGTGTATCTCTTAGAAAGAGATCTAAGCCGTGTTCAAGACAGAAAATGGTGCAGGTTCAGTTCCACCAGTAGTGACAAGCCTTTCTTGTTAGTATTTCCGGTCTAACTTGCGCTTCAACCTTTGGACCTTATTTTCTCCCTTCTCCTCCTCCCTTCTGAATTGAAAACTTCTAAAGTAAAGTCTGCTTTTACGCAAACTATGAAGACACTTTTTTGAGTGATTTTGGGTCAACAAGGGAAATAAGATCTGAAACCGCAGACTAGTCTCAGCATCTCCTTTGGCCAGCACCACATGGAAATTGGACTGCAGGTCTTGAATGATGCTTTTAAGTCCCGAAATGAGGTCTGCTCAGATGAGCCATGCTGACTTCAGTGAAGCCAGGGCAGGCACATGAGCCTTCCTTAGCAAAGGTCTTTGCAATTTCACAACTGAACTTAAAACCCACAGATTCTAAAGGGTGTCCAAATATGGTAAAGTAAGCAGAGAAATACTTCCCTTTTCATCAAGGGAGGGCTGCCATTCACAACACTAACAGAAAGCTTTTAGTCAATTCCAGGAAGTTTCTTACTGCTTGGAAGAAGGGAAAAATCCAGCATAATAAGGACTGTAGATACTGTCTGTGATTGCCGTTGCTACCCTGGAAGTAAACAGGAAGAGGGGCTGATACACTTAAAACAGCTAAGATGGTGTAAAGGGGGAATGTGTGATCCTTGTTTCCTGTCTGTGAGACAGAGTTAATCACTGCAAGTAGCCGGCAGTGTGTGTTTTCGAACGGAAAAACCCCTCTGTGTCATTTCACAGCACGCACTTTGGTGGCTGTCTTGCTTCGATGACACAGGATGTATTTTCCTTTCTTCATCATCCTGGGACGTTATGGGGTTTTCCTGCCCTCTGAGAAGACCTTTTTTTTTTTTTTTCTGTTTTTTTTCAATTCCTCTTAGCATAAATGACTAGATTATGAAGCCAAACAAGGAGATATCCTGCAGTTCTTGTGACACACCTCCCTGCTGGTGACTCACCTGGTGATATAAGACTTTCTGTTGATATTTCTATTAATGACAAAAATAAACAGCTGGTAAGAATATTACTTCATTGGTTATATGTGATTTATGTGCTGAGCTCTTTCAAGAGCTCCAATTATTTACTGTGAGGAAATAGTACACCAGGATTAGAGGTGACCTGCACTGTGGAGAAAGATTAGACTTCACCTGTAGCCTCTGTAAGTATTGAGGTTTTTTGCACTGTGCTAGATGCGAGCCAGAGTGTTTGAATTCTGCTCTGGATCCAATTCCAGCTCTCAGCAGGCTGGGAAATGCATGTTTGCCATACCAATTCAAATCTGCCTTGGAAAAGGGTAAAAGGACAATGATTGTCATCAGCAGGTATAGTCACTAACAGCCCAAAACTCTATTTTATTTGTTTCATTTTTCTTGTGCTTTAATTCTTCTTCATAAAATACCTGTGCCACTGTACCTAATACTGATGTAAATGAGGGTGTAAACAAGCCTGAGTACCGCTACCTTTTTAGAGTTCTAATAAAACAGGCATTAGTGATTGTAAACCAACTGGCAGTATTTGCGTTCTTATTTAATGGAAGACACAATGGTGGTGTATGCATTTGGACCTTGGGAAAATCAGGCCAGATAACTGGAAAGACATGTAGAAGTGTCAGTCTAAATCTAGTAGATTTTAATAAATGTAAATGTAGGTGTTCTCCTGAGAGCATTTCTTTGACTCCATTTCTGTCATTCTGTTTTGCCAATGTGCACCACAGGGCACATCTCAGCTATCCAGATGATCCAGGTCTCCTTCTCTTTCCCATGTAACTTCAGTCTCGTTATAACCATGAGATGTATCATTGGCAGCTGAGTGTGGAACTGGCCAGCACAATTGCTGGACTTGGTATTTGAGGGGTAGATTTCGTTACAGGCAAAACCAGAGGATATAACTCGGAGTTTTCATAGTAAGAATCAATGACAGTGCTCCTAAATATGAATATTATTTAGTAGTTGAGTTTTCTAGCTGGTCTAAACTGGTATAAATCTGCCAGAGTTTCTCTGGCACTGGTCAATGCCTGTCCACCTTTAAAAATCTTTGATACTTTTGTCTACCCATTGACTCTTTTAACACATGGTACAGAAAATACTACCGAGATATACAGCATTTGCATAGACATTAGAACTAGGAAACTAAAGATGCATGAAAAGGAGCTCTTCTTTTCTCCATTTCCTGGGGACTAACAGAATTCTGAATTCTGTTGCTCTGGACTAAGGATTTATTGGATTTGATGTTCAGCTCTGAGATATTAAACATCTGTATGGATTTCTCACACCTTTTCGAAATAAATAATCTGTTTCCAAATCTCATAATGACCGGAGCTGTTATTAGATTATTGAAATTATAGGAAGAGTAAGAATTTATTGCATATCACTTATTTGTCCACCTTGAGGTGATAGAGCCTGGGCAGTCCAGCAACTGCAGAGTTGCTGGGCAGGCTGCTCAGGCAGGAGTCAGCACCAGCCAGCACTGGAGCAGAAGGTATGGGCTGGAGTGCAGGGAAGGACCATTGCCAACCAGCTGTGCTCAGTGCATCCTCATCATCTATGGACCCTGCTACATATATGCCTTGTCTACATGCCTAGCTAGCTATGCCCGTAGTTAAGGTACAGGATCTTGCTGCTTAGACGTATTCTTGTGACCAGATGGTGCATGTTCATGCTCCCTGTTTGTAAGCTGAATGATCAAAATAGTGCTGCAACCTCATGACACTGCTGTGCTGACTCTTCTCCATGTGTCTTCTCCAGCACATAGGGCCTGAGACATCTCTCTTTACAAAAAACATTGCAGTTTTGTCATTTGGGTGGGAAAAAGTGCTACCAAAAGAAAAATATATCCTAAATTGTGCTTTGTACATCTTTAGGGAACTTCTGGGTAGTAAACATGAGAGGCTTAATTCTCAATATTGTTTGGAAAAAAAAATCACTGACACTATGTCACGGTGTCTGACATCTGCATGGAAATCCTAGGTTCTCAGATTAGACTCAAAACCGGCTAAGTTGGCCGGTGTAAGTCTGCAGCTAAGTCTACAGCTAAGATGTAGATCCATTAACAGAAATGTCAGTTTACTATAAAGAAAGCTCTTGTGAAATTTCCCGCTGGATACAGGGAGGTGACAAAATCACAGTGAAACATCCTGAGATTCCCCATCTATTTTTGCAGATCCAGGAGGACTGAACAAGCAGCTAGAAACCAAAGCCTTTAACTGAGCCAAAGCAAATAAAATTTGTTGAGGTTCCTCTCATATTAGTTACAAAGACACTTAAAACCTTTCGGAAGCAGATGTGCTGCTGCTGGAAAAGTGGAAAAGCAAGAACTGGCTTAAAAGCATTGAGTTCTTCACAGTGGGCTGGATTCTTTCAGCTGCTGGAGTAGGTGGTTTTTCACAAGGTTTAAAAGCAGAAGGGATAAGATGGAGATTATAAAAATAAGGCAGAAGAACAACAAATGAATCATTAAGAAGTCAATATTAGCCCGAGATTACAGCCATACCTCATTACTTTGTACTGGTCAGCTCCTGTGAGCAAAGCTAATGACCAAACTAATAACTAAGAAAGCAGATAATACTGTTCAGCCACGGATTGTTATTAAACAACATTTATCAGGATGGTTCATGGTCATGTCACTGGTACTGGACAAAAACATGGGCATGGTAACTTTTCCTACTCATTGGCTATTAGTCACATCTTGGTTAAACTGAAACATAGTTTTAAATATTACAGAAATGTGGCACTTTGCTCAAATAAGGCATCTGTTCCAGCAAAATGTTATGTTTTGAACATTAAAAAAAAAAAGAAAAGTTTTCCGTTTTTAAAGAAAGCATGTGGACATGAAGATGAGTCAGTTGGTTTGAGTGGTTACTGTATGTGAAGTTATTTTGAATCATGTAAAAATTAAAAATACTTTGAAAGAAATCACTTTCCTGAAATATTACTTTAATGTTTTTCTTTGCTTTTGTTTTATTTTTATCTTTCCATTTTACCAACCACTCAGCGAGGGAGAAAATAGCAAACTTTTACAACTCAAAAAGATCAGGAGATTACAAACGTAGTCATGTAGTTGCGGGATTCTGAATGGAGAGTACAGATGAAACATCAGCTGCAACCAAACTCCCCTTAGAGCATGAAGACATGCCAGTTAAAAGTTTAGGTTTTCAGTAAACACTAGGATTATATCTATGACCTTGATAATTTGACAATTCTTGAAATAATTGGAACTCCGGGGATATTCAAAACCTTATAAAACAGAGTATTCTGAGCAGTGATATTCCCCAAAGTGGTCTAGAACAAAGTAGGGGACAATGAAAACCAATGGGATATTTAAATCCAAGGAGCGTCTAAGACTTTTGTAAGACTTTCCAGGGAGGTAGGGCTGTATTTGTCAACTTGCCTGAACATCTTCACTCCATATGTTTTCACATTTTGCTCCTAAGCTTTTAATGCATTTTACATTAAATAGTCATTGAAAAAAAAAAAGAAAATTATCCTGGGATAATTTCAGGAAGCAGTTTTCCTCCTCCCAGTGGTGTGTTCTGCCCATCAGGCTACAGAGCTGGTGTCCTGCTTGCTGCCGGCCCGGCCAGACGAGTCCTGCTGCCTTGTCCACACCGTGACCCCACCTTCTGCCTGTGAGAAATGCCCTTCCAGGGGCAGGGTGCTATAGTCCAGGGACTAAAGCATCCTGAAGCAACAGAAGGCAGAGGTTTTAGCCCTTTTAGGCTGAGAGAAGGCAATACCTGGGACAGAGACTTCTGAGAGATGTGCTGGAGCTTTTGTCCCTGCAGCACAAACAGAGAATTCTGTCTTGCACCATCAGGAGCACCTGAAACCTTGGGCTGTCCTCAAAGCACACACATATCCCACAGGTGGGATTCACCTGCAGACACAACCATCCCTGTGTGCTTGGGGTTTTCCCCAATGGATATTAGTGAAAATTTATTTGGAGAAACTGTACTTCAACATCTGTGGTGGAAACAGCCCTTTGAAGAATGGTTGTGTGATTGCAATTGTACCACTCCTGAAATTACCCAACTGCCTGCCCTGGCAGTAAGGTCCTGCCTGTCAGTGAAACCTGAGCCAGGCAAAGTTGTGGTCTAAGGGCTTTTCTGAGCCATTCAGGTGTTTAGCATCAGTATTAACGCTGATGCTCTTATGTTGGGCACCTGTTTGCTAAAGTGGCTGGTGCAACGAATGTTGATATGGTAGAGGAGACAGAAATGGCCACAATTCCTCAGCTGCAAATGGAAGCTGGAGGAGAAATGTTTGAAGAGGGGAAAAAAAAAAAAGAAGTGTATGCGCTGTTGATCTCTGCTGTATTTGTGGATATGCTGTGGATCAGAAAGGGCTGGGACAGTGATCCTCTTGCAGTCTGAAAGAAAAGAAATTAAAATGGAAAAAATACTCCCTGCCCGGTTCAGATTAATTCTAAAAATTACTGTTTTGGCACAAAACTTACAGAGCTCTTCTAGAAGCTAAAATAAGAGGACACTAAGGCCTCCCACAAGGGCACATTCTGACATCTGTCCTTTCCCTCCCTTCACCCCTGCTGCCTGTGTTCCTGAGGATGTGTTACAAAGAGATTTGCCTGGATGCAACGGCAACAAAAAATGAGGCCATGTACCTCTGTGGTGGGGAGGCCCAGAAACTGCTGTAGAAAAGCACTTTATTCTGTAGGTGCACGTGAATGCTGCATTGGGAATACGTAAGTCTTCTTTGCCCAACTTTTTTGTCTATATAAAAAACATTATGAAAGGTAAAACAACCCCACAATCAACAGGGCATTTCAGTGGCCAGTGTGAGTATGGTGCTACTGCATGTGACACAAGGAGTATCAGGTGGAAAGAAGAAAGATCTCACTGCTTCCAGGTGCAGACAATTTAAATGCAGGCAAAACAATGCAGCATCAGGTGCTGCCCGTTGTGGCTGAAGAGAGTCGGTGTCCTTCATCTTGGACCCACTTTGTTTCAACTCCTGAGCTGCTGGCTGCCTTCTCCAACTGCTCCTCCCTGCACTCCAGCCAGTGGAGAACACTAAAACTCACTGTAAATCTAGTGAGGCTGAAGTAAGGTGTTTTCTACAATGTCCTGATTTAAATCTGGCCTTCTGAAGCTTTTTTGGAGTCTGCAATCTGGTCTGGAAATATCATGGTAAGATGCTGAATGCTCTGCTTCTGATTTATTCATTAGTACTGCAAAAGTGGTTGGGAATTTCTCGTATTTAAAATATGTTGCAAGCTTGAATTGAGAGCTAAACCATCATGCAGAATGAGTGGTCTGAGGAAAAAGCATGCAGTCATTTTCAGGATGCTTTAAATGTTTTTTTTTGTAGCATTCAATTTATTCCTTTTTGACTCTCAAACATAACTCTGTCTATATATAGCTGATATTAACATGGAAGTTAGAGTGCAAAGTTTCTCCCTACATTTTTTATTTTGGAGATAATGTCCTATAAAGTGGTTTTCTTTTTATAAAATTGAATTTTTACTGATGAGAAAAGCTAGTAAGGGTTCTTTAACCAGCTTTACATAGAATGTATTTCTTCATATTGTTTTGATGCCTTCCCTTCTAAAATTGATGTAAAACAGAAAACTCAAAAATACACAAACATGAAAGCAATGCTACGTTTGTTGATTTGGAAGTACTGGGATGCTGAAATCTCACAGTGCCCCTTTTGTCCAATTTTCCATCTATGGAAATTGTCGGGGCATTTGTCTGAAGTGTGGTTATGTCATATGGTCGTATCCCTGATGACTGAACACCACAGAAAAATCCTGGTTAGAAGGAGCATGTGAAACGTCTGGACCTTTGAAAGGTTCAAGCATGCGATGCATGTGCTTCATTATCCCAAATGTAGGATGCCTTCTGGATTCATAAAGCAATGCTTTTTGCAGTAGATGAGTTATGGAAAAACAGATAATGATTCATGAAAAAAATCCTACTTGCGCTCAGTTGGATGATCATCTTACTGCTACTTGCTTTTTTTCCTAAGCACGAGTTTGGGTGTGGGTGCACAGTGGCATGTGGATAGAGGAAGGGGGGACCATGTGTGCATGTGAGTTTATATATGGAATTAATATATGGATTGGGATATTCTTTTTAAGTCTGTAAAGTGTGCGTGCTGCTTTTATTCATTAGCACCTACAAAGGACTAATTGCCATCAGGCATGTAGGTGGAATTTTTGGCAGTGAGCAAGAAACGCAATAGGTTTGATGACAACCAATGATCTGCCAAAGCCTTGTCAGAAGAAGAAGCTAGTTTTGCTGTCACTCACCCACCCCTTTAAATTCAAATGCAGATGCTTCCAGGGGGTGTGTGGCACCCGTCCAAGTCAACGTTTGAAATGGAGGCCTCTTAATACTGTATATACAGACAGTGCTGTAGCTGTGGATGCTGCCTAATGCTTGAGGTGAAAGGGAAATGTGAAAGCTGAAATGGAGATAGGACAATATGGGCTGCTATGCCCTTAGTGACAATAGGGCAACAAGGATCTCACCAGGAGCAGGTGGTGGCTGCCCTGCAGTGTCCAGCAGGACTTCTTGCTGGGGAAACCAGCAACAAGGATTGACTTTAGGCTTTTAAACACCAGAGAGCTGTCATGGGAAATTATGGATTTGCGAGGATGGATTTGCTGTGCCATGGTTCACTGCATGACTCTAGCCAGTGTGGTACCCTTGTGCCTGAGAGACAGCAGCGTGTTTCAGGCATTGTCAGTATTTGGTTTGTATCTGCTGCTGAAGGACCAGAGACCCTGATAACCCAGGAGGCCAGAAAGGGCCCATTTGACCTTTGGCTTAACCTTGGAGGTGATGCTTTTGACCTCTTTTCCACTAGCTCCAGTTCTTCAGCTGGAAATTAAAGTTCTTGCAGAAATTCTTAGAAAAGGCCAGTGTAATAAAAGTGATGTGGCTAGAAACTATGGGTATGTTAACTAGTTGTGCTGTTGAGAACAGCACATCAGCTGTGGCTGGAAATTTGCCTGGGTGGTATCTGTAGAAAGGATATCTGCCATACAGTAAGGTACTACAGGATGTCCGCATAAGGAACAGTATATAAAGAATGACAATTTTTATCTCTCCATCAAAACAAACCATTTGAAAGAAAATTAAGAAAAACCATATATATTGCTCTCTCTTAGCATTTGCTTTTTTGCAGTATTAAGCTCTGTGTCTTTCATTTTGGCTGGAAAATGTGATTATATTCCTTTCAGTTAATACGGATGAGTTCCAAATGTATGTGGTGCATAAGATGGGCCTGCATTAACATTGCTTTTGACTTCCATACATCTAAACATCCACTTACAGCAGGTGTTGAAGAAATTTGTCTAATACATGACAAGGAACTGTCTTTGCAGCTTTTTTTCAGATTATTCTAAGGATAAATGTAATCCTTTAGCTTTAGTGTAGAGCAGGTATTAATTGTCTCTGAGAGGGCCTACGCTGATGTGATTGAGATGAGTGAGATCTTTTGAGTCTGGCTCAAGTTCTCTTTATATCCTGGAGTCAAATAACTCCACTCCACTGGGCTTCCTGATTGCATACCTCCCCTCTCACCTCAGATGACCTCCTTCTTCCCCCCAGAAGGAGGGAGAGGTGCTAATTCTGCTGGAATGTGGCATTTATCACCTGCTGAGTTCCAAGGGGATTAGTAGGGTTGCTACTTCATACCGTATTTGTTTCAATATAGTTCATATTCGTTGATTGGTACCTATAACCTTTTTTACAGGTTGGACTTAGCTGTAAGAAATTGATACAGAAGTACAAGAAATCTGTGTAGTTGATCACGGAAAAAAAAAAATAAAAAATCCCCTGCCTACCCCCCCAAAACATGTGTGTGTGAGTGAAGACATGACTGAAAGCAGGTTATCTATTTTTTAAAAATTAAAATTTATATGTTATACGTGAATTCACATATTGGACTAATTTCTGCAGTGTAGAAGTCTTTCCATAAAGTAATATTGTATATCAAGTGTCTCATAGGGCTGTTGTGCGACTAAGAAATGCTTGCTAATCACTTTGACAGCTTCAAAGAAGGTGCTATGAAAGTAATAGTTATTTCTGTTCTGCTTTTTTAATTTTCCATATTACAATTGTGATCAGGAATTGGAACATCTACTTTTATCAAATGGTGGGTGGTATCTACTTCAGTTCTTATGCCTATTTCTCCGAGTCACAAACTGACATTAGAATAACAAATAAAGAAGAAACGTAACTGGGTGGTCCTAGATTTTATTTCTCATAATGTCACAAGAATAACTCATTCAAATAAAAATAATGCTTCATTTACTGCACATGTAATTGGTATGCTTCGGCGGTGAGTTCTCCAGATTAGCAAGACAGAGACTTTGAGGCCAAATTCAGCCACACTTATCACATTTCATGAGAGTCCTTGCCAAACTATTTAGTACTGGCCTTTCTGGTGTTAAGTACTATTCACCGTAGCAGAAGTTATGTGGTAAATTTTATTTAAGAATGGGGAAAACTGTTTTGTTGGGATCTGATGGTCTGTGGAGCCTACAAAAAGGTAGTTCATGCCTTTATACATGCCCTCTTCCCTATTTTCATTCTTTGTATTTAATTGAAAGACAGCTTTACAAACACAGAACTGCTTGCTTCCGCTTTCTATATGCGGCCACTCTGGTATTTGCCACAGAAGTATTAAATAGTCACCACAGGGAATGTGCACTTGTGAATGGGAGAGGAGGTAGCCCATAGCCTTATTATTAATATAAGTAGATAAAAAGAACAGAGACTATCTGATTCATAGAAAACTAACAAGAACAGCATCTGAATTTACACTGGCCAAGAAAAAATTAAGAACGTGATCAATCTCTATGTCCAAGGGCACGAGCTGATGAACAGCTACAGTCAGGAAGAACTTCACCCTATGGCAAAGTCATCACAACTTTGTGTACTGTTAGAGTTTTATGTTCTCCTCTGGAGAATCAAATGCTTTCTCTTAAGCAAGCCACTTGCTAAGAGAGGACACCCAACAAACAGGGGCATGGAAGTGCTCTGGTACTACAGCTTTTCTCCTGCAACTGTATTTCATTTGTCCACCTACATATTGCCCGAGTATTTAGTTGAGCCTATTTCTTATTTGTTGCACAAGTGTTGCATTTTGGTTTTGAAGTCCAGAGTGACTACATTATCTTGTGATGCTTGTGGATGTTAAGCCACTGATGCTTGTAGGTGGAATTAATATTGCTTTAGTTGTAAAGACAAGGCTTCAACCTGAGCGTGGTACTGCTGAGAGATGGAGATATGTAACCTTTCTTTGCCCTTGGGCTGGATTACAGTCCTTCAGATAATATTTGTAATGCACTTATCAACTAATGATTGATCAAATAATGCTTGTAATCCATATATCGGCCAATGATTCCAGGAGTCTGGGGACCTCCAAGCAAAAATGATCTGTGTTTCCCTGGTGATTTTTCCTCTCAAGAACTTGGGAGATGGTGGTGTTGGTGAAGTAACCTTGACTACAGCTCCCTTTTCTTTTTTTTGTGTAGTAATTTTGGCTATTGGATTTGCATGATCAGGCCTTTTCTAGTCTGGTCTTGACTGCTTTTTCTCTCTCCAAAGAGAAGCCCACTGGAGCAGTAGGATCTGTGTCATGCAGAATTCCTTCTTGAAATTTCAGAAGTTCTTACCCTTCTCCCCTTTGAATTGGAAATGCAGTAATTAGACCAGAGGTAATCCCAGCAGCTCTCATGATGCATACATAGTCTGTGGCAAGATGTGTCCAACGCATGTTGCTTGGTATCAACATACCTGGATCAGCTCATAAAAATTCCCAGTAAATTATATTCTGCAGCTCCTCTAGGTAGCCCTTCCAGTGCTTCAGAACCATTATAAATAGATATTTAGAGAAAACTTTATTTAAAATTAAGCCACATTCTCCCCAAGCCACTCCAAGTGCATATGGAAAACATTGATCACCATTGTCTCCGTAAATGCTTCTTACATCTTTGAAGGCTGTCATCCTGTCTCTACTCCCCTTTCTCCTCCCTAGTAAACAAGACCACTTCCTTCATCCTTTTCTCATATTAGCCATTTTTCTGGTCTCACAAATTTGCCTTGATTGATCCTATGGCACAGTGCTGAAAACTTTACTCAAGTCAACATCTGAGGCCTCACCAGAACTGGGCAGAGAAGCACAATTCTGCTTAAAAGCCAAAACAGTTGAATCAAAACCAGTAAGTTTAAATATTTTAATGCTGTCAATTGTGTACCAGTGTAGGTCAACTTGATAGTGAGGGCTGATTAAGAATTTCTTTTTAATTACAGAGATAACTAAGCATTTAAACAGAGGTAAAAACATTAATGTTTAAGCTAGAGAATTATGAACTACAGTTGCTTGGGTCTTTCTGAGGTCAAATGAAACAGGGCGTACTGTATTTCTGAAGAAAGAATGAGATGCAAGATTGTACTTTCCTGATACAGAATTTTACAATTCTAAAGGAACTGGACTCCACAAGTTGCTGTGTTCTCTATTTGTTCTTTATTATACACGGATATTGCAATCTGCCAGACATTAAGCAGATCTGAGCATACCCACAAGCTAATTTCATGAAACATCGGTATGCATATGTGTGTAACAAACCATGGAAGGAATTTTTACTATCAAAGATAAGAGAAAATCTGTAGATTGCTTTTTATTATCTTTTTTTTTCAAAGTATTGAAGTGTTTTAGAAAGGAGAAAAGAACAACAGAAGTGAAATGGATGTTTATTCTTCAGGCTGTTTAATAAAAGATCAGGATTTTCCAGTTGTGTAAAGCACTCCTTAATGAAAAGCCTCTCTGTTGATCACCTAATTTAATGTCTGAGGACAGTTAGCATTAGTTTACAGCATTACTTAAGAGGAAATTATTTAGAGCAAGATGTCAGGTACCTGTTCTTTGAAAGTACAGAGACCTTTTTTTCAAACTTCAGTGCTTAAATTTGCACTTCTAAATCTAAGCTTAGAAATCTTAAATCTTAAGGAGTGATGGGTTTGGGGGTGTTGGTTGTTGTTTGTTTGCTTATTTGCTTGCTTCCTTGTATTTGTTTTCTTTTTTTAAACCTAAGACAACTAGCGACTTGACTGTGGATGTTAGTGGAGGCTCTATGTTCTTTTTATGTTACTACGTAGGGCCCCTTTTAAAGTGCCTGAGAGTGGATTTTGGTTTGCCAGGTTTGAAAACTGAGTGGTAAGCTACAAAATAGTAGGAACTGTTTTTAAAACTTCATTTACATGTACTATTTTTATTCTGGCAAGTTCAGCATCTTCACACGAGCAAAAGATACAACATAGCATCTCAAATCTTAACATCATCTTAATTCATGGAAGTGCTGAAGTACAGTGGGCAAATACATACACATGTCTCCTGGGGAGGTATGGTGTCCTGAATTCAGGCCTACAAAAACACCTCAAGTAACTAAATAAAATATCTTTTTAAAAGCAAAGTCACCATCATTTTATATTCTACTGCTTCCATCTTAGTGAAACAGCGCATTGCAAGACACTGATCTGTTTTACTCAAGTTTTTGAGGAGTGTGACATTAATCAACATGAAGCTGGCCCGATAGAAAAAGCATCAGTATTTTTGTGAGAAGTGGCTTTGGGTGGAACTGGGGGCATCACAAAAGTGTGTGGGCTTTAGGTTTACTGTCTGACCCAAACAAAACCTAATGTTATCCACCTGTTTCAGTTGTTGCTCATCAAAATTATCTTAATGCTTTGAAAGCCTATTGATCATCAGGTCCTTTTGTGACCGTTGTAGCATTTAGGAGCCTAATGCCGTCTCACTAGCCTGTGGCCCTCTTCTGTTCCACAGAAAGGGTGTTATTTGGGACTGATTTCTTCGCATTGAAGTGTTTTTGAGGAGGAACGTAGAGTTTCTATTAGCTTGCCTTTTTTCTTTTTTTTTTTTCCACTTGTGGGGGAAAAAAAGACCTAGTGAAGCCAAGAGATTTTTGGGTTGGCATGGCTTTACCGCAATTCTGCATGTGATCTATTTCCTTTAGAGCGTAACATGGAAAAAGGATTTTATTGTTGCATTTATTTTGTCATCTCTGAATTGGGAATGGAGAAGGTATTTTATGCTTCTCTTGACCTGATGCACTTCTAAAGATGATGTTGCAGAGGAACAAAGCAGATTGCTTCAGTTGCATAAAAAACTCTGGGAGTGCAAGAAGAGAAGACCATGGCTGACAATACAGTTATATTCCATACCAAAGAACGTATATCTGTTGAATGGATTTCTTTTTGGTTTTGTGTTTGTCATTAAAAGTTCTTATTTTTCTACATCTCTCTTTCTATGAATCATTCAGTAATGTTAAATAAATTCCAAAGAGTGAGCAAATATTACTCACTGCTTTCCTGATACAGGTAGCTGCGTGGGCAGACAGGTGGAGGCAGGTTAGACTGTAGACATTGCTATATTTTCAGCATCTCCTTTAGCTGACTAGATCTTTCCTTTTAATCCCTCAAACAGATCAACTGTGCTCAGATTGGGGTAGAAGCAGTATCTAGATATTTGCCACATGACTGAAAAATAATAATAGGGAAAAAAAATCCCAATGAAAATAGACAACTTGTTTTGCACGGAGTAGTACACATTTCACGTGGATGACTCACCTGGCTATAGACCTGCATGATTGCACTGGATTTCCCACACCCCACGTAATAGGAAAAAAGCATTAGAAAGTGAAAAGGAATTTTTCTTTCCTCCTCTCCAAAAGGCAAAGCACAGCTGTGCCTGTTTTAGCAAACAATACTAAAACCACTGTAGTTTAGAGGTGTTGTTTCCAACTCGAAAATATATCATCTTTGAATAAGAAGGAACCCAGACAAAATGTCATCCTTCACTCCTGATGTAATTCTTCTAAAACCCCAGCCTGTCATTAATACTCTAACATTATGTATGTCTTGTCCTCCAGCTGCTGTTCTCCAGCGAAGATATTTTCAACAAAATCTATCCTGTGGTGTGGGCTTTTTTAGTCAAATTCTCTTCTATGGTTAAACCCTTTTTGTCCTTTCTCTGCCACTACTGTTTTGTGTGGCTTTGTGCTATATTTCTCTATTGTAATGCTGGAACATCTAATTAAGATAGCTCAAATAGCTACTTGAGCAAAAATTTCATGGACTTCCAAAATGATCAAGCCCAGTGGCAAAAATTAGACTTGGGTTTATGCTCTGGCTTCAAAGATCCTTAAGATGCCAGGATTATTAGCCTAACATCCACTCCTGAAGTGGTGGCAGGAGAGGGACAGAGGGTCATTTGCTTTATGGGGGTTTGCAGTTTGGCAGAACTAGTCTGCTGTCTTCCCTAGAATGGTCTTGATTAGCAAATACCTTCATTGTCTGACTAATTTCTTTTTGTAAAGAATTTTTTGGATGCTTTTGGGTGAGATGTGCTGCACTTTACAAACTAATAAATACTAGTTTTTAAAAAATATGCTCAAATGCTTCTTGGAGGCCATGTCTTATAGTGGCTATGCAGGACACTTCAGGGTTTGTTTGTGCTAACCTCTTTAGTTAGCTGAGAAATTCCTGATGTAACCTACAGTCAGAATCAATTTAAGACTTGATTACCTCTTAAGATGTCCTTTCTAGCCTCAGACTTTGGTTGAGGCCTAATATTGCATATAAGGTATTAACAATAAGCATGTCTTGCTGTACTTGCACCACTTCACGTATAACGTGTTAGCCCCGTACCGACTATGGGTATAAACCGTAACTGGCTGAAGTCAATACAGCCTTCCACTGAAAAATGGGATGATGGTGAAGCTCCAAGATTTCTTATGTTTGCAGTCCTGGGGAGCAAATTGTGCTTAAAACACATGAGAGTTCTCAGGTTATCCCTCTTTGCTTTTATAAGTGTAGTTGATGTTACATAAATGGACTCAGCAGTTTATGCTGGTTCACTGTGTCAGAACAATGTCAGCAATGCCAAATTTCAACATTTTATTGGAAGACAATGCTTTCCTCCCAAAGGCATTCATATAACTATCCCAAAAGGAAAGGTTAACAGAGCTATCCTAAAAATACCTATTTCTTTATGGTGTTATAAGCTATAAAAACTATAAATACATATAAAAAAAATTATAAACTATCTTAAATTAATAATGAAGTCATTCATAACTTGAAAATGATTTACAATTCATTAGGAGATGGGATGAGGAGAAAAGCATGTAAAAGACAGCGCTTGATTATTCTCCTTTTTATATATAGCGCAGTTCTCAGCAGTAATGAATATATTAACCAAACAAATGAAACCTTGATTACTCTCTGAAGTATTCTGACAGCACACTTCATGAACCCCTCTGTGGGGAAGGTAGCCACTCAACCACCATCCAGTGGCTAAGTTCAATTATATATAGAGATAGTGCTAAACCAGCTCTTTTTGGTGTGCTTTGCTTTGTTGTTGTTTTTTTTGTAAGCACATCATTGCTGGTATTAAAATTTAATGTAGTTTGTACAATAAAAACCTTGTGTAATTTTTTTCTTAAATGCGGTGCAGCTTTGATTACATTTCATGTGGTTTAACATGTTTAGAGAATTATTTTAAGAAGTTTTACCATTTTAATGAAACGCAGACACTTATAAATGTTTCATGTCTGAAAGTTGTGTTTGGCTGATGTGAGGTCTGAAACTAAATCAGCCTGGCTATGCCTTATTAACAAACAAAATTTCAGATTTATAATATTCTGACTTTTTGGATAAGTGATGGAGAATATGTTCTTGGTAATGCCTGTAGTGACTATAGCTGCCAGCTGTAGCCCACCTCTTCCTGGAGAGTCATGAAATGAGCTGTTGCAGCATGAAAATTCAGCCTCTCTGCTGGAGAAACCTCCCTGTGAGCTGTTCAGAATCACTCTCGCTGGCACGTCTGCCTCGGCACTACTGTCTGCGTGGCTCATAGAGGAGCCAGATGGGCCAGCTCTCCTTTTTGGCTGTTAACGTTATGGAAAGTTGAGGAGAAATACACAGTCTTTAAGGTGTCTCTTATGTACAGCAGAGGCCAGCAGCAGTTTTGCCTGATTTAACCACCACAGTGACCCAAGGAACAGTCTAGAGGATGTAGAAATAGGGGCAATGGAGGTCACTCCTAGAAAGCTTTGTGATCTTCTGCCATGTGGTCACTGGAGGATTTTTGTTGTCTTTACAACTAGCAGTGAGTTTTAAAGCCAGTTCAAGATTTATTTCTTTGTGCTCTGGATGTCTTTGAGCACCACCCTGTTGGGACACCTGTGGGAAAATCCTGAAA
This sequence comes from Eurystomus gularis, assembly GCA_013400335.1. NCBI lineage: Eukaryota > Metazoa > Chordata > Aves > Coraciiformes > Coraciidae > Eurystomus > Eurystomus gularis. Next base: position 707,304 of record VZZY01006165.1, on the reverse strand, counting down.
AATACCAATGCCCAGTGTAGACAATGCTCCAGGAGCACTGTTACATCCCAAGAGTGGAGGTATCCTGCCTCTCTCTGCTAGTTAGATGAGGAAAAGATTAAGATCTCATCACAGCTCTGAGAGGCAGAGTGGTGGGGTAGGAAAGGGTATGTGATGGTTTCTCGATTTGCCTTTGTAAAGCTCGTAATTTTTCTTATGAGCAAGTAGAGATATCCCCAAAGCAAACAGCAGAACTTAGGACCGAGTTCTGAGTTACTGAGTCAGTTGTTTTGTTTTGGGGACTTCAGTGGGGTTTTTTTCCCCCCAAAGGTGTTAGCTCATTGAAGACATTTTCAGTAGTTGGTAGAATTTTTTTTTTTCTTTGATTAATTTGGGTAGGGAAACAGTCTGTGAGGAAAACCTTCAGGATTGATTGGAGTTTTCATTGAAAAGGCAGAGAAAACACATCCATGTCCCCTTATTTTTTTTTTTTTTTAAATCTCTTAAAATTTTTTATTCTTTCCTGAATGTACTGGGAACTTGCCACGTTCTGGGTCAGGAAAAAGACCACAACCAGTTTATTATTGTTTTTCCTTTTAATGAAGCTGATTTCTTTTCCCAGTATATGCACTTTGCAGTCCACTGATTTGGACAGGAAAATCTGTCCTTGTTAAGAAAAATACTGAATAAAACAGAGCTGTTAGCCCATATCCAAAAATATTCTATGTTTTTGTTTTGGGTTCTGCTGGAAATGCTTCATTAACTTTGCCTCAGGACACTAATTAACAAACTGGCCATTAATTGCTGGTAATAAGGAACTTGTCAGCAGTCATTGTTTCCTTAAACTGCCTAAATTCAAGAGGACAAGTTTAGGAGAAAGTACCTCTCTGAAAGATCCTTGTCTTTCCAACGAAAGAAACTCCCAAGTAAGTGAATGAAAAGCACCTTGGGACTATTTATTGTTGGATACTGTTAGTTTCGGAAGCAACAAGGGTTCAGCTAGAAATGACCAGTAACGTGGTGCTAGAATAAGCTGCTTCCTTGTAACATTTCTTTGACTGGAAACAAACCTCCCTAAAAATAGTCATGAGAGAGAGTGATTTCATTCCCGAAGATTGAAGTGGTAGCCATGTATGTATTTCTTGCCTGTCTTCACTTATCTTGTTCATGTAATAAATGGAATGACGACAGATACGTGTGGTGACATTACAGCCAGCAATAACAGTTGCTGCCATTTACTCGGCAGGCAAAGAGCTGGACTGAAATTGGAACAGGTATCTTACTCCCCAGGGCATTTGGAGAGAGGTTACAGTGCTCAGTTAGGGATGGAAAAGTATTTCGCTAAACAAAGATGATACTAATGTTTGGGAATTCACAGACAACTTCTGTCGTCTTGTACTCTGGAAGGATACAATGCTTCTATTTTCACAGTTTCTGATTTTCAAAGAAGATGTGGAAAAGGATACAAACCCAGATGGAATTCTTTGATTCAGAAGAGTTAGCAGTGGGCTCTTATGTTCTCTAGGTTATGTGGAGATTAAAAAAAAAAAAAAAAAAAGAAAAGATTTTTATTTTAAACAAGAAGAAACCCAGAACTCTTGAGAATGAGGGTGTTTTGTTCAGCTGATGTTTTGCTTTTCTTATGCTGCACTAAGGAGGCCAGTTTCTCATTTGATTAGCAATGACCCAGAAGACCAGCCCCTTTTTTCTTATTCATAGGCTTAAAATACCTTTTTAAACATCTGCTGTTGAGGGAATTTTACCTTGACATTCCTGTGAGGAATAGCTTTAGATAATGTACTATTGTATCTTCGTCTTTATTTTAATACCCCATATTTTTGTGGGAGTGTTGAGATTACATAGACATATATTGTTTGGATTATTAAAGACTGTTAAAGTAACTTTGATTATTGCAAAATGGATCAATGGGTGAATAAACTTTGCTAGCATTTAAAATTCAAATGCATAAATGCATAGACAAGTGTTCCATATCTAAAATGAAAAAGTTAAGACTCACAGATCTTAATTCAAGAAAATCATTCACACCATCTTAATTAGATGTAACCTGTCTCTTTACTTCTATATCTCTCCAATAACCTTGCAAAGATTGGGGAAAGAAAATTCAATTTCTGACAAGAGAAAACAATATATAAACGTACATCTTTTTGCTCCAATCATTGTCAGTTCACTTATTGCACTTCTGCAAGCCATTTTGGTATTAGAGAGAATATTGTGCTTTGGGAGCTTAAATAGATTTTGTTTTGATTAATTTAGGAATCTTTTTCTTTCTGGACTTTAATTAAAGGTGCACAGGGGAAAGAAGTGTAGAAAAACAATGGCTTCCCCAAACTAGACATACATAAACTGCAAGCAACAGGAAATAGAAAAGTTTAATGAGACTGCACGTCAGAAAAGATTTAGTGACCTTATGGTACCAAAATCAAGATGTATTAAACCTGATCGACTCTTTTTAAAGGACTGAGTGTTCATCTCTGTTAAGCCAGATTTACTTAAATGAGTGTGGTGGGTTGATCCTGGCTGGATGCCAGGTGCACACCAAAGCACTCTATCACTTCACCTCCTCAGCTGGACAGAGGAGAGAAAATGTAACAAAAGGCTCGTGGCGAGATAAGGACAGGGAGATCACTTGGCAATTATGGTCGCAGGCAAAACAGACTTGTCTTGGGGAAATTAATTTATTGCCAATCAAATCAGAGTACAATAATGAGAAATAAGAACAATACCTATAAACACCTTCCCGCTACCCCTCCCTTCTTCCCAGGCTTAACTTCCCAGGCTCCCAATTTCTCTGCCTCCTCCCTCCGAGTGGCCCAGAGGGATGGGGAATGGGGGTTGTGGTCGGTTCATCAGATGCATCTCATTCATCTTCACCCTCTTCCTTGCTCCAGTGTGGGGTCACTCCCATGGGAGACAGTTTTCCACAAACTTCTCCAGCAGAAGTCCTTCCTCCAGTGGGCTACAGTTCTTCACACACTGCTCCAGTGTGCTTCCTTTCTGTGGAGTGTAGTCCTTCAGGAACAGAGTGCTCCGCTATGGGTCCCCTGTGGGGTCACAAGTCCTGCCAGCAAACCCGCTCTAGCATAGGCTTCCTATGGGGTCACATCCTCCTTTGGGTGCACCCATCTGTTCTAATGTGGGGTCCTCCACAGGCTGCAGGTGGATATCTGCTCCCCTCTTAATCTCCATGGGCTCAAGGGGGCAGATTATCTCACCATGGTCTTCACCATGGGCTGCAGGAGAATCTCTGTTCCAGTGCCTGGAGCACCTCCTTCTTCACTAACCTTGGTGTCTGCAGGGTTGTTTCTCTCACTCCTCTCTTCTGGCTGCTGTTGCACAGAAGGTTGTTCTTCCCCTTATTAAATATGCTACCACACAGGTGCTATCACTGTTGCTGCTTGGCTCGGCCTTGGCCAGCAGTGGGTCTGTCTTGGAGCTGGCTGGCATGGGCTGTATTGGACATGGGGAAAGCTTCTAGCAACTCCTCCCAGAATTCACTCTTGGAGCCCCCCTGCTACCAAAACCTTGCTACAAAAATCCAATACAATGAGCTGTGAGAAGCAAAAGTCACTTTTGAGAGCCTGATTCATGTATTTTAATAACTGCAGCCACAAAGGGAAAATGCAGTGACATTTCCCTATGTTATTTGTGAAAATCAAGCCCACCTGATTCAGTGAGGTTTTAAGCTGACTGAGGAGCTATGGCAGAAGATTAAAATAATGTGGTTGGATTAAACTCTAAAGGCAAAACTGACTGGAAAATCCTGTTTTGAAAGAAACCATCAAGGTTCTCAGTCAAATTTGGTATTTCTACCAGTGATCAGGAGAAGAATACAGAATGTGCCTCATTAAATTTGCAGATGATGCTAAGCTGGGAAGGGCAGGAGGCCTGTATTGGAGAACTGGGTTTCAGAATGGTGGAAGGCTGTTGTAGGAATTGCTGTAGCTTACAGGCTAAACATGAGTCAAATCTCCAGAGGTCCCTTCCAACCCCTATGATTCTATGATACGTCCCTGTTGTGGGGGCAGAAGGGAGTGTGTATGAGGATACTTGAGGGGAAGTATATCTTGGAAGAGGTGTGAAGAAACTTCATACTATGCTACACATGTTGTGGTAAGAGTCAAGCTGGAGGACAGAAATGAATTCTGAAGTCTACTCTCCCAGAATGGTGGGATCTAGTAGAGAGGTTCCAGTGGGCAAGCCAGATGACTTAGAGCATTCACGGTGATGGAGTATTGCCTTAATTTGGGCTTGCTTCATCTAAAGTAGAGAAGACTGAGTAAGGATATGATGATAGTCTCCAAATATTTTGAAGACTGCTGTAAACTGCAAATATTTTCCTCCTTTTTTTTTATACCCACATAAGGAGGAATTATGAGCTTATACTTCACAGAGAAATATGAAAGTGAGACGTTAGGAAAACTTTTCTGACAGTAAGGGCACTCATGAGTTGAGACTGGTGGAAATTTTATATTGTCCATAGGCACCGTGAATGCATTTTCACAGCCATGTTGGATGAACATCTGTCAACAAAAGCATAAGTATTGTTGTTGACTTTGGAGTTACTGCAGGTTCATGGGTCTACTATGGACTGAACCAGGGACTGAGGAGCTCTTAGGATCCCTTCTAACCCCATGGCGATTCTATGTAGTTAAACACCTTGCTGAACCCACTCAGCTGGGAGGAAAACTTTTTATCTATCAGCTTTTAAAATAAACAAAACACCTATTAGTGAGATGAGTCCAGGGACACACATTTAAAGACAGAAAAGAAAGGTACTGAGATTTAGTTATAATGGTGTCGATCATTATAATGAATACAATAGAATAGTAAACTGGGGAGAACAAAGTAAGGGTTTATGCTGCAGAAGCACCTTGAGCCCCTTTCTGGAGCTGGGATTCTAGTAGAGATTATACCAAGATACAGCAAATAGCTGATTATGGCTCCAGAAGTTTAACACCTGGATGAATGACAAGAAACAACATGTGGATGAAGCAAATTGGTAGAACTGGATAGTGGGAGGATGAGCTCATTTACAGAACAGCTATCACCTAATGCATCTCTCTTCTTGGCTGCACCTTACTGGCTGGCAGTGTTTGGTAGGTCTTGTGGCAGAAGCAAGCCTTAAGGTGGGATTAAATCCAAACTAAATAGCTCTTTATTTTGAGCTAAACATACCCTAATCTTATTAAATGTTTAGGGGAATTTTAGAAGGACAGGTGAGGGAGCGGTGGGTAATGCTCCGTAGCTGGGTGAGTTCCTGCAGAAACCTGTTTCTACTGCAGAAAAGGGAGCAAGGGGTGGGGAGTGAATTCCTCCTTGTGCTCACTGGAATGGCACCACCTTTGGTCTTGGTCAATAAGGGGTTTAGGTGTGCCCATGCAGTGTCTGTTCTCCTTGAGCTGTTTGTTTAGAGATGGAGGCTTGGGTGCGCGCTGGTTAAGGTTAATCCACTTCCTTTCTTGTGCACTGTTAAACCAATGGCTTGAATGCTGAGATAACCCTCAGCACCCTCTGGTTTCAGAACTGATTCTCACTGATCTCAAGTTCAGCCTTGGAAAAGCAGTCTTTTTTTAAATCTCTCTAAAAGTAACATTTATTTACAGAGAGGGATTTTGAAAGTTGGTGAATTATCTGTGGGGTTTTGAAATGAAGTGCTGGTCATTGTTGTCAATAAAACTATGAAAACCTGTACCTAGGCATTATATAAATAACAAACATTAATTTGGTGAAACATTTCAGGGATGTCTGTGGGGAACGGTATTTTTCTTTCTACTTTTAGAATTTGCTTTATTTGTATTTCATTTTATTTGTGTTTTTCTTTGGGCTATTTAAAAATTCTTGAGAGTTAAATATGACAGGTTGTATGTGAAATGAAGAATTGAATTGCAATATGATTTACCACATTTTTCCCATGCCATGAGTATATGAATTCCTGCTTACATAAGAAAATATTTGAACATAAGCAATAATTTGGAATCAGATTGTGCAGGATGAATCATGAGACAAAATCTCATTAGAGATCCAAAAAAATATTCTGGCTTTCCTGCCAGAGTGTTTTCATAAAACATTTTTTTCTGAAAAGGAATTACTCAGAAGGTAATTTTTCTTTCTTTTTTTTTTTTTTTAAAAAGGGTAATAATTTTTAAAAAGGCAGCCAAAAGTTGCAACCCGATTTCACACTGTGATCGTTTACATATTGTTGCTATGAGAAGTATATACATTATATATTTAAAAAAAAAATAAAATCTGTGTTTAACTTTTCCGTGATACAGATGACTCTTCCTAGGGCCCTTCTGTTCTGCAATTAAAGAAAAAGCTACTGTCTTGGAGTCTCACTTCTCTTGCTTAATTGCTATAGATAGAATTATTGGGCAGTGGAATAAAGTAGTCTATGGTCTTCACGCTGATTTTCTTCAAACCAAAATTATCCAAATTCCCAGCTACTTCATGTTTAGTGTGAACATCATAGGCTATGAGTTACCAGCTTTTCTCTCTCTTGTGCTCCTATGCTGAAAGCATGAGCTTGTCTTCACTTTCCAGCCCCCTTCTGTGTAGGAAATGCTGCCTGAAGTTTCCTCTCCTGGGCTACTCTCACCAAGATGACAAAGGAGGCACAGGGTGGGCTCACAATCCTGAGCCTCCAGGAAAACACTGAGAAGGGCCCCCATAAGTCTCTAATGTGGCTCTTGCTGAAACTGAGGTGGGACAAAAAATAAATGTGGCCATTTTTCTGAGAAAAGAAGATACTTTTTTCTTGTCCTACCCTTTCAGCATGAGAAAAGAGATGTCAACTCTAAAGCGTCTTGTATACAAAATACACGAGAGTGGTTGCTGCTTTAGAAATTGTGCCACCTAAAAATATAAATGAGTAATTCTGTGGCAGTTTTGAGCTGAGTGATTATTTTAACATGATAGAAATGGTAACTCCAAATCTTCATGGGAGTTGCCTTTGAAGTTATCTAAAAGGGTAGTTCCCTGCAACCAGCAATATAGGTATAGGATTTCACAGTTCTTCCGCTTTAAAAAATAAAAGTTTTTAAAAATCTGTCAAAACATTCAACTTTATATTTTAAAATAAATTTTCTAAATTCAAAGCAAATATCCATTTGACAACTTGGGACAATTCATATTTTAAAATAAAAAAACTAATCTAAAAGTTGACTTTTTGTTTTTAAAAGTTGGTAACGTTTCGATGGTACCAGTTGGAATGTGCAGGCTTTTTTCTTCCTTGTGGGAAAGGTCTGATACTTCAATTTTTTCAGCACAACTTTTTGGGATTGTAAACACTCTAGAACACAGGAAATCTGTTTTCCACCCCTACATGCAGAGGCACAAACCTGTGGCTGTACAACACGTTATTTATTGGAAAAGGGGAGAGTATTAGTATAGTATGGTTTTTACCAATGTATGCACAAATAACTACCTGTAGTTAGGCAGTTAACTGTTAGTGTCTTAGAGCTAGGAGCTATGAAAAAGCTGCCCTCTAAGCAAACATGCTGGGTTGCCAATTTCAATGCCAGTCCCTGTGGTCCAGCTTTCTTTAGGGGTGCTACACATGGAGGAGATTAGAAAGTTCCTAAACCTAAGTGCACTCAAAGGTTCTCTTGGGTGGTTGGTTTGTTGGTTTTTTTCCAGGGGAAAGATTGGAGGGGGTGGTGATGTGCAGTGAGTGTATTGATCTTCAGCTTTTTTGTTGCACAGTTCATGAATGTATGTCCTAGTGTATTGTTCCAAATAACTTTTGGATCCACTGGCTTACTTCATACAAGTTGGATAGAGGAGTTAAGGCAGAGGGAAGAGCAGAGGCCTTGTACCCACGAAGGAAAGGGCAGTGGTATGAGCTTTCCCACAATACACATCAGAAAATTCACAGAACACAGAAGCCATCAGAAACACTAAAATCTAAGGATCGGGGGAGAAATGGGAGTATACATATTCCTAAGCAGCTATTTGGACTTTCCACAAGAAAGAAATGTGCAGGAAATAAGGCTTCATTATCTCTAATGCCTGCAAAAGACTTGTTTAAACCCTTCCTCCTTCTCTTCTCCTTCTTGCCCCCCTCCCCAATCTCCTGTAAGTATAATAAAACCTATTTGCAAGCGAGCCGATTCCAAAGTAAAATCTTCCAGAGTGACCTGTCGAGAACAGGGCTGCAATATACGGAATATAGTCGCAACACTGTGATGTAGCAAAGTGTCTGTGTGGCAGGAAGGTGGCCACTTGGAGAGAGCAGCGAGGGGTTGATGTTCATCCAGCGCCACAGACTGTCCTGGGACGCTGAGCTGGCTAGAAGTGCCTTCATGCCAGCAGGCAGCCTAGAGCTGAGTAAGTGGCCTGGGAATGGCTGTATCCGCTTTTATGGACGTTTTCTTCATTTGAGAGATTGTATTATGAAGCCAGAGGGAGTGCTTCAGGCAGAATATATAAATTAACTGGTTACTGAGCTGTGTAGGAGGGACTGAAGTGCTGGAAAGAGAAGCTTGCAATAAAACCTCCGTCTGCGCGCTGCAGAAAGGCGGTCGACCTGCCCAGGTCAAACCTCACGCGCTATTTCCAGCAGACGAAGGTGGTGGCCTAGAACAGCTCTGGAGGTTGAACTGCTGAAAATAGAAACTTGGCTCGCAACGCTGTTTTTCGACAATTGCATTAATGTAAGATTTCCAGCTGACATGGGTGGAAGATTCAGGATGTGAATCCAGAGACACTCTCAAACTATCCCAGAGTCTGGAAGCAGAGTTTGGCTACCAGTCCGTTATAAAAAAGCAAGTTTATAGAACTCAAATCCAGTTCAAACTATCAAGTGTCCTCCAAAATTTAGACGTAGTTGGATCAAGCATTTTGGTTACAGTCCATCTCTAATTTTCACCAAATGTTCTAAACTTCTAAATCCCCTTTTGCTCCTACTTTTCTTTCCTGACTGTATTTTCTTTCATATTCTTGTCTGTTTAAAAACATCAGACAGGGTTTTACCAGGGAGTTTTATTACTTTGGAATGCTCTTAGTTTTGTCATCTGCTCGTCTTTTTTTTTTTTTTTACTCCCCCCTGCCCCCTGTAATCTGTTTGAAAAATTTGTTTTATTGTGTAATTGCCGTTCCAAGGCAGTAGCTTTTAGTCACCTGTACAGTCCATTACACTATCTGCTCAGAACCAGACACAGTAAAAAATATAGTTTGTGCTCTACACTACCAAAAAGTTTGTGGGCTTTAAAATTTTGAAATATCCAAGTGTATTCACGGAGAAGATGGAGTCATCTTGGGCTGTTTATATTTAGAATTTTGTAGCTCTAATGACAGTATAGATGGAGTACGTGAAAAATATTGTGTAAAATGTGTTTATAATGGAACTTAGTTCATTAATTGATAATTTTATTACCTATAAAAGCCATGAATCACCTCAAATGGAGGGTTAGAAAAGTACTAGTCTCTTTAATCCAGTACATAGTTTTTAGTAGCAGTCTAAGCAGTGTGAAGACACAGGTCACTGTAATGAAGGCAATAGGAATATCAGATGATATATTGCTGTGGCTTTTATACAATGGCTCTGAATACAAAAAGCAGCCAAGAAACACATATATTCTCTTTCAGACTCATCTATAGGTAGCAAAAAGGTAATCTAACAACCCTGACTTCACGGGCACAATTGTAGCAATATAGAAGGACAAACGGGCTGAAACTGCATTTATTCAGCCATATAATAATGAGAAATTCAATATGAATATATTACTGTATATCTGTATATGTAGTGGACTCTTTCTTCTGGAAGTGGGCAAAACCAGGACACACATGCAATATGAATGCTTTTTATCAAGATGTTGAGATGGTTTTATTTTTAAAATGTATTTAAATACACCATTTTAAAATCTAAATGCTAGAAAAAGTTGAAAGTCTGTTCTTTATTGTAAAGTGGTTACTGTTAATATTTAAAGAAATGACAAAAAAATCAGAGGAGACAAATGAGGAGAAATATGTATCTTTGTGGTCTTATCACTTTTTGCTTGTAATAACAGTTACTAGTATAGTGCCTTATTAGCACAAAGATTTTGGTTATGTTTGTACAGTGCTTAGCAGAGTCATCCAAATATGCCTGGGGTCTTCCAAGTCCAGCAGTGTAAAGTATGTGCAGGAGAAACCTTTTCTCTGCTCTGGAGGATATGAATAAGTTTGTACAGTCAGGTACTCGGCTGGTAGGAAGTGCTATTCTGTAAGACTGTTGGCATGAACTTAGGTCAGTCCCTTATGTATCTATATTGATAAAGACGTACTTAACCACACAGTCACATCCTTCTCTTTTTCCGCGTAATCTTTTGCATTATTCACACCACAGAATGGATAATATTCTTGGAGTTTCCAGTTAATTGTTGTTCAGTCATTTCTCACGTTCAGGCTATGCTTCAAATATTGAATAATTTCCTCAAAAGTGTTTTTTAAAAAGAATTCTTATCAGTGCACTTTCAAATTGTTTCAAGAACTTCTCTCACCACACGAGTGAAACAAAGGAAGTGTTATCTCTGGTTTGCGTCTTGGAAACTGATGTGCAGAGAGATTAAGCTAAACATATCCATTCATTTTAGGGAAATCTGAGATGCCCAGGACTTGATTTCTTTTCCAAGTACTAGGAATTAGCTTGATCTATGCAATGCAGGATAGCTGCAGTCATATGTGACCAGCACTTACGTAATTCAAAAATCAGCATTCAAGTTAGGCATCCAGAAAATGAGTTAAACAGAACTTGTGACTATCCCTGACAAGCTATATATAAAAGGCTTACCTGACATTTCAAAGGCCATCGTTTGAGTGGCTTTTTGTGGGGATCAGAAAAGGCATATCCTTGGGGTTATAGCAAGAAACGTTACTGAACTTCTTTCTTGTCAAATGGGACCTGAACAGTTTCTTTCTGCTGCGCCCTAAAACCTGCACTCTTGGAAATAACCAGAGCCTTTTTATTGAAATTAACAATAATAAGTAATTCAGCCTGTTTAAAAAGAAAAAAAAAAACCAAAAAACAGAGTAAATAATTCAAGCAATTGTAATTTGTCAGTCAGAAGCAAAGAAAAACAGGATTGTGCAAGAGGTTGCAGTGAACGAATGTTGATAGAAGGGAATCTGATTGTGATGCCTGCAATAATAGATTAATCTCAGAAAGTTGCCTATCTCAATGATTGTAAAAACATCAGTACATTATACTGCAAATACAAAAAGAGACAGAAAGGGTGCTACACTTTTCTGTTTTCCCTGTGTTCAGACAGGAATGAGTAGCTTGACCACTGAACTCAGCTCCTGCCTTTTTGTGTAGGCCAGCAAAACTTCACTGACCAATTATCAGTTGAAAATTGATCTGCTCACAGGGATTGCAGCGTTATGCACAGGGCCATTTGGGGATGGCAGGTCAACGAGTTGCTTCCTTGAAGGCTACCAAAACTAAAAATTTACTTCAGCTCTGGGAAGTTTGCTGGCAGAAAAATAACTTGGGGAAAATACCATATTTATTTGCTCCCTGTTGCTTCCACATTGTGTAGTCTCCATTCCCAATTGTAATTGCATCGAGCTGCGAGGGTTGGCAAGTAGAATGCAACAAAAATGCCAAACTCCAAACAAAGTGAGATTCTTTTCTCTTTCTAGCTCACCTTGCATGACAGGAGCTCCTCAGGCTGACTTGCACCAGTACCTGTACAGAGCCTGTGCTTGAGAGGATTCACAAACACATGCCACCGAAACGTGTGAAGCAAATTCAATTGTGTGTAGGAAGAATCAAGTCTGGTTTATCCTCCTTTTCTGGCTGAGAAGTTTGGGGAAGCAAAAGCAATATTAACTCAGGCTTGCCTCTTCCACCTACAGACCCAAAGCTCACCTGTGAAGTGGACCTGATGCCACTTTAATTCTTGGATTTAAGTAATTTAATTGACTATGGGAGGAAACTGGAAGGGGGAAGGGAGGTATTCCTGCTGCCTAGACTCTTGTTCCAGTTAGGGAACTGAGCTGAGTAGCTTGCCGGTTTCCTCCCTCACACCCCTTGGCAGACATTCAGACAGCAAGAGCAGAGTTTTGTCTGCTTCGGCAATGTTCTCCATGTCTCTCTGTGTTTAGTTACAAACTTAACTGAAAACCTACTGTCAACAGTGGTTTACCATGGAACATTGGATTTCTAATGGGAAGGCAGTTTTGGATGAAAAGATGTGTTTTTTCTATGGACAAGCTAGACTTTGGTGGAAAAAGCTGAATTCTAGAAGACTGGGATTTGAGAACAGTGGCATCTTTAGAAAGGGCTGTCTAGCAACAAATGAATATCTCCTCCTAATACAAAAGGAAAAAATATGTAAGTAAAAGTTCATCCAAAGAAAATATGGAGTTTCAGCTTGCTGAAGGAGAGGGATCCAAGAATCAAAATGAAGCTAGAATTGCTCTGGTTGTCTGAAGTCCCAAACTAGAAAGCCTTTAACAATACAAAGAGCGTCAATCATGTAATGTAAAGGTTTTAACTATGTCTTACAAATGAAGTTCAGCAGGCAAATAAATAAGAAAGCAAGTCCTATAAAAGAAAATAATCCTGTTGTTGTTGTCTAATTCAATGTGAACTCTTATGCTAGCATGACTTTGCCACTGTTTAGAATTGCGAAAGTATTTTCCTAGAGTTTTCAGAAATGATAATGCAATAGTATTATCAGAATTCTTGGAGGAATTAAATTTCTCAGCTCCCCGATTTATTTATTTTTTCTTAATCATGTATTTAATGTCATAGGAGGCACAAGAACAGAGTCCTGTTCAAAGTACTGAAGACAGACAGAACAGTAGCCCTCTTTTTGCTACAGGTAGCCAATATAAGCAGCACCATGTTGTTCTACAGTGACAACCCAAAATAACACAGCTGAAAGTTGTGTTACTGCATAATCTGTTATGTGGCGTGTTTTCTACAGAGTGTGGTTACCGAGGTGGTCCCTTCAGGCTCACTGTTACCATCTACAGTCTGGTTTTGTGATGCTAGATGTCAGTTTGCTAGTGCCTTTCAGAAAATGGAGAAGCTGTCTGATGTTGTTTAAATCCACTGGATTGTCCTTGGGGTATTTCTAGGCTTACACTCTCCGGAGGCTGTGGTGTCTGCCTGGAGTTTCTCAACAGCAGCTAACATACTCTGCCTCCAGAGTAGACCAGTATTGCTTCTACCTCCTCTGAAGTGGGTCAGAACTTAGCTGCTATTGAAGCCTGATATTATTGCTGAGTTGAGGTATCTTCACACAACCCACACCCCCATGTTGGCCAGGTTTGAGGTTCAGCTGCATATGAGGGTGTGGGATGTACGTTGCAGGAGTGTCTCACTTTGGAATGTGTTAATTTGGAATGGACCCCAGCATAACTTTTTTCTTTAAATTGTGTATTTTCTTCATACAGAGAAAATGCAGCAATCTATGATTAATGAGCAGATTTTCACAAGAATTAATATAATTCCAAAGTTCTAACCATTAAGTATAATCATTAAGGAATGTCTGAATAAATAAATAAAGCCAGCTTTATTCTACTTCTGTAGCATCTAAGATTCTAAATGCCTGACACTACATGTCGTTAGTGGATTTTGGCAGGTGTGGGGTTACCTGTGGTCATGATACATGGTGATTAAAAAAAAAACATTAGAAATGTGCAAAAAAGAAGTAGGGCATGTGGGCACGATATCACCTGCATTTTAATGATCTCAGAAAAGAGGGAAGTATGGCAAGCTTGCTTCTGGGGACTTTGTAAAAGCTCTTGTCAACTGTGGCATGCAGCATAGGAAGTCAAAGGTAGGGGGAAAAATGTCGCAGAATGTGAGCTTTAATTGAAAGCCTTATCACAAAGGGCAGGGCTAAAAATGCATAATTAACCTTAAGTCTGGATATTTTCTTCCTAATGCTTGCTCTTACTTTAAAGAGGTTATTTCTAGCAATATTCAGTTCTACTGCTTTTTAATACACAATCACAATCGTTGGCCGTCACAGGCCTTATCCTGAGATGCACACTACCTGGTGCGTGTATTTACCAATGTAAGCAAACCTAGTGATGTTGACAGGACACTGATTTATGGTAGTGATCAGCCTGATATTTTAATTCTGCCTGCACATGGGGAGGCACTGCCAGCACAAGAGCAGCTGCTGGCAAGTTAATCCCTGCCTGCATCCCTTTGCTGAGGGTAGAACTGCCCTTTCTATCCCTAACCCCATCCCGAAACAAGATTTCTTGTAAAGCGGCTTCACACTGTGATTCACTTTGTGGTGGGATTGTAGTGTGACTCACACTTCTCCACTACCACTGTGGTCATCTCAGGCTGGGGAGTGAGGGAACATGTGTGGTTAGAGAAGGGAAGAAGAGCCAAGAGGTCCATCTGCCCTGACAGTAGATGAGTTGTGTGAGCTTCTGGAAAACATGTCACCTCCTTGTGCTCCATCAAGCTTAAGGGGAGAGTGAACGTGCAGCATTCAAAATCTGTATGCTGAACCTGAGCTGGGCTGTTTTGGATAATGAAGTACAAAAGCAGCAAAATGAAGTTATTTTCCCCTGGGTATAACTTTTTTTATGCTTGGAATAGAAGGTTGTTGGGCATAGTAGATAAAAAAAATCAAGGTTTACACTTACAAGGTGTTCTTCTAACAGATGCTTGTAATCTGTGACTGATGTTTTGTGTATAAAAGTTGGTTCAAATTAAGACTCCAAAAGATGTCACTGGCAAAAGAATCCAGATTTACAAAGGTACCTAGGGTTGTCACCTGCACATTTTAGGGTGGATCTGATTCATCATGAGTGCCAGAAGAGCTGGTGAAAAGGATTCAGGTTTCCTCAGTACTCTCATCAGTGAAAGATTACTGTGTTTGTGAAGGGCTATATCGTGACCTAGGAAATAGTTCTTCATGATGGAGATGGGGGAGGGGGGGAAAGATCAATTTCTCCTATTCATAACTTTTCCTTTGAACTTTTGATGATGCAGTTAAAGTGAGACCCTATATTCAGCAATTCTTAGTTCAGGGTCAGCAAGAAAAAGCACATAGTCTCTTTCACTCATTCCTAGACTGTTTCACTGCTCCATACTTTAAGGCTCTGTAAGAAATTATTTGGTTTCCATTCGTACTCTATCATAACTCATAGTTCAAGGTTTTTAAAAATAATTCTCCCGGCCAAGTGCAGATTGCTAACTCTTACGTAATGCTCCACTGACGTAGTAGTGAGATTTTTTCCAGCATTGCTGAATGAGCCATTGTTCACATTTCGGAGAGGATTTGCATTTTGTACCGCAACTCTTGACTAGCCAAGTTATAACATTGGCAATGCTACCTCAATATGCCATTGTGATATTTCATGAGTTTCACTTATTTAAGTTGAGCATCTACTCTATCTGGGTTATAAGTTTCTCCTTCATAATTTTCATACCATGAATCACTGAAACGAGCCCCAACTTGGTATGAATGATCTACCTGCCGCTTGCTTATAAAGGCATCATTGGCACTGTTTCAGCAGTAATGCTCAAGGGTTTAGCTGGAACATTTCGCCATGCTCAAAGAAACCTGGCTGCCAGCGGTTTGACACTTGTTAGCCAGTCCTGAGTAACTAAGAATGATCTACTCTTATTACAGCCTCTAATGATTCCTTGATCTGCCAGCTATGACAGTCTGTCTGTATTTCTGGACTTTCCCCAGTTTTATTTATGAAAATTGTACTCTTAGGTGAGGGGCTCTGCAGCCTGACTTTATAAAAAATCTCCTAGGTTCAAGTAAGTGTTATCCTTCCTGTCAGTCTACCTCAGATCTTTGACTAGTCATCCTAATTCTCATTTCTTTCACTTCTCTTTTGTGGGTATTTTTCCAAATTAAGTGTGGTGGGTTAACCTTGGCTGAGCGCCAGGTGCCCACCAAGCCACTCTATCACCCCCCCTTTCCTTCCCCTCTTCCTCCTCAGCAGAGCAAAAAGAAAGGGGAGGAATATAAGATGAGAAAACAAAAAGCAGTTTAATAATAATAATAGAAGCAAAGCCAAGCAAATCCGTGCGCGGAAGCAAAGGAAACAAAGTTTTATTCTCTACTTCCCATCAGCAGGCGATGTTTGGCCACTTCCTGGGAAGCAGGGCTCCAAGACGCGTAGCGGTTGCTCTACAGGACAACGGCACGGCCCCCCTCTCCTCCTCCTTCTCCCTAGCTTTATAGCTGAGCTGACGTCATATGGTATAGAATATCCCTTTGGTCAGTTTGGGTCAGCTGTCCTGGTTGTGTCCCCTCCCAAGATCTTGCCCACCCCATCCCACTGGAGGGGTGAATGCTGGGATCCTTGCTCAGCAGTAGTCACAACACAGGTATGTTATCAGTACCCTTCTAGCTCCCAGCACAAAACACTGCTGCTATGTGGAAAACCAGCTCAGCCAGACCCACTACATTAAGTGAAAGTCATATCTCTCACTTCCTTCTCTTCTTCCTGTAAGGGACTTACCTACCTGTGGACATGCCCTTTACATTCATGGAAATCAAATGTAAGATGAGTGAAAGACCACAAGAATCGCAGCTGTGGAAATTGCAGCGGCTAAAGTCAAGCCAAATTATTACGTTTTTTACTTGTCTGGACAACCACGGTTTGCCTGTGCTGGACTACTTCTCTTTTTTCACTAATTGCCTTCAATTACCTGACTACCAATTTACTGAAGGCAATTAACACATCTCTAAAAGCTAGTCTTGGTAGATTTATTTCAGGATAAGAATTCTTGTGCTCCAAATAAGTGAGGTCCAAGAAAAAGGCTTGAGTGTCTTGGAAATATCTCATCTAGCTTACAAACAAAATAAAATTTTTTAAAAATGGATTGATCAGCAGTAAGCTAAAACTTGCATGAAGAAAAAAAAAAGCCTGAACCAAAACAACCTCAGCCTCTTTAATGTGTCTCATGCTAGACAAAGAGTTCATAGTTGGAGCTGGGGGGAAAGAAAGCTCAGAATCTATAAAAGGCATTGAATTGAAACTGTAGTTAGATATAAAAACCTGGTTATAGTCAGTATAGCATTGCATGGGCCTATGGGGAGGGCCAATGATTGGTGCATGCAAACTTCTTTGATATCAGTTCTGTGCTATTGAGACTTATGAAGGGAGACCTGGCTGTTTGCTGGGGCTAGATCCTGTGCAGTGAAAGCTCAGGACAACTTGTGAAGCAGGGCAAGAGATAGTGGTTGGGATTTTTTTTCCAAATATAACTGGCAAGGCAAGATCATTCCATATAGGGGGAACAAGTTTCATGTTTACAGAAGTTGGAGAGCTCTACTGCTATTGTGTTATAAAACTTGAAAGGGCTGGTGGGACTTTGGGAAGCAGAAAGGAACGAGAGGAGAAACAGGCAGAAAATATGGTTAAGAGATCACAAAGTACGCCCATTGTACTGGCTTGTTTTCTGTAGCTTTATGAATTAAAACCCGACTGAGAAAAGTATGTGGGCATCTGTGTGACTTCAGCTGCATAATCTTCCACTGTCAACAGTGGGAAGAGTAGAAAAAATGAGCAATAAACCCAAGCCCTGAAAGGAAAAGCTGCTGATTATATGGTGGCTTATGCCAAGTTTATTCTACATCAGCACCCTAAACTGACCGTTTGCTTGATGGGCCAAGAAGTAAGGGCTCAACTCTTTTGTTTTGGGGTCCATTATTACTATTGGATGTCTGATTTCACAAATGGAAGTGGTTTTTGATTATTTTAAAATCTCATTCATGTGTCAGGGTCAAGGATTTGAGGCTTAAGCCCTTGAAGTTAGTCCATAAGTACCTGTCAAGGAACTAGATTTTTCAAAAGTGCTTTTTAGCCTTTGTTCGTGAAGCTGGAACTTAAAAGACTATATTTTCCTGTGTTAAGAAGTATAGGTACTCCATATTTTAAAATCTCAGTTCTGAAATTAAGCTGAAAACTGCTCTAGAAGTACTGCCTGTTCCAGAAGTGCTGCCTCCACGCAGTATTACAATTTTGGGGAAATAGTGTCACATTATCTACCCAGAGAAGAAGGCACTCTGCAGTATCACTGGCATCATCACCCAAACATGGGGTGATATGCTGGCACTTGTGATAACCACTGTGAGTGGGTATCACAGCTGCTTTTTGACCACAAGAGGTTGCATCTTCTGGCCAGGCCTCACGTGCAGCAGCAGAGCAGTGTGATGAGCCTGCATTGCTCATGTCTGCACTGCACTTGGCACGTGGGTTCCGTAGGGGGCAGCTGCCTTCAGTCTCTTTGCTCCCTTTGTTAACTAACTACTGAATCCAATATAAAAAATAAACAAACAAAAGCGTAAGGGGAGAGCTAGCTGAGAGAACTGTGTGAAGCAGCAGTCGTCCAAGCTCAATTCTGGATTTAGGGTGATTTTTCATAGTGACAAGGCTGTAGTGTGTCCATTTAGTTTGCATTCAGGGAAGGATATTTAGCAAAGGACCTTTCCTTCTGTGTTATTGACATCTATGACAATTTAAGGCTGAGCTATGGAACTGAATTTTCCTTTACAAAAGCAGATTAAAAACAGCAAACGGCTTAGTCAGCAAACCACAGTTACTTGTTCCACAAAGAGGAGTCGAGTACGATTCAAGCAAGCTAACCGCAGCCTTGGACACCTGATCACATGAGAACAGGAAATGTAAAAGTCAACGTTCCAAACCAGAAGAATCGAGCTGTGATCAATGGAGCACTGTTGAAACTTTGGCTCGTCTACCCCTGAAAATCCTATCTGAAAAACTCTCTTATGCTCCTGGGCCGTGAAACTGAAGATGTGCTGTAGAAGAGAGGCTCATGGGCAGTTCTGTGTGTCCTTTAGAGGAAATATATCTCCAATGGCTTTGCTCTGGATACTAGTTAATATGAGATACTGCTTCCATCCATGCTGTCTGTATGTTAGAGGCTTTTTAGACTTGGGTTTCTTTGGTGAGATCCTTCTACGGTAGCTAAATTTGTGTGGGTGAGTTGTTTTGGTTTTTTGTTTTTTTGGGTTTTCTCTGGTTGTTTTGGTTTTGTGGGTTTGTTTTTTTTTTTTTTGAGCTATGGATGTTTTGCTTCATATAATTAAATCAAGCAATCAGTAGGCAGGTTTGTCAGAAGGATGTCACAACGCTGTCATTTAAGCTCAGCCTGAGGCAGTTCAGACTTCATGAACACCTCTTTCTCTCTGGGTCGGTTCTGATGCTTCAGCCTGGCTTTTTAGCAAAGTAGGTCTTGCTCCAGGTCCCTTGTATCCATTCTTGTAATGACAGAGATAGCTTTTCTTTGTCTGAGATGTCAGTGAAAATCCTGCTCTGAGTCTACAGCATATAAAAGAAGTTAAAGCTTTATTAAGGCTGATTCCTCCCCCCTCCATCTTTTCCCCGTTACGGAAAGGAAGCATCCTTCTGCTGCTTGATTGACGTTGCTGTTCTGGAGGGCAGCCCACACTGCTTGAACATGATCCTCGCAGTGTGGGGATGCACGCTAGATTTCTTCTCAGTTATGCAACATACTCGTTATGTGCCAAAGTAGAATAATCATCATTCGCAGGGCCACAGAGAAAAACACCAGAAGCACAAGGGCCAACCTGGGGGCCCCAGGGAGGCTAATTCAGAGTGGTTACTATGTCTCTGTAGAAAACCCAGAAGATGCCCAGGTGGGTTAAAAGAGACACTGGCTGAGCCCAGCCCTTCTTGTTTCGTTCCACAGCGTTTCCTTTTTCTACTCCCTTCCTCTCCTTGAAATAAGTAAAAATGGTTTCACAGTTTGGGAACCAAAGGCCATTTGCTTTGCTTTCTGTTGTATCCTCTACAACCTGTTCAGGCTACTGAAGGTGATGCTAGTAGAGTTTTTGTTTGTTGGTTTCTTTACTTGGGTTATTAATTGCCTACTGACTTTTTAGGTATTAACATTTAAGAATTATAAACACATAAGTAAAATGAACAACACACTTAAAGGCTGTAAGCACCAAAGTGCAACCTACAAAATATTTAAGTGATTTCCCCCTTTGATCAGCCCTCCACTGATGGAGCCTGACTGCAAGCTCACCGAAGCCAAAAGAAGCTGTCCTCTCAGAGGCTGGGGATACACCCTCCGGATCAGGCAGGACAGTATAGGAGCAGATTGCATTCTGAAGAATGTATAGTGGTGGTCATTCAGAAATTGCTTAGAGGCATTCTGCTTAGAAATCACTTATATTTATTAGGCTAAAGTCCTACTACAGGTCTGGGGCTTTTGCTGCAGCCAGAAGAAGAAAGGGGCTGGAAAGCAGCTGCAAACACCCAGCCCCACCATAAACTCCCTGCTGACACAAGCGTGTTGGGCTCCAGCACTCTACCTCCTACCTCCGTTTCCTACCCCTCATCACTGGGGGCATGTGGAGGCCTATGGTAGAAGGCAAAGGGCAGGGAATGGCCAAGCAGTGCTTCACCCATTTGAAATCAGGGTGTAATTTAGAGCTGTCTGGCAATAGCTAGGCAAGTGCTGACTCCCATCGCAAGTGAATTATAATTACATCCCTGCTGCTCTCTTCCCTTCTCTGTTTGTTCTTTTTTGTCTTTCTTAGCAGTTGTTATCCTAGCCCAGGATCCACTGGCTTTAAGGCAGTTGTGCTGATGATTGGAGCAAGGGTAAAAGAAGTGAAGATCAGGTCTTGGTGGATATTTTTGTCATGTTCAATTGCAGATTGTGTAAGGTGAAGTCTCCTAGTCCTTCAGTGGCCTGGGAGCCTGTTCCTGGTGAAAAGGACTTAGAAAAATCCATCTGTAGGGAAATGAGTAGACTGAAGACTGCAGAAAACTCGGCAGCTCACAATGAGGTTTTTTTATTACTTATGTCACTGTTTGGAAAAGTACTCTAGAATAATAATAAGGATAAAAACATCCTTAAAATTAGATAAGCAGGATATGTCTACTTTTCTTGTATGTAACAGAGTAAGACAGATAAAAAAGTACTTAGAATAAATCCAGAAAAGTTCAAGAGAAACTAACCTTTTGAACAAAGATTCAAATTAAACTTGAAAGAATTTTTGGTTCTGGAGAAAATGACGTATTTGATGATTACAGGTGAGATTTTGTAGGGTCTTTTTTCTCCTGAAAAAGGAGGAGGAGGAAGGCTATAGTCTGGTGTGGTTTTTTGTGGTTTGGGTTTTTTTTTTTAATACTCAAATGAAAGGAGTAAATTCAATGTATATACCATAATGTCAACTTTCTTATGCTCAAGATAATGTCACAAATACCACTATTAAGCCTCTCATCTGGTGATTTTTCTGGTGGAAGGTGTCAAATGTCTGCATTATTTTGTTGTTAAGTAACATGGAATAAGGAAGATTGATGTAAGTCAACAAATTTCTTAGAGACATATTTTTCCTGGTATTCTTTGATCACAAAATGAATCATGCTGTGCATTCTCTAACTTTGAAACAAAAAGCTAGGCTCCTTCCTTTAAACACAAAAGATGGAACTCCTTTTTAATGACAACATTGCAATCAGCACTATCATGATGAGCAAGGCCCCAGATATTTCCCTATGAAACCAAGGTTAAAAGTAGTTACCTCCTCTCCAGTATTCATTTAGGTTAGCTACATAGATCTGTAACAGTAGGAAGACTGGGTTTTCTTGACCTTAATATGAAAGACAAGCATGGATTTACCTGGGGAAACAGAACCATTTATTCTGCAACCCATTGCCTACTAGGTCATTGGCAAGTTGTGTCATCCTAAGGTGCTGTTTAATACTGTGGTTTGCTCCAGCTTCACTAACACCATGTACCAACCTCTCATGGTAGGTTCACCCATATCCACAGTGTGGTTTTCATCCTGCCCCTGAACAGAGATGAGTATTGCAGATCCTTCAGCTTTTAAGTGTCTCAGCAAGTTTATGCTGTCAGCTTGGTCACTTTCTTGTTTTGGGACATGCTCTTTAAAGAGCAGGAGGACACAATGCAATTATAGAAGCAAAAATATCTTATGTATGGTGGTGGTTTTTTGATATCTAGTTACTGTTCTTTTAGAAAGCAAGGAAGTATTTTGAGTATTTTCATTTCATACCCTACATGTCTTAACACTAAGAAATGAGAAAGCTTCTTATTTCCTACTGAGCTCTCTGTAGGAGAAAATGCCTTCCTTCATCTTCTAGTTTTCCTAATAAGATGGTGTCAAAAATAAGTTATTTTCAGTCTTTCAAGCCTTGGAGATAGTAGAAATACACCTTGTGTTTTAGGAACGGAATTCAGTACCTGTATCAGCATATAGGTACTGAATTCTGATATGCCCTTCTTGCTTATCTGGCCTGCCCAAAGATAGATGTTCTGGGCTTTCTCCTGCTTTTCTGGGATTTGCTTTATTGCTAAGAAAGATGGGGTTCACCCAAGATGGCCCACAGGATCAGGAACGTTTACATTCTTTTCCGCCAAAGTTACAAGAGAAAAATCAAACAGATAGGTATAAATGTCTGTGAAATTGTGCATTAATTTCCCCCAGAAAGGGAAATTTCAGATCAGCTGTCCCTGATTTCTTGCTGCCTTCATTTCTATTCAACTTTAGACTGAAGCAAAGAGCTTATTTTGGTCCTCTAACGTTGTCTAGCCATGGATATCCTTATCAACCACCATCAGAGCTGATAACATATGTTTCATGGCCATTTGTTCCCGTTGAAGATACACTGTGGTTTCTGCTCTGTAAGGAGGTAGTGCCTCTTCCCTTGCTTTCATACACTTGCTGGTACAGACTGGATAGTAACCAAAAGAAGAATCCTACTGTCCATATTCAATGCATGGATAAGACCCTGCTTTTTGGTCTCATGATTATTGTAAGGAGTAGAGGGAGGTTGTCACCAGCTGAATGCAGTTGATATCCAGTGGTCTTCTGTACCCTGCCAGCATGAGGGATTCTCTGTGCCTTAACAGTGACTGTTTCCAAACCAGAAAGTGATACTTGGTTTTGTTTTCAACCTTGTCCAATTGTATTATTTCTCCTGGAACTTCAGTGGTATTGTTCCACCCATTGTCTTTTGCCCATCTGACAGCTTTGTGGAGCTGGAAGATAGCACTATTCAGATTTGAAAGAGCTATTATTTAATTCCTGTGTTTCTTGGGGGAAAAGAAAAATAGCCCATTCTGGCGGTGAGGTGCAGGGGGTTGGCAAAGCATGAACACATTCAATCAGTTCCCCAACTCAGCTGGAGGCAACCCCAGTAATCCAAACTTTCTGGGATGCATGAACACTCTCCTTGCTTTGCAGTAACCCTTCATCTTACATTCCTATCTTTTTACCCCATCTGGCTTTCTCTACAACTCCTGGATTCCTTGTTTATTTCTTCTGTGTTGCTCAGTTTTTAAAGCCACTTTTTTTTTCTTCATCTTCTTTTCTCCTTACTCCCTCTCAGAGTCCCCTCTGTGGCAATGGGAGCCTGTGCACAGTCCACTCGGTCCTCTCTGATGAACTGCCTGGTGGCTTCTGGTGAGTGAAACATGAGCTTTATTTCCTGAGCTTTATGCTGATGGATTGATGTCCCAGCACAGAACTGAAATGCCATTCCTGCTGTCTCTGTTATTTCTCCTAAATTTAGGTAGTGTATATTTATTTCTTCACTTTACAATGGAAAATAATTTCCTGGTAAACTACATCAGCAATTCTTGTTCACAATCTTTGCTGGCTTCATGCAGGGAGTAGAGAAGCTCTCTTGCTTTGTTTTTTTTTTTTCCTCAGAACCTCAAGTTGTATTGGAATGTTTCACTTACGGTCAAGTCTCCTCCTTTCTTACTCAGGCTGTGATGAATAATTATCTATTGTATGGTTTTTGATTGATTTACCATAGGGAAATGAGCTGACTAAGGATTTGTGATTGTTGATTTCTTTTGAACTATAATGGAAATAAATCGTTGGTTTCTCCTGAACTGTAATGAAAACTCTTCCTTGGTTCTTATTTCACGTTCCTTTTATGTACAATAGATCAATGATTTCTCACTTCTATCAGGAGGCCCATGGCAATTATACAAGTACAAGGAGTTTTCCCTGCCTTGCCATCTTACTGTGATTTTTCTCATGCATGTTACAGTTTCTTCTCTGGAAGCCCATAGCATATACCAGAAGGTGAAAAGAAGGAATCTTTCTCACAGAGCTCAAGGATTCATGTCTTCCTCTTCCTATCACTGTTGCCACTAGCATTTGCAACTGTTATAAAGGCTTAAGAAAAGGAGAGGGTATGTGGTTTGTCTTGTTTGTTTGTTTTTTAAGGTTTTACTGTGCATAGTCTTTGCTTTGCCAGGGGCATTGTGATGTTCCAGTTCTGACATTCAAGGGTCAGTTTGATGCTGTTTCAGATGCTTTAGGTATAAGTAGAAAACTACATCATTGAGGTTTGTCTCTGTAACGCAGCAAACATTGCAAATGTGGGGTGGGGTGATTTGTTTGTTTGTTTTTGTGTAGAATTTGCATATATGGGAAAAAGCAAATTGGCAGCAAGGCAGAAAATGCCACTGTGATAGTGTATCTGTATCTAGCTTGGCAGAAACAAGTAATATATTGCGCAGGTATTGTTGTGACCAAGCTATTGCAGAATATGATTTGAATTGTTCTGGGGAGAGTAGAAACAATTGACAAAATAGCCAAAGTCGTTGCCTTTCACTATGTAAATACCTGCGTTGTTGGACCAAGACTTTGGATAATGTTAAACATTATTCCTTGGGAAATGAGACAGTGAATTTCAAAGGAAGTGGATGAAAAAATAATAAAACTCCTTTTGTTATATTCATTGGTGTGTTTATATGAACTATGGCTGAAACAATGCTTCTCACTTTCCAAAATCTGTTTGGACTTGGTTATTCTTCTCTTGCAGAGCAAGGAAATAAAGATTATGTTGGAAAAGATATAGAAAAGCAACTCCCCTTGTTCGATTTTTCCTGAATCAATTGGAAGAAATATTTGCTGACCCAAGAGTTTTTCCAGATAGGTACATCTGAATCCAATCGGAGGTTATAATGATAGTAAAGTGAAGGACTGGAGTTATTAAAAGACCTTTGCTTGGTGTATTTTCTGACAGGTCAACTTTACATCTATGATGGTAGTCCTTTCTTACCAAGCAGTGTTTATAGATAGATTTGATGATGACTCCCATTTCTTCAACCTTCTTGAGGTAAGTTGGTCCTAAGCTACTTTGGCCGACTTCCAGTTTTCCCATGTTTTAGGACCTGAAGTAGAATACCCAGCAGCAATTTAGATTCAGATCAGTCGTTATGCAGAGTAACCTATAATTTCAGAGACACTTTACATTATTCCCTGCCCAAATACAAAATTCAGGTTAAGTCCTATCTCAGGTAGCCTCAGACACTGTCAAAAGTTCTCCTGAAGTCAGGGTAGACAATATTTACTCTTCTGCCTGCAGCTACCAAGCTAGTCAATTAATTATGGGAGGTTATCAGGTCAGTTAAGTGTGAGGTGAGGCTGAACAACCTGTAGTTCCCTGGGTCCTCCTCCTTGCCCTTTTTGAAAACAGGAGTGATATTTGCTTTCCTCCAGTCATCAGGCACTTGACTCAGTGGCCATAGTTGTTCAAAGACAATCCAGTGTCACTGCAATGACATCAGCCAGCTACCTCATCACTTGTAGCTGTTCCACATTAGGGTCCATGGATTTATGTATGTCCAATTTGCTTAAGTATTCTCTGACTTGATTTTCATCCACCAAGGGTGCATCTTCTTTGCTCCAGACTTTTCCCCTGGTCTCTGGGGTCTGAGATCTCTCACTACAAAGTTTTGGTGAAGACTGAGACAAAGATGACATTCAGTACCTCAGCTTTTCCTAGATTCTGTGCCACCAGGGTCCCTGCCTCATTCAGGACCACATTTTCCCTAGACTTTCTTTTGGTACTTGTGGACTTTATAAGAAGCCCTTTTAGTTGCAGAGAACACCTTGTTCATCCATTCAGGCCTCCTGGTGTTTCTGTCAGGCTTGCTGCTCATTGGGATGGACCACTCTTGGGCTTAGTAGAGGATGTGATCCTTGAATATTGATAAGCTTTTTTGGACTCATCTTCCCTCCAGGGCCTTATCCCATGATATTCTCAGGCAGATCACTGAAGAGGCCGAAGTATACTCTCCTGTTGATCCACTACATAATCAGTAAGTCAGCATATATGCAAGGGGTCAGTCTCAGGACTGGCTCACCTTTCGACTGTGCCAGCCTTGAACCAAGGATTTAGGACTCCTACACGCTGCTCCACCTTTCTGCCTTGAAATCAAGGGTCTGATCCAGCATGAGGTTGTCACCACTGCTGTCTCTTCTGATGCTGCTCAGGTTACACAAGGACATAGGGTCATACAGGGACACTGGCTAGAATAGATCCATGCCTTCATGAATTAACCAGTTGTGTGGGCCGACATGTATGCGCTGGATGAAGGAAAGAAGAAAGGGGAAAGAGGAAATGAGCAGTAGAGTAGTGGTATAAGTAATGCCTTACACAGGTATTGGCTATCCCAGTGTCAAAAGAAATATAACTGATAAATTAAAGTCTGGAGTCTTAGCTCTTCGCCTCCTTTGCCCTTTTGATTGGCTTGACCACTCACATTCATTTAGAAATACCACCTCTTTCTTTTCTGAATCACTCTGCTATAACTTTTTAATTGTCATACGGCTTTCTGGACCTTGCTCACAAATTAAAATCAAATCTTTTTTCTTTTCAATTTTTTCCAAGTCTCTTCTGAACCAGAAGTAATGAAAGTCATCTTATGTGGTCTGTTTTCCTGGCACTTTAACAGAAGGACAGAAATAGCGGAAATCTGAGAAGAAGAATCTTTTCATAAGTACTTGCTCATATATAGAGACACTCACACAGTTTGTTCTGTTAAAAAATACACTAAGAAAAGGTATTAGGACTCCTTCTAACCTTATTTCTTTACTTTCTAGTAGTGACTCTCAGTGACAGGATTCAGATTTTAGATCTCAAAATGAAGATTAGCTCAATGACCACTAACTTTAGAATAAAGAATACTATTTTAGAAATTTCAGAGAAAACTTTGACTTCTGTCTTCATTTAAGACTCAAAAGATTTGGTTAATCTGAATACTATTCCTATTCCCATCCAAACATTTGGGGGCTTACCTGCATCTAACATCTGTTCCTTCAAAGTTCATCATTCATAGCAGAGCTAGGATGTAATGTCTCCTTTTACTGGAAATCTCTACAGTATCAACAGCATAAGGTTATGATTAAGAAAATAAATTCAGTATTAAATCTGGATTTCTTGGCTTTAGTGGCTTAAGAGAGACACAAAAATTCTATCTGATTCAGAAACAAAATTTTCATTGCTGTAAATGAAATGACCCAGGGAATTAATTTTCAGAGAAAAGAACACAGTTTTATTATTGTGAGACCTTCCAGTGCTTTGAAAATGTGGATGAAAATTTTGTTTCAACTCGACACTGTATGTGAAGCTGCATTCTAAGTACTTTCTAGAGTACATTCAAAGCCATAAGGTATTGATGAAATGAACTGTAATTTTTTTTTTTTTTTTTTTCTTTTGGGATAGGTACTGTAAAAACAACCTCTTACTCAATAGAGCAGGAGCTGTTCTGGAAAGCTCTGTTAAAAATGGTTAATAACAGAGAGGGTGGAAGTGTTGAATTCAAACCTCTTTCAAGACAGCACCAAATTTCACTTGCTCTGAACCATCTTGCCATGGCTTGGCCAAATCTAGGCTTCCCATGAGTGAAGACTCTGCCGAAATAGTAGAGCTGAAGTTGTCTCCTTTAGCCTGCTGTCCTTTAACAACCTACAAGAGCAGACACTGTCTAACTCAATTATTTGTGACCTGGGACTGATTTAATTCAATTCCACAATGGCAGAGAACCAAGATTTGGAGACCAACGAACCATTATTCCCACTGAAAAAATACCCTTGTGTGGTATTATTATTTGAGGAGGGAGAGCGCCTGATATTTGTGCTGTGTAGCAAAGAGTCTGGCATGAATTTGGTCTGGATTCATTCAATCAATGATGTTGGCAAATGATAGAAGTTGTTGCCAGTTGAGTCTTATGAAGTGAAATGTAAAGGGCAGTTAGCTTTGTATACAGGATTCAAAATCTGGTTTGTTGTCTTTTAAGGATCCACATGGGTTGTTTCAGGTTAAAGAGCATCTCTTCCTGAGATTAGCGTATAAATATATGATGTATTGATTGTGGAAAACCACTAACAACTGTAAAAACTGAATGGATTTTAAGCATCCTATGATCTAGCTCTGGAAGAAATTTTCTACCAAATGTGAATGGAATTACATTAGGAAAAATAACACTGAACACATTAACCGTAATAAACTTGCCATGGATTATAACGGCATGTTTCATTTTAAATAGGAAGTGGCATGGGAGAAGTGAAACAAACCAGTAGGAACCCATCTAAGCCATTAAATTATTTTTCAGCCTGTCAAATTCATGCAAAATGGTGGATGATGAAAAATCAGGTGGGTTTGCATCATTAAATTCAGAATTGCACTCACACTTTCTTTTGTGCAGTGGATGATACAAATTTTCATCAAGAAGTGGAAGGTTTTCTGTCTTTTTCAAAGTGTTTGTACTCTCCTGGTTTTTTGGTATTTTGGTGAAAGAGTTTGAACCGTTTCTTGATGCTGTTTGTTTGAAGCTGAAAACTGATGCAGACTTAAATAGCACAGGCTGTTATTCTTGTAATTCTTCTTCACTTCCTCCTTCTTCAGCTAAGGAGAAAGTGAAAGGTATATGTGACACGTGGCAGGCCTCCCTGGGGACATGTTGTGCACAAGGCTCTTGGTTCTACAGCTTAACAATCTGAACACAATCCCAGAACTGTCCATTCAGAAAAGCATTTTAAGCATGTATTAAATTGTCATTGAGTTCATATATGGAACTGGATGTTTCGCCAAGTAGAAGCGGGCTGGTTAAAGCAGAGCTAAGGCTTTGATCCTACATTCATTGAAATCATTGCTAGTTCTCCTTCGGAATTCAGTAGTTCTGAAGCTAGTTCTAAAATACATATCAACAAGGGTGTGAGTGTATTTATAATCCTTATCTAAGGAAAGTAAAAAAAGCCAGATAAAATGTTTTCTGTTTTTCTTCACGCTACTTTTGTAAAGTGCTTCTCTAAGAAGTTATCCTTTGAAGATGTGATCTTAGGCCAGTGGTTAACCCTCAACATATGAACACTGAAATGAGAGTATTAAGGACTGATAAATGTGAATTTCATCATTAGTTACTTTGCGCAATGTTTCGAGAACTTTCTGAACTATCAAATGGCTTGTGCTTTGGATGAATAAGACCACCCACTACTGAGATGTGGTATCTGCAAAGAGAATTTAGTGGAACTTGTTGCACACCAATGAAAAGTAAATCAAATATTAGTGATATTCTCTTAAGAGACAATGCATTTAATTTGTGAAATATTTTTACCATTACAACTAAATAATAATAATAATAATAAACTTCAGAAATCTCAGAATCTTAAGTAACCCAATCCCACTGCACTGGGCAGTGTGAGAGTTAGTGATTATGTGGTTTGACCCTCATATGGTACATCAATCATGGCAATGTTCTTTCCCTTTGCGTCCAAGTAAAACCACTACTTCCCACGCAACATGTCATTACCATCACAATAGGATCTGCTTGGTAATAGCATTTGGAAGGGATCCTTCACTTTAAAGCACTGTTTGAAATCAAAGCTCCCTTCCTGTTGCAACTTAGCTTTAAAACAGACTTCTAGTGATCCTGGCAAATACAATACTCTTTTTCTTTACCCTCCCCAGTTCTGATTCTATTCATTGCCTTTTGGCTATTTTTTATTTTTAATGGAAAACCAGAGAAGAGGTTTTCCAGATCTTGAAATAATATTAAATTCTAAATTTCAGAAGGGGGAAAAAAGGAGAATTTTCCAATTGACATTTGCCTGTGTGATTTTGAAAGCTCCATAGTATGTCCCTTAATTGGAACCATCCAACAAACTGCAGCAATCTCCAACCTTTGTTCAAATGACTAACTTGAAAAAGAATTAAGCTATAAAATGCTACTTTATAAAAGTAGCATTATAAAGATTTGACAGAAGCAAGCTGAAAAAAGGAAAAGGTCAGAAACCACACTAACTCCACCTATTGCGGTAAACAGTAGCAAATGGTATCCACTTGCAGTCTTCACTGTTTGCCAACAAATTGGGCAAGGATTCCATTTCTTTCCTTAATTTTAAATACTGAGTCATTAATTGCTAAGATTTGTACCCTCTCACATATTCAAAGGCTAATATTGCAAAAGAAGATAGTTTACTCTTATGTTTTGATCTTTTAGTATACATTACTGTGGGGTTTTGGCTATTATCTAACCAAGAGTATTAGATGTGCACCCAGCGCTGTGTTATGTGGGAGGTCCACATAACATAATGGAAATAGTTATCTCTCTTAATTAAAAAGAATAAATATTTCCTTCCTTTCTCATGTGACAGCTGTTCTCCTAAGAAGGGTCAAATCCCCACTGGGCTTTTGGGACAACCTAGCTGGAGGGAATAATTTGTCTATTAGGAGGGCGAAGGCCTGCCTGAGGCCATGCAAGTTGTCATGATTTAGAGTTGTGTCAGCCTGATTCCCAGCTGGAGTGGACACTGCAGCTCAGGGCCTTCTTCTGAGAATATCTAACCTCTGTATGTTCAAATGAAGTTTCCCCATCAAATTATCTGCTGGAGCAGAAGAGAGAGACATGACTTAGGATAGCAGAAGCCACTGTTAATTTTCGCAGCTATGTATTACAACTACATAATCGGCTTATAAAATGGAATGTGAATGGGTTTGGTCACCTGTCACTGGCCCGACTTCTTCACTTGGTGGTTACTGAATTTTAAAGCTGATGTATTTTTAATTTTTTTTTTTTCTTGGAGTCCTTCACTGTGTCACCCAGGTTAGTGGATGCTACAGCAGACTAATAGGGGTTTGTGAGAGCACAGACTTTTATACCTAGGCCCATAACTGAAATAGCTCTAAAAAGAATTGGAGCACAAAAGCAGTACCTGGTTGTGTTTATACCTATAGCTGGTGTTTTCTGCTGCTTCTCACCTTCTATAAGTATGTTTTAATGGGCTTCTCCCCATGAAAACATACTTTGGTTTTGGGGTGGTTTGTTTTTGGTTGATTTTTTTTGGTCAGGTCTTTCTAGACAGAGGAACATGTCTGCATGTGACACAAATAAGGACTGAAGAGAAGTCAATAGCACTGTCTTTAGAACTGTTTTTTTTGTTGTTCCTGCCAGCTATACTGCTTTCCTTCTTTAGTCCTGTGCTGGTGCTTTCTATAACCAAACAATCCTGAATGTAACTACTGCATTACTGCATTCTCATATTTGTTAAATGATTATTTTCTATAATTGCTAAGAAAAAGTAATGCTATACATTTCATTATTATTATTTGGACCCTTTGAGGTAATTATCTACTCTAACAAAGAAATGAAAAGGGAGCTTCCTTAGGAATTTTTTGTTAGCTATAAGTGTCTTACCCGTGCCAGAAATCCTTTTTGTGACTATAAGCATGAAGCCTAAGAATAGCAGAGCGCTTCCTGAGGTGTTCCTAAGAGCATCGTATGCTATGGGCTCGTGGGCTTCTATGGTCCCACATGACATTGTGGGTCTAGTAATAGGAGTCCTCTATCAGCCTCTGCTGGAAGACGCAAGGAAAACTGACCAGATCTAAACAAATTTAATTCCTATGTATTCTTTTTGGGGAGTGTTTTTATTAAGTCAGTTGAGTTGTAATTGTCATAAATGCTTTTCTGACAAAATGCATGGGCAGTCCACCTGTCCCATGGTGACTGGTGGATTGGGGTTGGTCAAGCTATTTGTTATGGCCTGAAGCAAAGCATCCTTTGGCAAACAAAGATAATTGAGAGATGTTTCTGGAAGAGAGAGATTTAGGAAATCTCTGTTGTTTCCATGTTGGTGTACAGAAGCTGTATGTTATTACCTTCTCTCAGAAAGGGCTGACAGCACTGTAGATGGGGAAGTGTAAACTTGCAGTCTACAAACTTGTGGACTGAGAGGGCCAAGAAGCACGGTAAGTGGGAGAAGCAGGAGGCAACGAGGTGGGCTAATTAATGAATCCAACTAGTAGGAATTGTCAGGGGCCAGCACTGGCAGCAGGTTAACTGGCAGCAGATAGGCTCGTGGATGCTTATGGGAGAGTGCACGTAACAGAGTGACTCCAGGGACTGACAGAAAACATTGTGTAAACCCATACCAGTGCAGGGCTTGGACCTCAGGGAAGCTGGTCTAAGGGATTACCCCTAAAGAGCTTCAGGAGCAAAGCACTCTCTCTGTAAAGCTGTGAGAGAGCATAGCACCAGGAAAAGAGGATGTGCTGTTAAGGGCATCAGATGAATCTACCCATTCATTGTAGTCTTGGATATGAAATGGTGAGTGCTGCAGCTGGACAAGCTGCTATTTCAGCAGTTTTAGTACAGAGGCTATTGCTGGCATATTCTGGGGAAAAGATAGTATTGCCTATGGGATTGTTTAGGTTTTCCTAATCCATTTCCAAAATGTTTTTCTCCTCTTCCAGTACGCTTCTTTTTATTTAAACCCATTTGTTTGACTTACTGCTTACAAGTGGGGAAGTATGGCTCATTGAGTACCTTAGCAATATAATTTGATTGCCAGACTGCTGGATAATGGCTTGAGTGTTTTGGTTTGAACCTTTCAAAACTCTGTTACTATTGCCACAGCCCTGCTGCTTGATAATCAGTGTCTGGCAGAAAGGTTAGATCTGTGAAAAGACAGGTCAACAGTGGAGGGTGAGTTGGATAGTTTGCACCTCTTGCTGTTTTTCATGAAAGTTACCTTCTGTGGACAGATTAGCAGGGAAAAATTGACTGACCTGAAGAGAGGGTGAGCAGAGAGGTGATAGTCTGCTGATAGTGCTAAGTTAATTGTGGTATTCAGGGCAAGGCTGACTGAAGCATTGCAGAAGGATTCAACAAGATTGAATGAATGGTCGACAAAATGGCAGATTAAATTCAGTTTGGACAGAAATGAAGTGATACACAGAGCAGAGAAAATATGATCCTATCTTTACCTCAACTCAAGGACACTGGGCTAGCCAAACCTTTGCTTTAACCTATAAGTCTTTTCTTGGACATCTTTTTTTAATTTTCCTGGTAATAGTAGTTCTACAAAGGCTATCCCTTCATATTCAGTAAACCATGGGAATTCACAGCAATTTACAAGAAAATATTATGCTTCTTGGTCCATAAAGAGTCTTGCAGGCTTCAGTTCAACATCACCAAAGAAGTTGTGCAAATCAGTATTTCCTTGCAGAACCTGTTCTTGATATGTGTGAGCATCTCTGTGGGAGAGGGAAAATGGGGCTGAGAGTGGTTTTTCTGTCATATGTCACAGCATCTATCTCTAGGGGTGTATACAATTCTCCTTTATCCTCCACTCAGAGAAGAGGAGAGAGAGATTGGTGTTTAAATCACAGCAAAACCCCGTGGGCTACGTTGTTGTCTTCAGGCCTTTGTTTGAAAACTTGTGTACAAATGAGGTAGGGATAGAGTCATGTCTATATGAAGAGGCAGAGCAAAAGCCAAAAGTCTTAAAAAGCCATGGAGTCCTCTTAGTTTAGGAGGTTTATAAGTTGAGGGTCAGAGAGTACATTACCTAACCCAGAGAGTACCATTTACACTGGCTTCTTTGGCCTGCCCAAAGAGGAGTTTGTACAGTCCGTGCTTCTCTGTGCTTATATTTTAGGACTCTCAGTTTAGTCTGGGTTGGAAAACTTGGGCTAGACTCTGTGCTCTTAAAAAGAGCACTCCAAACATTTCAAATGTCCCATCTTGAGTGCCATTTCCTTTCTCTAGGGAATGTTGTTTTCCTAGATACAAAACTTAGCACGAGTATCAATGTGGCAGACCGCTTAGGTTAAGATCGTATCTTTTATCTTGAAAAAATATTTTACAGCGTTCTTAACAGCAGCAATTAATTCTACAGGATGGAATGCTTTATGATTTATCACGGTCAGGAAGTGCTACACAGCTTAATATATGACAGAATTTTCCAGCCTCTTTGGTGTAGTTGGCTCCAATGCCTTGTGACGATTAGTTGGGAATGGTAATTGCTTCACAGTTATGATTTTTTTTTTAAGTTCACCTGCTGTTTCTTTTTTGAGGGGAGTGATGGGAATTTCAGTATGTGGTGAACCAAAGTTAATTTAGCATTTAATCAAAAGTATCAACTGTTCCTTTGTAACGTAAACACTCACTGATGCCTTCATAACAGATATAATAGATAACCAATTTGTATCTGACGCAGACATACAGAAAAAATTGATGACAAGTGGAAATGTGTTTCTAATTGTAGTGAGTTTGAATTGGCTTCAAGTTCTAATGTTTATGCAATATAAATTATTAGAGAGGCTAAGGAATTGCCAGTAGCTGAACTTTCTATTATTGGATGGAAACTTAAGCTATAGCACACTGTGAGTTGAATCTTTTCTGTGCGCACATGCACACATACACATGGAACTATTGGCATAAAGTAGGCTTGGAACCTAGAAAGCTAATCCAGATACAGTTAAAAAGATGTTGGTGCAAGTGGTTCTTGAGAAGTTCACACTTCTCATGGCTCACTTCCACATCTTCCAGGAAGCACCCTGCCTCTCATGATGCACCAATGCATGTCTTTGTCAGACTAGCCTGCATATGGATCATGAAAGTTTTCAGAAGATAGCCGTTCTCCCCCATTTCAGTGAGCTTTGGATGTAGGACAGGGTAAGGCACAGAGTACATAACTTGTATGCCATATCATAGGCAGTAAAACTCTGCACACATTTCTCCTGAACTGAGTGCTATGACAACAAGAAAGATCTGGTACTAGATCATGTGTGAATGTTAAACTAAATTGTAAATGTTTTAGTACACTATAGAAGTGTTTCAAACAGTGAAAGGACAGTTTTGTTGACAGAGTACACGGGGTCTATGCTCTGAACATCAGTGGGCATTCAGGGTTACTCTGAAGAGCGAGTCTGATTTCTGCCTGAAAGTCAGAGATGAGAATGCTCATCTCAGAGAGATGTTGTGAGGTCTAATCATTATTTTCTGCAGACTCCTTTCCTGTTTGTGGCAGAGGACATGCTAGGTAGGAAGCTAATTGTTTTTTAAATGTATAACCTTTGTCCAAGTCGCGAATCCAGCTCCTACAGATATTGAATTCTCAGAGACTTGAGTCTGATCAAAGAGACAATAAAATGAAATTTGCTCAAAGGATTTTCAGTGATGGATTTGAAGAATAATTAGAATTTTGTTAAGATATAATTAATTATCATCTACTAAATTAATTTACTTGGGGTTTTTTTTTGTACATGTATCTGAATGATTTCTAGTTTGTACTTACACTATTTCCTATTATGGTCTTTTTAAGACTGCAACTTTTTGTTACTGCTTCTGAGCAGATGCTTCATTTTGGAAGGGATTCTCTAGCAAAATGGAGAAATACTGGCTGAATTCAAACATCATTTGTTGTTTTAAGGGCTTATAGTTCATAAGCAATGCTGTTACTGAAAAATAATTCCAATATAACAAACTTAACTGAACTTCCTATGTTGAGAGATTCTTGCAAAGTTACTAACCTATTGCTATTCTGTGATAAACAAGCAGAATTTTTTTTCAAAAATATTTTAAGATATTGATACTGAAGTATGGCTGTGAAGAAGAAACAGCCATTTTTCTGACTTCTGCTGTTAGTGGCAGCAAGTCATACTAGGGAGAGCAGTTGAAAAGGAAAAATTGAAGTGTCAAAAAGAAATATATCCAGTAAGCTAAAAAAGCTTTGATGGACTCTAATGATTACTGGTATGTACACCATCATACGGAGACTCGCTCTGAATACCTATGTTGAGAGGATCAGCGTTTGCTGACTGTGAGCCCAGCACAACAGACAAGCTCATGGGAAGAGATGTAGTTTTCTGTAGGAGTCTGCCAGATACCTTACTGTGTATAAACATATATTTATGTATATACATAAATATATACATGTGTTTGCCCAGCTGTGCAGAGCTCACTGTGCACCACTCAGTTTAATCTGGCTAGCTACTGTTATGGGTGGTGGCCACATACTCTTTTTTTTTTTTTCTAGCTAAAAGCTTTGCATTTGAGGGGAACAGGGTTGTCAATGCATTGCTATGCTGAATGTTTATTATAAATTCTTCTCCTTTAAGTAGAGATAATACCTAAATACCTAGTTTCTCATTCTTGCACACAATCACAAGTAAGAGTTTTTAACCCTTAATGGTAATGTGCTAGCTATAGGAATGATTCAGGTAAAGCTTTTATTTCAAACTCAGATAATGCATAATGTAAAAAAAAACCCCAAACACAACAACCAAAAAACCTGAAACTTGTAGTGGATGTTGTTATACTCTCGTGCGTGTTTGGTGATAATCATCATCATTTAAAATATATGTTTGTGACAGCTGTTTTAAAGAAGGAAGCATTGAGAAAGTACTTTTAGGACGGACTACCTGGATTTGAATGCATTGCCCATTAAAATTTGGGTTTGTTTTTACTTCTGCCACTCTCAAAGTGGGAGTGGGTAACTTGTACACATAAGTGCATCACTTGGAGCACAAAATCTTCATTTTAACAATGGAGATAACATTGTCTTATTCCCAGCTTTCTTGTATTTTCTTTTGATTTTTTTTTTCTTTTAATGCTTTGGTTTTACTAGCCTCTTATGGGACATAATTTTTCCTTGCAGTGTGAATATGCAGAATTTGCACAGAGATTCTAATAAAGACTGACACCTCTAGGTATTAATGCAATATGAAAAATAAACAGTAATTATTTGGATCTTTCTCATCCCCTTTCTACTTCAGTGCACCTTTTCTTTAATGAGCTTTTTAGCAATTTAAAGGGCTAAATAGAGTTTTGCCTTCTGGAATTTAGTTTGGTTTTCTCTGCTATGTTTCTTGTTGTGGTGTTAAGGGAGCTGGTCAAGAGAAGGTACAGCAAAACTGTAGTTATTTGTACTTAGAAGACTTTCAGGATGCTATTCAAGGCCCTTTGAATTCAGTGAGAATTCAGTGGCAATGCTCTCACTGTTTTAATGGAGTGAGGATTTTATTCTTCTTTCTGATCTTACAGAAAAGTTCCTGGATTCCAGAAAAGAGCTTTACTGTTGTTAAATCTTTCAGTGGTGTTTCTCCCAATCCAGCAGCACCCAAATCCATAATTTTTCAGTTTGATATGAAGCTTAGTAAATGCGCAGAAAAGAATAAAAATTTTACCTTCTAGTTCAGTTGTGACAAGGAAAGCCATTTAAAAGATCGTTCAGGAAGGAGGGAGAGGACTATTTTGTATGTATCATAGATTTTTTTTTTTCTTAATTTATAACAAGCCACACTAATTTTACATTTTCTATATTTTTTTCTTGTTCAAAAACATTGAGTGGGAATGTGCAGTTTTGGCTGCATGTTGAGGGAGAATTCACTGAGATGAATTATTGTTGTGTTTTGTGGTGAGATCACTGCTCCTAAGCTAGGGGATTAATATGTATTATCTAGCCAAAATCAGGCTTTTGTGTATGGTATTTCCTTGTTTGAAGAGGGTGGGGGGCAGGAAACCCTGCCTCTGTAGCATTTCCAGAATAGTTTGCTTTTCATGTTATGGCAGGCAGCAGGAAAACCTACAAGAACTATCAACCACATTTAGCCAAAAGCCATCGAGTTCCTCCTGTGTTCTTCACAGCTGTGGTAAAAAACAGTCATTAAATTGGTCTCCAGAGAGTATGAGGATCATCTGAACAGATCTTGTATTCTCTTTTCAACTCAGACAGTAACCTAAGGGATTTCTTGTCCCTGTACTTGACTTGCCACTAACTATTGCCAAGGCATGAAATGGGACCTTTGTAGGATATAGAAAGAGGTCAGTATGTCCTTTGGGCGAAGACATGGTGTATCGTTATCAGAATATCAAATATGAGGTTCTACCCTATACGTGCACATGTGTATATTCATACATACACATAAATGAAAGATAAATCCCTTGAAGTTCACATAATCATTGATACCTTTGCTATGTCTTTATTGTGTATGCCTTTAGTTTTAAGAAGGGAAACAGTTGATATCGAGTATTCTACAGGATAATTTTCTATCACATAGTGGCAAGGGGGGATGTGGGGTGTGGAACCTTGTTCCTAACAGCAAGTAACAGTTAAATTCAGTTCTGAATTCAGCTGCAAGTTTAGAAAAACAGCAGAGAGAAGCAAGGATGTTTTCACGTGCGTCAGACTTTTAAGCTAAGGTCTCCTACACTTGCTTTATGCAAGTACTAAATAACTCTGTATTTTATAAATTAAGTAGGTGGACGTGATGGTAAGAAATTATTAACTGACAGTTGGCAGGTGTACCTTATAAAGATGATGGAGAAGTACCGTCAATATAAGTCTTCAGCAGAATTTCACAACTTAAGCACGTAGGTGTGCACATGGACAAAATTAGCCGTTAAGTAGAAAAGTAGTAAGAGAATATAATGTTATAAAATGTGTTGAGTGTTTAACATAGTTTATGTTCCTTTTTTATTCTCTGGGTCGCAAAGCAAAATTATGTCCACCCTTTGAGAAGTTCATGATCTGTGAATGACACGAAACAAGTGGGACAAGGGCAAAGGGGCAGTTAAGATTTTTTTTTTTTTTTTCAGTACTTGATCAATTATGTAATACTTGATGGGATAATTCATGGTGACAAAACACAAGTAACACTTCAGCTTTCAGGCAGCTAGAAGACAGTGTGAGGTGGTGCCCTTCTTCCAGAGCAAATACCATGGAATGGAAGTTAGAGATGGAAGGGCAATACAAATGTGTGTGCTGACAGTCTTGCCTTCTCCCTTGCTTTTCTTGCCCTAAAAGAGAAAGAAGAGAAAAGAAAAAGACTATGTGTATTACATGGGAATAGTCTGCCCTGAAAGTAATTGCTTCTAGAGACTTCTGGACTGAAAACAAAAATTTTGGTAGTTTTGAATATAAGTGGTAGTGAATGTGTAGTGTTTTGGTTGGTTCTTTTCCCCTGAACACTTGCAGAGCATAGTAAGAAGAAAGTGATCCTTCTCTTCCCATTGCTAGGAGGACCTTTCTGTAATTTTTACCTCGTATTTGATGCAGTACTGATTTGTTTTCATTTTCTAAGCCAAACTAGAGAAGTGTTTTGATTCAAATTAACTTGGGTGGATTTTTTTTTTCTTCTTCTTTTGTTAAGCTGGGAGAGGGGAGAGAAAGTGGTGAAGCAGCAAAATGTTTTATTTTCTCAAGCCTTTAAAATCTTTTAAATTGAACACTGGCAATTTTCTAAACAAAGA
Source organism: Eurystomus gularis (assembly GCA_013400335.1). Lineage (NCBI taxonomy): Eukaryota > Metazoa > Chordata > Aves > Coraciiformes > Coraciidae > Eurystomus > Eurystomus gularis. The sequence continues at coordinate 668,024 of VZZY01006165.1, read as the reverse complement.
TGTCACTTCAAAATGAAAACAGATGAGTTCATTAAAAGAAAGTTTAGCTTTTCTGAAATTAAAAAATCCACAATAATACATTTACTACAATCATGATAAAACTTGTCTAATAATAAAATTCGTTTTTTCTTCTGTTTTCAGTGGCTGACACTGCCTCTTTTTTGCTAATCTCACTGTTTTTACAAGTTTTTATTTACCCCCTTTCACCTTTCTTTCCTCTTCAAGATCTTTTCTCCATGCTGCTTCTTGTAAATGCAAGCTCTCAAAGAATAATCAATGAAGGTAGTAAACTGACCACAAAGTTTGTCAACACTCAAGCGCAGCACAACAGATATGTCTCAGTGTTAGATTCCTCCTTCAGCTCAACCTGTCCATGAGCTGCAGTGAGAAGAATATGGTGACTCAGAAGGACTCTGGGAAGGTTGCTTGCAGGGTAAACGGGAGAAACAAGCTAGTGAGCAAGTAATATCTTTCTTGAAATGGTTGCATTGTTTCCATTGTATTCAACAGAGTACTGGCATCTTTGTCTTCTGTACAATATTATGTTGTCCTTTCCCACCATATCAAGTTTACACCCTGCAAGGCAGCACAGGGCTGTCATGCATCCTCTTCCTTCACAAGCAGAAGAGGGCGGAGATACATGTTTCTGGTTTCTATTTGGAAAGATTTCCATGCTACAGTACATATCTGTTATTTTGACAAAATCCAAATTTAAGCAGTTTAAGAGACAGCCCTTCACACATAGTTTTCCCCATGTTTTCTCTTGAGCTGCACTACTCTGTACCTCAGGGCTTTGCTGGGCTGCATTCCTAATGCCGGTTAGGCCTGAGTCTAGCAAAAGTTTCACTTGATATTCTTCACTGTGTGAGGCTGATGTGTGCAGGAAGGTCACATGAAAATAGCTGGAGTTCAGGTATGGTGTGCAGAAGAGTTTCAGTGCAGAGCCAAAGCGACAGACTTCAATGGAAAATTATTCCTCATCTCCTTTTAATTGTGGGGATTTTTTTGGTGTGTGTTTGTTTGTTTGTTTCCCCTCCCCTTGTTATACCTCATTAGGTACAATGGATGGCCTAATTCACACCCTGGAAACATGGCAGTAGAGAGTTCATAAACTGTAGAAATGGCACCCCTCATTTCCTGTCTCTTTTCTAGTTTGTAGAAAGTCTGTAAATTATAACATCAAATCTATAATAAATACAGATGCTTTCTATATTAAAGGAAATATAATAGTAAGAGGTCAAGATAATATTATGGATTTTTTTTTTATGGTAAAGATGATGTAAAATGGAGATGCAACATTCTGCCTGTTTCCTTTTAAAATTCAGCATAACCCACCCAGCAAGTTCTATTGAATTTGGAATCTATTTATGTATTTTTCAGTTTTAGACCTCCTGGCTGTCCAAATGGAGTTTCAGGAGCCTACACTTAAGCTTCTGTTTATTAATAGCTTGGTCTTAATTTACAGTATTATTATATTGTTGCAGTCAAAAACTCCATTGTTTTGATTAGGATGGATGTGGGATCAAAAAGCAGCCTGAGGAGAGAAACTACAGAGCTTGTTGTTTAGCCTCATAAACTGAAGGCTGGAGGGAAATGTGTAATAGATCTGTATAAATGCATAGCAGGGATGAATGCTGGGGTCAGAGAAGGGGTGCTTAAGCTAAAGGGCACTGCTGGCCCAGAAAAAAAGAATATTGACTGACTGAATTTAGGCTGGAAAAAGTTCTTCTAATGGTAAGAATGGTAAGAATATTTTTCTAATAGTGTTCCAGAATTGCCTTTTAATGTCTGCAGCAAGAATCAGGCCAAACCCAATTCAGAAGTTGAAGTCTGAATGACTTTCTGAATGGGATTATATAATCAGCTTGCATTAGCAGAGGTCTGCTTTGGAGGCTCTTTCTTTTCTTTTCCTGTGTTTGATTTATTTATTTATTTATTTTTAAATAAATGTAGAAGTTTGAAAATGAGGAATTTTAAACACTTTTCTTTAGGACACAATATTTGGAGATTTATGTAAGAACTATGTGAATGAAAAGTTTTGCTGAAAGAATGTATTATTATTGTTTGGAGTTTGTTTCTGGCACTAGGTAAAATGACTCTGGATTGTATGATGTGCTCTGTATTGCTACATTCTTGTGTGATACCTCCAGGTGCAACTGGTAGGCCACTGAAGGACATGCTTACAAAACAAAGAACATTTTATATCCCTTTCGATACCCCATGTACTTTATTCAAAAATAGACTCTTGTTATGACACAATCTCCTAGATGTGTTGTAATCTTATGTGGTTTCTAGTCATAGTTTAGTAGCTTTGGATTGCTGCCTGAGGTGCAATGAAACAGTTTAGGTGTCATAAATGCTACCCTGTTTCCAAACAAAGATGGGCTTCCTGTCCTCACCTTGAAATGTTTGGAACTATGACCTATTTGTACCTGGTGGTTTCAGGTGGTGATTTTTTTTATATGCCACGCAATTTAACATAGGAATTGGGTTTTGCTTTTAGGTAGTAAAGTCTATGATACTCCATGCGTTGCCTGATAATCCATTACTCCTGAGTTGGTTTCCCTGTCCAGCTTCTGGTACGTGACCATTCACACTCAGAGATCTTTGTATGTAAAGCTTGATTAGCCTGCACAAGATTTTATTTCTTATGTTTTTTGCTGCTCCATTAGCTCCACTGAAGTTGCATCATTTTATGTATGCCATAAGATCTGGCCTACAAAAGTTCATGAATATATGTTGTAAGACAGGCTTTTTAAATTTAGAACTCCTAACCAAAACTTGCCACTCTTGACAGTGCAAAGCTGTGGGAAAGAAGTGTTTGCAGGAATTTATGCCTGGGTCAGAGGAAAGCTAAAATACAGATGGCAGTTATGGAAATAGGGTTTCTGAGTTTTTCTAGATGGTCATAAGGAAGGTAAATAATGAACAAACTGTACTAAATAAATGTACAAGCTGTGCTGAACTGAGGTAAAACAAATTCAGTGAGAAAGACACAGAACTAGAGGTTTACTGGCAGCTGCACACTTGTTTCTGTTCAGTGAATATAATCTTAGCCAAGGGTTGGGTTGCACATCTGCCTTGACCCTAATGCTACAGGCTCCAATATAAATGTAAAAAAAAAAGAAACAAAATAATAATAATTTCATGCCTTTCAGAGTAGTTTTAATAAATACACCTACCCTTGCTTAGGATATTTTTAGCTTTTGGTTTTCCATGGCTCAGATCTGATAAAGCAGGTGATAGTAATTTTTATATTGTGAGTTTAGGTAAATGGAGCTGGATTAAAAGATTTCAGGCTGGCCTCTCTCTTTATTTATCTGCTTCATGCTACTTTCACAACAAGTTGTCAGCTGGGAAATCCCATTGCAAACCTTGTCTCATATCTCATACTACCAGCGGAGCTTTACGTGAGGTGTCCAGACAGGGTGACTTTCAAGGGCGAAGGGAATACAAAGTATAAAGGAAGAGGCAAGACTACCAACACAATCTTTAACATTTTCAGTTTAGCTTTGATTGGAGAAATGAATGAGGTTTCAATATTAAGATTTTACTATTTTAAAAAAACTTTTTTCTTGTTATTGCATATTCAGACATGGGGGGGTTGATTAATAGGATTCTGTAGATAATCTGTTTGCCATACCTTACTTGTTCAACTGTTTAATCAAAATAATTGAGAAACTGTCACAAAGGCTTTAATTTGGGTGATTTGGGTGGGTGGGGGCGAAGTATTTGTCTCACTGAGTCAGGAAACTAAGATGATGTTCAGCTAGTGTTAATAAAAATGTTCTGTTTGTAGAATGCAGCATCTTCTGTCCCCAACTGTAAACTATTCAAATAATTTGAGATTTTAAAAAAAGTCCCTTTATGTTGATGTTTGGGACATTTTACCCAGGAAGTGGCATGTGAGTTATTGTGTCTAGTTTGGTACTTATGATTACTTACATATTTCCACAATGTGCAGAATGAAGAAGGGAGATTGAAAGCCCCGTGTAATCATTACATTATCCTTATAGCTGTCTGGAAATTGTGGGTTCGTGTGTCCTTCAGCAAACAAAAACTGCCTGCATTTCAATTTTGATGACTGGCTAAAGCCATTTGCCTCCATTTATGAAGTATTGGGTTAAAAAAGATTATCGTCCACCTTTATGTGCTGTAGTGATGGATAAGCAGGGACTATTGAAACACCCATAAAAATCAAATCAAAGTTATTTCTGGGCAAATAGCTTTTACTATTTTGGGTTGAATTTGTGAAGGGTTCAAGCTGAAACTACATTTCATGGAAATGTTGTGGTCCGTGAATAAGTCTTGCCCAGCTCTCATCTATGTGCAGATCAAAGCACATCTTAATGTTGTTTATTCAATTGTCATCCTGCACACATAAAAGTATAGAGAATTGTCTTTTTATATAGGTGGCCAAGTCTGCCTACTGAAAAATGTTCTGCTATGTGCAGTTATTCTCTAACAGTAATATTTCCTGGATGATCTCTGACAAAGTAGAAATCTGTGAAGAGGAAATTTTATAGTTCACTGGTAATCATAATAGCAGAGCTCTTGTTCCAAGAATGAGGGCCTAATTACCTTCTGAAATTCCAAAAAATCAGACTGACTATAGTATATTTTACATCATGTGCTAAAGTTATTTTAAGATATGAGCAATTTCGATCTTTTTTAATAAAAGCTTTTTGCATAGCACTTTAGGAAATCTGTATATATGTGGGTTTACTGAATCATTTTCTTGGCATTTATTCAGAGGGATGCAAATCCTGTTAACTGTCAGCTATCTATAGATGTTATAAATTCACAGCCACCATTTAATTAACTGTTGTGTTGGATTTTTTCTTTCTTTTTAGGAACATCCTTAAAATAAAATAAAATTCTGTCCACCTTCTCTGTGGAAATTTTAAATAAAGTTAACTTACAATCGCTGGGCAAAGGCCTCCTTATATGTCTTCAAAGTTTGATCCATTTGAATTATTGTTTTCTATTTAACAACAAAATCAATTTTAAAAATACATTCTTAGTTTTTGTTGTTTTCACTCATGGAAGGATTGAGAAATAATTAACAGAGTCCAATGTAGTGGTGGAGACAATAAGAAGGAAAAAATATCCGTAATAAATTATTGAATATTGTGACAAGTTTCATTGCTTGCAGTACTTCAAAAACAATCACTCTCAAGGGTCTGATCCTGGTCCCATTCAAGCTGATGGAAGTTCTTCAATTAATTAAACGAAAAACACCACAGACACAAGTTGAAATGCGCTTGGTAGCTGCAGTGTCACTCTGTATTCTGCCTCAGCAGAGATGAAACCTGTTGCCTACCCAAGGAAATTATCTTCATTTGCTTATTGAATTTTAATTGTAAAGCATGTGAAAAGTAATATTTTAAGTTCTAGTGAGAAGCATCCCTGTCTTATTTACTTGTGTTTAATCCTTATATGCTCTGTCACTGTGGGAGGTATACTCACAGGTTTCCCACGTGGAAGGCAATCTCTTACCTGTTTACCTTGAGTTGTTGGTGACTATTAAGCCTTGGATGACCAGACTGTGCTGGCTTGTCTAAATTCACCATTTCAGTCACAGTATCTAAGCTGCATGTTGTCTTTGGCTTTAATTCTCTAGTAACTAGTAACTAGAGTTTCTAGTAACTGAGTGCAAAACCAATTTTAAGATCACCTTAGGCAATGCAAGTACTTTCTTATTGTGGTGGGTTGACCTTGGCTGTCTGCTGGATGCCTGCCCAGCTGTGCTCTCACTCCTCTTCCTCCTCCATGGGATGGGAGGGAACGTAAAGGGGAAGAAAAAAAAAAAAGCTCATGGATCAAGGTAAAGATTGGGAAATCAGTAACTGAGGGGTGTAGTGGGATGAGGAGTAGGGAGCTGTGATCAGTCCATACCAGCTCCTCTCTGCTGCCCCTGCCCTCTCACAATGTTCTCCTGTTCCAGCATGAGCTCTCCCAGACGCAGCTCCCTTAGGAGAGACCCACCTGGGTGGAATCTCTGCAGGGGTGGCCAGAGTCCATCTTCCCTCTCTCCCTGCTCTCCCCTCGGAGCTCACAGGGCTGTTTCTCACACTTTTCCCTCACCACTGGCCACCTTCTGCCCTTTCTTGGCTGCCCTTTCCCTGAGGTGCCTGTCCGTGGCTGAGGGGCTCGGCTGTGCCCTGCGGTGGGGCTGCTGGGGCTGGGGGCAGCCCCGGCCTCTCCCTCTGCACAGACACCCCGCAGCCCCCAACAGCAGTTGGGCACGTTGCGTGCTCCTCAATAAATGTGCAAGCGACACCCTGCAGACACATAGCATAACGTTGTGGTGTTCCTTCAGGTAATTTCCTACTCCTGCTTCTGTTTTCATGTTCTTTCCCTTCCCTCATACTCACGGACTTGACTCCTCCAGGCCAGCAGCATCGCCGTTCCATGGGCTGTTTGAAAATGTTTGGTTAATTCTAGCGCATGTGCTTCCCCCTTGGTAGCTTTTAATAAGGCTTCCAAAGAGCAGTTTCTGGTACAGAAATGTTTAAACTAACAGCAGGTTTTCCAGTCTCTATCATTTTTTGTAATATTTTTAATATTATCTCGCCTCCCCTTGTGAAAGGCAAAGTGTTATAATTGATTTGTGTCAAAACTGACATGGTGAAACATCCATTTTTATAGGTATTTGCACGCTGTAAATGGTCCGGAAGTTTTTAATAATTGTGACAATTACCATGAGGGAAAGCTAAACAAATCTTATCGGTTGGAAAAATAAACCGTCAGGTGGTTCAGTTTTGGAGAGGCCTTTGGGGAGATGGTTCAGCTGTTCCAAATGGCAGCGTATGGTGCTGCCAGCACCCTGGCCTGGGGATTTGGGTGTTTGTCATGGAAATCTGCTGCTGCCTCCTGAACTGCGGCATTGGGAGTAATATTTTGTGAGGGTGGTTGCAGGAAGTGCTAAGGAGCCATAGAAATATTAAGTATGTATTAAGACATCCCCATGGGTGCAGAGGCAGTCTACCAGCAATATGTATATGGATTTACAATTAGGTGGTACTTGTGGCAAAGGAGATCTTACATATTTCAGTATTTTTAAATTGAATTTGTCAAGGGTTTCTGGCTTTGTGGCATTCTGTGCACATGGCTGTGAACAATGCTGACTTCTGCACTGGAAGGTTTTGGAACTCAAGAATATTTGCTAAGGATCTTACCTAAGATTTGGGGAAGGACATGCATTGATCTCAATAAAATTCATCCAAAGGATTAGCAGAATGAGGTTCTGAAGCCTTTTTCTCCTTAGAATGCCTACTTTGTTACATATTGAGGAGCAGGAGACAGATAAGTGGATAACGGGAGGGGAGGGAGGGACAACAAAACCTATTTGTTAACAAATCCTGTTAGGAGTTTCAAAAGGTCTTAAAAAATTTGTGCTTCCTCTCCTCGGAGGCACAGAGAAGAAACCAAGATGTGGATAACCATGAGGAGGATAACAAAATGTTACTTTTGAATTCGCAAATACTTAGGTCACCTAAGGATGAATAAATAAAGTGATTGATCTTCATCCCACTAAAAAGGTAAAATCAGAAGAATCTAAGTTGCCCTAGAAATACCATAATACTTTTATTTATATGTAGGGACAAAGGAGTGAAGCCATGGTTCATATGACAAAATTTCCAGATGTTATGAAGGGTCTGTCTATGCTGTAACGTAGATGTTGAAGTACTTGAGTTAGCTTAAAAGCAGCACTGGAACACTTTAGCCATGATAAACTGGCAGCTTATCAACACCACTGATTTTTTTTTTTTTTCGTCAGAAACAACCAGGGAAGGTGGCTGAGGACGCGCTTCTCGCATGCTGAGGACTTTGTTGAAACAGATGAACAGCTCCTGGTACCTCAGCTTAGTCCTTTGAATGCAACTGGGATGTCTCCCTATATCAGTGAAAGTTACATACAAAACAATTTAGGAGGATTTCTGGGCACTGTGACTTGGAACACAAGAGAATCAGAAAAGAAAAAACAAAACCACAAACAAACAAGCAAAAAACCAACAAACCCCACTTTTTTCAGGTTTTGTACATTTAAAAGATGGGGATCCAAAAACCATCAGATACTTATGTGCCATACAAGAGTATGTAAAGCTACAATAAGAAATTAGAAAAATGCTTTGAAAGTTATCACTATCACTTTATCTCTTGTTCTGTTTAGAAGATAAACTAGCCTTTACTGTCTGAGGAAACATTTCCAGGTAGGGGCAGCTCATCCTATGGCCACCTACTGAATAGATTTTGCTGCACCTCTTACCAAAACAGCTGGGACTGCCCGCTGGGGTATGTGATCCATTGGTTTCATCTAGTATGGGACCTCTTTTTTCCATAAAGTGCAAGGCAGGGAAACTGGGGGAAAAAAGTGTGGTTTGAGGTAGGGACAAGGATTGGTACTGCAGAGGGATTCTTCCATCTCATACAATTAACCTCTGGACTGAAAATGTGTGCTGAGATGTTTGGTTTTGTTTGTTGTGATTCTTTTCGTTTGGCTTTGTTTGTGTGTTTGGAGAGTTTTTAAAAAATCTTTTCCTGCATGTTAACATCTCACTGATACCCGTATCTTTTACTTCACTTTTTTTTTTTAATAAAGGAACTTTTTATTAGTAATTTGCTATGCAGACTATAGAACTTTAATATGCCTTCAAGATAAGGCCATGACAAGGTCTTATGTAAATCAGATACAGCTGTTTCCTAAATCCAGTCATTCTTGCCTTCTTGTGTTCTAGTAATTACCTCATCTACAAGAAATACTGTATTCCTGTATTGTGCCCCTGAGTATACTAAGTGTTTCTATTAGCTTGCCTGCTGCTTAGACCTCTTAGATTTCTTCTACTTTTAAAACATCTTTCTTTCATCTAAATAAATAATACAGGGGTTGCACTTACTTTACCTTGTATCATCAGTATTCCCACTGGTTTAAAGTTTTTGGAGTAGTTCCTTGTTTACCCTGATATCTGCGTGTGGAGGTTTAAGATCAGGGATTGCTCGTATGCTCTGGAGTCTTGTCGGTCACAAGCTGAGATGCCCAAAGTTGGCGTTCTGGCTGACCATAATTTTTCCACGTCTTTTCCTTCCACACCTGGGAGATGTGTATCTGTTTCTGTCATTTAATCCCTGGGATTTTGGAGCAATTAGTCAAAGAATTAATGTAATGTCAATAAATTACCCCAGTCTCTGTCAGAGGCCTCCTTGTCTCCACCTGCAACATAGTTCCAGAGGTTTGGTTTTTTAATGTCCTCCATCTCTGAAAAGGTGGGATTTATTTTGTTTATTTATTCTGTCAGTTAAGCCTGTTATATAATATCATTCGCAAGGTTGTCTTGTCCTGTTTCTGGCCCCAATACAATACAACAATTAAGCACATATTTATCTTTAGACAACTACATACTCCTATTGTCTCTGACAATATTTTGTGGCCTTCCCATGAAAAAGGATCTACTTCCTGGATAAACTCTGGTTTATTTGGCAGATTTGGTGATATGCTGCCTTCCTCTTGCAAATATAAGGTGTCTGTCATGCTTTACAGAAAACACAGAGTTAAATATTTTTTTTTTAAAAAATCATTTCCATGTGGTCTGGTTTCTTCTCTGAGTAGAACAGGTAAGTGAGTCCAACTATATAGAAATTAGATAAAAATTGTGATGGGGACATACCTCTGCTTGCAGCAGTGACCTCTTGTCCCATCAGCCACTCTGTTCTTTCACCTGTGCACTCCATGACCTTCTGCTCATCTGGTGAGATTTTTTTCCTTTTTTTTTCCTTGTAAACCTTTCATCCCAAGGATAACATTGGCATCACTTGAAAGTGAGGTATACTGTGCAATTTCAGATGGGTGAACTTCACCCAAGCTTTCCAGGGTTGATGTCATAGGTTTCCCATGAGTTTACTCACATGTGCCACAGTCAGTCCCATGTAAGAATTTTTGAAAATGGAAGAAAAATTCCTGACTCTGTACATCACCCTTTCCCATGCCTTTTGGGGTGCAATGGTTGCTGCTTTCTGTACTGCAGAGGTGGAAAGGCAGTTCCTGTGCTTTGTCCTGTACTTATTCTTCATTGCAAAGATCACACTCCCCACCTCCCCCCCAATTGTAAGATTAATTAGTTTTAAAAGCCTAACAGCCTCTGCATTGCTTAAATATTAGTTTTTCACCAAGCATGTCATAGTTCAAAGATGTTTATGCAATGTGTGTCTCTATCCTATCTTCCTAAAATGGTAAAGCATGAAACAAACCCATTCTGAATGAAGGTGGATGACAAAATACCATTTGCATTTCTAGCATAACTATTTTTAGCATCTCCTATTAGCTTATAGGCTTTCATTTACCTTTACAGGCTGGTGAAAGAAACATTACTAGTTACATTATTCTCCAGATAAGTAAAGGCATGAAAAGACATGTGCTAACTTTTTCAAATGTAAATGTGGGATATCCTATGGATGCCTAGGTTAAGATAGCTGGTTGTTTTGTACTTCTCAGTATAACTGTGTTTAGTTTTGCCATTCAATGCTGGTAGTGCTGCAGGTAGCTGTTCCAAAGCTGTAAAAGTCTACTGAAAGTGCAAGGGAAGAAGGAAATGGCTTCAGAAGGGGAAGAAAAGAATGTGTCAGGGTTTTTTTTCATGTTATTAGGGTGATTTGAATAATAGTGTTACGTCAGTGAGGTAATTTGAAATGTAAAAGTTCATTAGAAGAGATAAATGTTTTGATACTACAGCATTATATGTCCTGCTGACATAATGATTAATACCAATTCCTAATAAACAGTGACTTGTTTATAACATGTATTGACCCTTCAAAACACTTTTTAAAAGGAATAAATGGGATACCAGCTGTATTTGTGAATCTTTTGGGGAAAATTGCCATCAGCTTGCAGTATACGCAGCTCCCATCATGGCACTTGAACACCTGTCAGAGGTTCTAGTTACAGATCACGAACAAAACGATACCATATTGATTCATGCATGCTCCCAGAATTCAGGACACTGCAAGAATGTTGTGTCACTTGGAGTGATAAAGAATGCCAACTGTATTTATTTTCCGAGAGCCCTCCTTGCCAGGCTGTGAGTAATGCCCTGTTATACATTCTGCATTTTGTGTTCCAAAGTCCACACTCTGTGTTCATGGTTCCAAGTCATGAAATCTGGACATGATGCGCGGCAAAATAAATTTTGCATACTTTTATTACCCCTTGGTGATTCTCAGCTAAAAGAACAAGTTAATTTAGATGAAACGCATGAATGGTTCAGTCCAATTGAAAAGAAAGTTGTTGTTCTTCCTTGCCTGTGCCACAATTCAAGAGTTATTTCTGATGAAGAATAAAAGTGAGCTTTTAATAGCTCTGTATGAGCTCCAGTGTAAAGCTTAGTGTAAAACCTGCCCTAAGTCTAGCTCTGGTAAGACCCCATCTGTGCTTCAGACACACAAGTGTCAGTAGCATTAATGTTTGAAATTTCTGAAGTAATTTCCCTCATCCTCTTGTTAAATCTTGGCTGTGGATGGTCCATCAGTTTAAATGATAGCACAAAAGGTCCTGCAGCTACAAAACAAACTATTTTGGCTTGCTTCTTGGGTGGCTGCTTATTGTTTTACAAGACAATGGGAATTGTCATAGTGTTTTGGATTATTTTCATAAATTTATTGAATATTTATTGTCAGGATTACTCCACTTTTGTATTTTGAAGCTTGATACTACTTACATTTTAAAGAAATGTTCTGGTACTTTTCCAGTTTTCCGTGACTCTTCCTAACTGCTCACTTTCAAAATCCTTTTAGTTTTTATTTGTGAACTGAGTAAACAATCTGGAAGTGATTGATAGACAATAAAAATGGCACCCCACAATGCTATTAAAAAAAAAAGGGGGGGCGACAGACACTATTATCTTGTCTACGTTTGACATACTTTCCTAAAATTTCCCACAATTACTGGCTCAATTTCAGCTCTACTGGTGGTAGAAAATGTAGAAATGTCAGTAGACACAGGGTGATGTGAGCTGGTGTTTCGGATCATCCATTGTTATTTATTGCTATTTGTTACTTGTGTGTTACAGTTTCTAGAAGCCAGAGTCATGGATCAGCATCCCATTGAGCTCGGCACCAGGCCAGCTCTAGAGCGCGAGACTGTCCCTGCCACAGCAGGTTAAAACATGATGGTTAAAATTCTGGTGAGCCATCAATGTGAAAATATCTCTTTGGTTAGCAGAAACACAGACTTGAACCAATACTGCTGCCAGGAATTATGCTTTTACAACAGCTTCCACGTGGAGGTTGTGCTACCTTTACCACTGAAAGACCAAGGCACTTCGTGATGGTTGATTCTATTCACTGCTATGTTATAAGTACTTTGAAATAGACAGAAAGATTATGGTGGGAAAAGAAGGAATGGACACTGATTGTGCAAGACGCAGCGTAGTCAGTCAGACGTAGCAATAAGTTGTCCTTCCTGTGATTGCGTATTGGAGAGCATGAGAAAATAAATTGCAAGTAAGTTTTATCTTCCTTGTGAAAATTTCTCTTACACAAATATATCACTATATATGCTGCCATATGTTATTATTTGGCAGGGCAAGTTCACCCCTATGCAGAAGTGACTAGATTCAGTTGACACAAGTAAGGAACCGTGGAAGTACTTTGTTGAACCATAAAAGTACCACGGTAGACACACAATTCAGTAGACACATGTAAAGAACTGTGGAAGTACTTTGCTGAATCATAAATGTTATTATGTTCACAATAGTGCAGAATCTGTCGTTACTAGAAAACCAAACGCCTTCTGGCTGATCTGAGATCAAGCTGTAGACTTAAAACCTTGTGCTTGCTCTGATTGGTTTTGACCAAAGGAAAAGATTCCAGTATATTTGTTCAAATGATCCTTTGTTTCAGAAGAAGGTGTTTAATTGACCTTTTAGAACAGGCATATGTCCCAGAATAAACGTGTTTTTACCTCTGTGGTTTTTTCCTATGGGGAAAAGGCAGCGTCTTTCCTGTGCTCTAATGAAAATATGAGGTTTCAATAAGAAGACAATAATTGCTGGACATTTAGAAGTAGTGGTTTGTCTATAAACTTAGCTGGTAACATACTGGAGTAGTGTCCTGAATAAATTTAGTACAGTGTAAAATATTAGCCTGGAGCATCTTTACTTATGCTGAATTACGTTAGTTCTTGATAATGCTTGGATTGTTTCCTCTTCGGCACCAAATTCAGCATTGCTGGGAATTCACCATGTTGTGTAATGGGATTAACATTTATTTATGGATTTCATTCATCGGCACTGAAGTAATTTCCTAAAGGCATTTTTTGAATGCTTTATTATTATTGAATCAACTTTCCATTGTATCATTATGATATTTTTGGTAAGGAGGTGGCAAGTATGCAGGCATTTCAAAACATGGCATGATCTTTGAGCCCAACTGGTAGACTTTAATTTGTCAGTTTTTGCAAGTCTGCCTAAGGTATTAGTATTTATTGCTATCAATTATAATGGATAATTAAACTGCTTTTACTTAATTTCCAATTGCTTCATAGCAAGTCTAGGCAAAAGAGAAGAAAAGCTCTTGTTGGATGTCGAGAGTAGGACAGTGATTGGGATGTTCAAATGATCTCTGTAGAAGTGACACTTGGAAATGCTGAACTGGTAGGGGTTATAAGGATGTAGTTGCCTTCTCTCACAGCCCTTTAGGGATCTTTCAGATTCTGGCAAGCTCCCCACCGTCTTTTGGTAAGAAATATTCTCCCTTTTGCTTTCTCCTGTGCCACTCAGAACTATAATTCAGCTTACCCATATTTTATTTTTTAATGGCTGTGGAATTTTTATTCTGAGATGATGGTTCCTTGGGACAACACCTATGGAGAGATGAAACAACTTCTTTTGCTTCTTCAGAAAGCACTTTGATTTAGTATTCCCATTGTGTATGTAAACACTTATTTAGCATGTTTCTGGCTACAGATTCTTTGTTACAGCCTTTTAATTATACCATTAGTAAAACTTCACACATCATACTATGAGAAGTATTGATTTCATAGCAATCTTATTGGGGTTATATCTGGTTTTGCTAAAAGATCATTGGGTAAAGGCTATTGTTATAGATGGAACTGAGACCCTGAGGTGAAGAGCTGCTTTGCTCCCTCTCAAATCCAGCTGGTTGAAGATGCACAGCTACCAGGTTCTCATGATCATTCTTCCCACTTTACAACTTTGCAGTACAACAGGTTGCATGGCAGGAAAACAACAGTGCAGCTGCGTGCCCTGTCTCGTCCACATGATGAATGCAAGAAGAGATGACAGATATAAACCCTAGATCAATCAAATGACATTACATTAGGAATTGCAAAGAAAATATTTAAGAATTTAGTAATCCATTAGTGGGGGTGTTTAACATTTCTTGGCTAGAAATAAGACTTTTTTTAGAGCTACAAGGAATGAGCATTAACTCTGCTTTAAAAGAGGTACAGGGAAAAAAACCTAATATGAAAACTTTTTGAAATTGATCCAGGAAGCCAGATATCATGATGCTTGCCTTTAGTGATGAAGCATTTTAGAGACAGGTCAAATTCCTTCCTACAGTAAATTGCATTAGTGGTCAGAAAACATCTGGAAAAATATGGTACGTCTAGAAACACTCTAGATATCCTGTTTTCAGAAGGCTTGTATAATATGGTTTGATGTTTTTCTCTGTGTGCGGCTTTGATTTTTGGTTGCTTGGGTTTTTTTTCCAAAGCAGAATGTGGGCTAGAAGAGAAGGCATAAAAAGGTATTTGTAAGAGTATGGTCTATTTATCTATAACATTGATTATCAGAACAAAAGAAGGATTTTAAATGGAGAAATAAAGTCTTATCTGATTGCAGGAAATTTATAATGGGAAAGGGCATATAGTGTAGATAGGTCAAATAAAAAGAAGTCTGATCTGCATTGTGTTTTTACCTTGAATGATTTACATTTTGCAGATGGACCGTAAGTAGATAAATTTGGAAGTTGGTTTTTTTTATTATTCTGGGAAATTCATGTTCACGACTCATGAATCAGTTATTTTGTTTCCCCCAGGGAGAATGTGACTGAAGTGTTTTAAAATTATAATGGAATACTTGATTTGGCTCTATGACAGAAGTCAATTCAAACCAAAATGTTATTTGGGTCAGAAAGAGTGGAACATATTATTTTACATAACATCTCATGTTTTACATTATTCTTTTATTAGAGTATTGGAGATAAAGCTCTGCACCTGCAATTACCTTAGTTATTTTTTGTAGTGAAAATCACTTTACCATGCTAATTTGTCATGGCCAAAGGTGTGTATTAGAAATGCAGTGTTTATATTGGTTTACCGTTGCATTTTCATTGGGCGTTTTGATAAGAACAGTGGCAAGAATATAACTGTTGCAGCAAAATCATGAACTGTCTGAGTTAGTTAGACACTAGCAAGGTAAAGACTTTCAAGTCCAGCTTTGAAAAAGAATACCAACTTTTGCAAAGAATTAAGTGCAAATGTGGCATATAAAAATTGTACTGAAGTGTATTTAGATGAAAAATTATTCTTCCCTGGAAATGGTGCGTTTGGATAGCCATGCCACCATCTAAGGCTGTTCCGGTCATAGGGCAGGTACAAGGTCAGAGGCAAGATGAGGAATCAATGACATACTTTATTTTCAAAGTATTTCCTCACATGTAATGTTTCTTGGTAAGTATGGAATGTTTTAGACACATCGTAGTGTAAAAGAATAATCATAGACCACATGTTGTGAGCAAGTGAATACTGGTATCAAATGGTCCCTTTAGCCTGGGTGGACAACTTGTTTGCTGGCAGTACTATTGAAACATCTTTGCTTTATTGCCTTGCCACCATTAAAGAGTCATTTCAAATAATTAAGGCTCCACTCCATGTCTTACAAGGGCAAGAAATACCTGTCTATTTTGTGTTGAATACCTCCTTTGTTGCATTCCTTTTCCTGTATACTTTTATTAGTTTCTTTGCAAATAGGCATAGCTCAGGATGCACTCTAGTGCCACTTGAGATGGAGACAGAAACCACGGCACCATCTTCACTGTAAGCAAAACTCTTTTCACATCTATCAAGTAGCTGAACAGACAAAAGAGCTTTGATCACTTTCAGTCTCTTTTCACAAGGGACTTGTTTTAATTATAGAATGCTTTAGCTATTACTACACATTTGCCTGGCACAGTTGGCATATGACATCATTTTACAAAAGCTTGGGTTTCTTTAGAGCATTCCAGCCTTAGGCTGCTGTTCTTAGAACTAAAGAAGGAGCATTATTTTTCCACCAACTGAAGAAGGTATCTTTAAATTAGAGCCAATAAAAATAAGATGATAATCCAGAACCATTCCCAAGTAATGACCACAAAGCAGCAGCCACCTAATGAAGACTTATTCATATTCACCACAGCAGTATTTCCGGTGACCTCATGACAATACCAAAAACTTTCCCATTCCCTCATGCAGGAAAAAATAGGATAGAATTTCTGGTAATCCCCCCCACCAGTCTTCATTTCAGAAAATTGTATTGTTCTCTAGAAAAACAAAAAAAATTCTGGGGAATGTTTTTCTTTCCTTGTATATGTTGTACACAATATATATTATAGATGAAGTGCCCTATAAGGTCAGTATAATGTAAGAAGGAACTGTCAGATCTGTCAGTTAATAATGAAAACAGTAAATAATATCTGATGTGTGACTTTGACTACATTGCAATATACATCATTTGTATATAAAGAGAGTATTAATACCTAGTGTCTCTGATATGTATCAGTATTTTTATTTATTTCTTGAAGTAGAGTAAGGTATGATGAAGTGAGTCATGTTAATTGTATTTTCGCAATTCATTAGTAAAGCAGAATACGAAGACTATTCTCAATGGAATTTATGTAACCAGGGTAAATTCTATACATATACCAGCATTCGGGCTTGTTTTCTATTGTTTCCATTCAGTTTTATGACTTAAGCCAGGATTACTTCCTTTTCCTCTAATGAGATGTAAACCACTCATTCTTTTCACACAGCACAGTATATTTAAAACTTAGCATAATGTAGCTACAATATTATGACAGTGGCTGTCTGAAGTTAAAGTTTTATAAAAACCTTGCAAGTTCATTGAATGATTTCTCAGAAAGAAAGACTGCTGAACTAAAAATTTACAGCTTGGTCTCTGTCCAGTTTCAGCCTTTTCCTGCATTTTTGGAGAAGGAGTGAGTTTGGGTTTTGGATGCTTCAGCATCATCAGTATAGAGTATTGCTTATAATTAAGACAAATACATATAAAAATCCCTCATTGAATCTTGGTATTTCTACCTTCCTTTAAGTCTCAGTTCTGATTTGACTGACTAGTGAAGTGCAGGGTCAGACAGGGAGAATTAGTAATCGAGGTATAGAATATTTTAACACCATTGTAAATATTTCAGTCACGTTATTGTATAACTTCAAATTTCTCACTTCCCCAATTACACAGGTGAAGGAATTTATTTAGGATTAGTTTGTGTTCTCAGTGGTATAAATTCTATCCCAGAATGTCGGGCGTTTTATATGTGCGTAACTACCCAGTGATCTATGGTGATCTATAAGATAAGCTTATCCTTTTATTAACTTCAATGTAAGAAGGGCCATATTGGCAATGTATGGCAAATTTAACAAAGATTAGTATGTTGGGGTATATTTATGTGAATTTCCTTTAGAAAGCTTGTCAGTTTACCATCTGGTGATTTTTCTCATGGTAAGTCTCAGCAATTATTTAGTTTAGTAACTGGTATTACAAAATATGTGACATAAGAAGTCTTGTTTTCTCAAAACCAGTAACAAAATACTCTAAGCTGAGTTGAATAAATTTCTGAATTATATACCCTTTATTCTTGGCTTTTGAGCAAATCTTTAGCACATATGACTTTGTTTATTGGTGTAAAGAAGCCTTTGTGTTACTCTATTTTTAATGTATATAATTCAAAAAGCGACAACTATTTACCTATACTAAACACACGATAGAAGTTACAGCTTATGATTTAATAAATCAGTGCATAGCTTGTGTATTACCACTCCAGGCATTAGAGTTGGCATCAAGAGTCCAAAACCTTATTAAACTGGATGAGTGTGAATGCTATTCAATACCATTTTACATTTGGCAGTTTTAGCCTTCTGTTTTTACAAGGTTGAATAACATTTTGTTTTCTTAAGCTTTGGATTTGCATGCCTTCAGAAAGAGAACCTCATTTTCTATTTTAGAAAAATTATCTCTCTGCAGTGTCTACAGGGAGCATCTACATGACAAAATTAAACAGTGGAACTGTAGTCATCTTTATCACGCTAATCCTTCCCGGGAGATTAGACTGTATTTATTCTAGCGTCTGAAGTCTTTCAGCATATTTAACATGAGTAGATTCATATTATCTTTAATTATGCTATTTAAACCCTGTTCAATTTAATGTTCAGATAAGTCATGTTCTTCAGGAGCCATTTATACATCCAGGGTGAGAAGTTAGTAGGATAACGTCATTGACAGTCGTAGTAGCTCTGATTTAGCTCTATTAGCGTGACATATTGAAACCTCATTAAATTTCTCTGTTACATGCAGGGATGCCAGCCTTGTCCGTTGGTGAAAGCTGCACACTGTAACCAGCTGTGTTTTCAGTTTGGGGAGGCCTTAGCACAGGCATGAGACACAAATGTGAGCCTGCCCTCTTTGCGTTCACATCATATCTCTGAGCGGTTGGTGGAGGTTTAACATTTTGGGAGGGCTACCTGCATTTCAGGAGGCTGCCCCTTGTAAAGTGTTGATAAGTCTATATTCCTCGAGAAAGTCTGATACAGGGCCGGAGCCCAGCTGCCAGTGCTGTTTTTTTTCACGTAGACAGCAGCCTCTTAAAATATTTCTGAAAAATATAATAATTAAAAAGCAACTGTGCTCTCTAAATAGTATTATTAATGCATAGGTAACATTTGTAAACAGGAAGAGTTTGATTTATACAGATCTAAAATAGGTTTATGTCCAATAGCATCTTACTCTGCTGATTCTGGAATGGCACAGGGTCTGTGCAAGCATCCATTCTGAGTTAACTACTTCCCATATTTCCCCCGAGAAACAGCAGTGCAAGCCTAGTGGGCAATGGGAAGGAAAGGAGAGTATTTGGGGACTCTTTAGAGTAGGTTTGCGGGGGTTCTGGGCTAATCCAAATGGACACTAACTGGCCTGAAATCTTCAGCTGCCTTCTCCTCATGCAGTTTTACAAGCAATAAACTTAGGGGGTGGGGGAGGGCTGGAGAGGGAAAAGAAGACAAAAAATGACAAGCCACATTTCTGTGTTTCTCTTGAGCTCCCTGCCATTCCTTTGGATTGGCACAAGTCCTCTGTCTCTCTTGCTCATTTTAACTGCTCTTCTTCCCGGAGGATGAGGAGCTGGAGAAGGCTTTGCTGTTTTTCGTTAGTACCCGCCCTGGAATGCCTTTGAACGTTGGCGGGGTATTTTCACAGGGACACCACGAGGAAGAAGGACAGCAGGACTGCCAGTCTAGTCCAGCACTTGTTAGAGATGCTGAAGTGCACCTCCTCACTGGTGTTATTTTTATTTTGCACAGAAAGAGAACCAGAGGTTTTGTGAAATTTTGTGAGAAAAATATTAATTTGTTAAATGGCTTTAAAAATGGTCATTTCTTTCAAAGCTGCTCTTAACAGAAGCACACATTTCAAATGATGCTGAGCCAGAAAATGTTCCTTCTCTCTGTGAGGGCATCTCAAGCTTTCATCTGGGAGAAATAGCTAGCTGAAAAGAAAAGTACCTGGTGCAACATGTAAGTTAAATATCTGAAATATGGGAAGTTCAAATCTTGCCTCTTGAGATACCGGGTGAGTCCTCATACTGTTACACACTTGGCTTTCCTTGGGTGGAACAATTCCACTTTATAGAAAAAAAAGAGCAATTTTAGTGGGAACTTAAGTCTTTATCTTGCACAGGACTCTGTCAAGTCATTCCCTAACTCCAGTACAATTAAATGATGGTCTGAAATGGGACGTGAAACAAGGCTGAAAAATCTTTACTTGGGAATAGTAAATCTGCTGTAAGCCTCCTTCCATCACTTTTTTTTTTTTCTTAGAGTTGAGAGTAAAAGGAATCCTGAGCCAGCACTGATTTAGATTGGTAATGAGACCAGATGCAGTGTGATGCCACTCACAAACACAATCTTAATTCTCCCTCCAGTTTAGTCGGTGTGATGCAGTTCCTGCAGTGCAAAGACCTGCTTGTGGTCCCGTGACAAGGCAATTGTACAGCTCCTGGTTATAGATATCATGTGGTTTGTAGCACAATCTCTGCACAATGCTACTTTACACAGTGAAGATCTGCCCTTGAAGAAATCTGTCTTATCAGATGTAGTGTGCTTCCCTCCTTATAGGTCTTCCACACTTCATGGAAATTCTTCTTCAGCTCTGATTAGTTTGTAGCCTCCATTCTCAAGAAAATGAGGTTTGGAGGATGACTCTCTTCCTTTCTCTGTTTCCCCAAGGAACTTCTGAATTTACTTGCATACACAAGCAACCTGAAAACACAATAAAAGCAGATCTTTCTTCTTTCAGATTGAAGAATGCAAATATGCATTGAAAATGTTTCCTTTTTTTGCAGCATTATTAAAAAATTGCCATCTTCATCCAGGAGCAGACCACTGCTTTTTTTTGATCACTCTCTGGTTTGCTAGTGAACTAAGATGATCTCTGCTTCTTCCTGTGGAATTGTGGGGCTTTTTGCTAATAATTATAGAATTTTAGGGTTAAAAGAGAACACAAGAGATCACTTAGTTCATCACCCTGCCCCAAGGCAGCATGAGCTAATCCTGACAGATGTTTGTCTAACCTGTTCCAAAACTTTACAGTTATTCTTGAAGGCCCCCAGGCAATCTATTATAGAGCTTCACTACCCTTACTCTTGGGTATTTTTTGCTAATGTTGAAAAAAACTTCTTTTCTGCTGTTAAGCCCGTCATTTCTTGACACTGTGGATATGGGAAGCAGATTGCTAGCTTGCCTCCTGAAGTAGTATCTTTTTTTATTTTTTTCTTTTTTTTTTTTTTAAGCTTAAAAAATCATATCATGTCTCTCCTGCTTCACTTTGCTTGATAGACCTCCAGTTCTTTCAGTCTTCCCTTGCAGTTGGTGTTTTTTCTAGTCCATGCATATCACTATCCTGTATACCCATAAACTCTTTTTAGATGATTCCTGCATTTCCTTTTTTTTTTCCTTAGCTCAGAATATATTCTATCAAACAGTTTGACTGTATTCCCCTCTACTAGAAAATGAGTTCTTCTAAAAAATCCTGTTCTATTGTGGTCTACCATTGCGATGATGGATAACAACAATACAGAGTTAGCTTATGTTGATATAGTCCTTTTTGTGTTAAGAGATTACCAGTGGAGCCAGTGAGGGATATAATCTATACTTACTCAGTTGTTACTCCTTCCTCAACATTTACTTAAGATCAGTGTTGGAGATTGGTTACTGAAGAAGATAAAGTTACCAAGATTGGCTGTATGCTCTAATAATCCATGTTTTTCAGTGATGTTTTACTGCTGAGTATATGAAACTTCTAGGCAATGTTTCTCTAAGGCTTTAAAAATCAGTGCAAGAATTGGGCATGTTAAAAGACCTGAATGTTCACTTCATACTAAGCTTATAAACAGAAATCTGCACTGTTGGCTGCCTCACTGATGGTCAAGTATCATTTGCTGCTCAGCAGAAGAGCCCGAAAATGCTGTGGGTCAGGAGGAACCCCTGGCAGGCAATCTTTGTGGAAATAATTTCATCCCAGCCAAAAATGAAGGCACTTGTGGCCAGTACATATGCATCCATGGAAGCTAGGCATTTATAGATAACAGAGGGACTGTGAATGACTTGTAATCTTTGGTAAAATCTTTAACAAGCATTAACCCTAGTCTTAAATTGCTGTGACTGTCTCTCAAAAAATGTGTCTCTTGGGGAAAATAGTCTTTGGTTTTGATTCTTAAATTCAGAGTGAAGAGTTCAGTTATTTGTGTAAGACTGTTATTAAGTCATCACGTCTTAAGAGTTAAATGATTTAAAGCACTTTGCTATAGCAGAACTTTTGTTTGCACCAACCCTGTCTTCCTTGAAAACGGAAACATTCAAGGTGGGAATCCAGCTTCTGAGCAAATGTTCCTCAATATAGAAAATTATTTTTTGCTATTTCTGTCTGTAAATAAAAAATGCTGGGTTTATTCTTGTTTTTTCTTGCTTGCTTTTTGAGAATTCATATTATCATATTCAGGTCTCTGTCACTGCCCCCACTTATTTCTTGAATGCTCTGAAGATGTGTGCACCTTGTCTGAAAAGCCAGCTGGGATGCCACAAATAGGGTCTGTTCTATTTATGACTGCAAAGTAATTACAATGGAATTTAAAGACTCGGTTTATAGATCTAAGACGAGGATCTTCTGTGTACACTAAAAGGATGAATCCTTTCCAGACCACTTCTTATTTGGCTGAAGATGAACTTGAGGAAGCATTTTGGAGTGTCAGCCAAGGCTGCTTTTAGAAAGACCTGGGTGGGATTCATACTGTTGATATCCAAATAAAAAGAGGCCCTGATTTTAATCTCTGCATGGTTACTTTATTGTAGTTATGAAACCATGAATTAACTTTAAAGCTTTCAGGGATGAAAGGAGACATATAAGCAAGTGCCTGTTATCTTTTTCAGATTCATGGGAAAATATTTTAACCAGTGTCTTAGTGGCTTTCTCTTGTGGACTTGTCTTTTGTTTATTCTGCTTCTGTGTGGTATGCATTTTAGTTTCTTTCTTATGAGAAGAAGAAACTATGCATGGGAGAAGTATGTACGGGAACAGGATAAGAAAATGGGCACTGGTCTGGGAGGAGAGGGGCTAATCTGTTGAGCTTAAATGAAAGTGTAGAAAGTATTCTCTGTTTAAGGTGAAGCTGAATATAGTTCTTCCTGGTAAATGTCACAAACTTGGTGGGGTTTAGTCTTTCTCAGCTAAAGAGTTGTTTTCAGAATTCAGTAAGGAATAACAATATTGAATGATAAAGAATTATGAGGAATACAGATACAATCACAATGAGGAATAACTTTTAGATTATCTAGAAACCTTTTAGAGTTGAAACACTGTTCTTCCCCTGGTTTCTCTAGAAATCCCAGCACCCCGTCTCCTCATCCAAAAATCAGATGGATGTCAGGGCGTAATTTGTAGGAGAATACACTTATTCTGCAGACAATTTTAACATTTTTAAATCAATGAAGCTAACTTTGGGACAGGAGAGAAGAATACGTCTAGGGTGCATGTAACAAAGGAAGTGCATTCTCTAAGCACTGATTTAAATGATTTTCAGGTGAAGAGGACTTTTTGCCTTCAAAGTAGGGCATATTTTGTCATCGAGACAAAAGATATTTGTCTGCATGACTGTATTCCTAAGCAAAAGTTTATAATTTAGTACCTAAAGAATAAGATATGCTGATATTCTCAAATATATAGTAACAGTTTCTTTCTGTTTTGCTTCCTGTGATAAAGTCAAGTGGGCTTCGCAGTCTAACTAGAAGGCAAAAGTAGACCCATCTAGTGATAATGATATTAGTTATTGAGTCATGACCAATAATGCACAGGCAGTACAGAAGAGAGCAATGAGACCACTTTGAATTTAATCACTGAGTGAACCAACAGTGAAAACCAGGCTTGCTTCTCCTCACCAGCATGGAAAATCAGATGCTTCACAGTCCATTCTGCATTCTTTTCATTCTGAAGTTATAATTCTTGAGCTGACCTGCATGATAATGATGTCATTAAAAAATGCCTTCTGAAAATCAAAATCTTTGCTTATTTTAGCTCTCTTCATGGATTAAGCATGAACAACATTTTCTTCTTTCTTCCATCTGCTCTACCCTGTGTTTAATCTTTCCTTTTTTTCTACATTGTCATTTTACAGCAATAATGAAAGTATTAGGGTTCCTGCCTATAGTTAAACTTGTGCTGTTCGCACAGTTAGAATCAGACGGGGCAAATACAAAATAAAAAACAAAGCTGGTGTGCCAAAATGGGGAACTAAGTGGAGTGATGCTGTTATCCTTGGCAGTCTGCTCAGCAGACAGTGTTAGTGTCACTTGGTGGGATGAGCAAAAAAAAAGACCACCTACTGCATATTTTTTACACTGGGATTATACAGTTATTCTAGTCCCTGTGCCAAAAGTGAAACCTTAAATGGGG
>VZZY01006165.1:548563-643791 GCA_013400335.1 Eurystomus gularis | reverse complement strand
GGGGGGGGGGGGGGGTGGGGTGTATTTTTTTAGTGGTTACGTGTAGCTGCAGCGCATGTTGGCAAACTAACTGACACCATCTTTGTCAGGCAGCAAGCGACTGCTTGTATAGTTAGTCTGAGTCTAGGAAGTACTTGCATTCATCCTGACCATCTCTGCGTTCCCAGCCTACACCAGTTTGCCTTTTCTCTTCTCAAAATAGAAAAAAGAACAACCAAACTTGATATTTTAGCGAGTCTCTGCAAATATTATTGCAACTGTGTTGGCAGGAGTGAGAACTGCTCTATGGGTCAAAGGCCACTGGTTAAACAAATACTGTTATACCACTCAGACTGCCTATCAGGTGTTGAAGCACTGTCGATTTTTAGGTTTTTTTTTTTTGGGGGGGTTTCTTTGGTTGGGAGGGTGACAAAGACGTGACAAAATTCATACCCCCACAGGTTGAAAATTATTTATAATATTGTAGGATGTAAATATTCCTGGTTGTATCTGTGCCACATGAAACTTGTTCTTGTCCACACATTAGTGGGAATTTAAGTGTTTTCAAATTTGCTGTACCTTTTTCTCCTCCTAAATCTATATGGCAGGACTCAGCTGCAATATCCTGCTCTTTCAGCATGGGCAAAATGCCTAGTGAAATCAGCAAACTCATAAAGTGGACTTTTGAAGTGTAAAAAGATCTGAATATAGGATGTAAAACCATCATCCCTATTTGAGAGGAAAAAATTTGCCCTTAAAAGCTTAGCTGAGGCTAAATCATCATTTACTTAATTCAGTTGACATTATTTTATGTTGGCAGGAGCATATGTGTATGTACCACTACCCTCCTAGTCAATGGAAGATGTCATAACCATTCAAGTGATTTATCAGCTTGTAATTGTTATGCTCTGTAGTAGCTGGAGGCCAAGAGGAAGATAGTAGAGATTCTGCTTTAGCTCAAATTTTCCCTGTGGAAACATCCTACAGAATGGTAGTAAGAATAAAATCAATGTTTTACTATGGAAACCTAATAGGATTATCTCATCCAAAAGCCTATATAATTTACTGGCCATAATTATAATGCTTTGTTCTGCAGACTGTAACACAAGAAGTGCTTTTACTATGGTTGAGGAAGACAAACTACAAAATTTTTAGGCGAGAGTATCATTCTCCATTAAATTTAATAGTATTCTTCCAAAACAATCCAAATAAACAGCATCCAAAATTAGCACAGGCTTCAACATGAGGGTTTACAAGGCAAGTGTGCTACCATAATCCACTTCTACCAAAGAAAAGATTAAGCAAAAAGAATAGGACTAATCTAAAACAATCTCTTCTCAGTCTACCAAACCACACACACAAACACCTAGGATTAGGCGAGATTACTCCCTGGCAGAGTTGTTTCTGCATGTTTGCCTTCAAATTCCAAAGCTGCTGCCGAATGCTCAGAGACTTCACTAATTCAAATCTCTTAAATCCACCTGTAGTTCCTTTGATTGTAAATGTTTACTTCCAACTATGAACAGCGTTAACTGATTGAAGTCTGCCTGAGTCTGCAGGTGGCCTGAATCAGATCTCAAAGCTGCTTCCTTCCTGATGCTTTGGAAAATGATGATGCACATCATTGTTCCCATTATTAATTGTTTCCATAGTTGCCTTTTTAGCAACTGGTTTGCATACTTCTCAAGGAATTCAAATGGTCTATCATCAGGAGCGCAAAAAGCTCTGAACTTCTGCCGTCTGGCCATATATATCCTTAGCCCTCTCAACTTTTGCACAGTTTTAAAACAAAAATCCATATTGTGCATTTAGATCTCTTCTTTTTGTGCATTTTCATCAGTAGAAAAGGATGTGAAGAATTATTGTAACCCTTGTTGCCCTTACTAAATAAAATGTCAAACTTTCAGTCAGTGCTATTTTTGGAGATTATTTGAACAATTACAGGAGAATCTTATAGAATTTAGTGGAGAAGGCTAGCCTATCATAAGAGCATTTTATAACTCTATTTTCTTTTTTTTTTTTTTTTAAATTGTCCCATATCAGGAATTGCTTAGTCTACGAGACTGCTTAAAGGTTAAACTTTATAAAAGAAAAGAAACTGTGGGGATATTGGGGACAAGTTACTTGACAAGTGGAGCTCAGCAGGTAGCAAGCTGGATTTCATAAGAAATGAAACAGAAAAATAATCTGGGTTTTCTAAATAAATGTGAACAGGCATATGATTCTGACTACTGAGTCAGAACAATAAAGTTGAATTTTCATATATGGCTCAGCACAGCTTCATTTTTCTATTTAGCAGAACATGGTGAACAATTGCCTCCCTCTGCACTGAGCCACATCAGGATATGGATGTGCTTGCTTCTGACCAGGATCAGTACTGTGCCTTTTCTTCTACCTGATGTACTGTCTGTAAGGTGTATGTGCAGCTTTGGCGGTGTCAGACAGTCTGGTTTTTGCTTTTTTTTTTTTAAAACAAACAAACAAAAAACTAGCAAATTGGTTTCCAAAACACAGCTTCAAAGTATGGACAGTTTCACTGTTCTCATGTCTCAGATGGGAGTGTTGGGGCAGAGGGTTTGATATGTGGTCTGAGGTCACTTGGTTACAGGGTGAGTTTGATGCCCTGCATTAACTCAACTGTACTTGGACAGGTAACAGAAGGGACAAGAGTGGCTTTGAGCCAGTTTTGGACCCGTCTCATGTCTGGGGCTGTCCTCAAATGTACCCAGCTCTCACAAAAAAGCAGAGCAGCCTTTGCTGTGAATGTAGTGCAGCAGTGGTCAAGAAATTTGGACACTTCTCATGCATGGGCAGTTTTATACAATTGATCTAGAGCTACCACTATTATTTTTATTAATTTTTTTGGAAGAACTTGAGCAATTCTTTTTGGGCAGGCAAGTTTTCTTTTAAGTCATCCTTCTGCTGCTTGTGTGTTGTAAAAGCGCTGGGACGTTCAAGGCAGTATTAGGCCCAATACATATTGGGACCATTATACATAATTCCACGTGTAAGATAGGAGATCCTCCTGGCAAAGTAAGTCTAGACTGAGAAGGAATAGATTTCCTTACACCTATGCACAGACTGCTTGTAAATCATGTATCTATTTTTGCTGTATGTATTTTATGTCCCGTGTTATAAAACTTTCATTTAAATGACAGTATAGAAAATGCAATGTGGGAGGCCATGAGATCCATGTAAGCAGCAAAGAGTTAAGAAACTAAGACATTCAAAACATGGAGGAAGATGTAAAGACATGTTGCAGTCCAATGAAGATTACCAGACCACCACAGAAAAGCCTCAAAGCATCCTTCAAGCCTCAGGAAAAAATGCACTAAGAAGTTACCATGGGAACAACCAATTTAATGAACCAATAAAAACAGACAGCTATCTACACCTCAACCAAATTATACAAACAAACAATAAAAACAGAACCGTAAATCAGCTGGACTCTATCACTAAGCAGGAAGTGAAAAAACTAAAATATTAAACAAAGGAATAAAGGACGGGGAAACCAAAATGACCCGATGCTAACTAAGATATAAAAGAAATTACAAATGCGATACAGAAAACAAAATTGAACATCACCACAAGGCAAAACATAAAAGTAAGTAAATGCCTCTATCTAGATAATGTTTTTGTGATTTCTACTCATTTCGTTACGGTACTATCAGTGGATTTTTCAGGATGATACACGGGCAGCCTGCTGCACTATACTAGTGCTGTTCATGAGAACGTACTGATATAATGAATATGTTGGATATTTATATTTTAAAATATAGAAGACACAGGAATTTGATTAAAGGGATGTTGATCTATATCTTCTTAGACATTCCTGTCCCTTCAGACTCAATTCCTCCAACGTTTGCCTACCTATTGTTAATAGTGAACAACTACAAAGTGGTGTTATAAGGTGATGTTTATTTAACTAAGTATAATTAACCTGGAAGGAATTTAGTATCTATTGCATCTAGCAAGGTCTAGTTTTTTAAAAGGGTAGAAAGAAAAATTCATGAGAAGGAAAGGCTACTAACCTGTAGCTGAAGTAATTTTTAAAGAACTCAGATGTGATAAAAAGACAAGTGAGACTAGGCCCCCTAAGATTGATTTGTAAGTTGTTAAGTAGCCTGGAAGTATTCTGACTTCCTCAACCAAATGGTTTCATTCACATAAGATTTATGGATATTATGTCAATAAAAACTTATACTGCAAAAGAAAAAAAAAAGCTCCAAACCAACCTAAAAAACATAGCATACTTTAGTGTGTTGGAAGCATCCCCCTTTCTATTTTACTTATGAGATAAAATGTAATTTCTCAAATTACTGGAGTCCATTAAGGAAGAAGAAGACTGTGTGGTCCAAAATCTCAAAGGGATTCTGTTTTATGTTCGGGAAGTAGTTTGTTCATGTTCTCCCAGACAAATATTTGTTACTTAGCCATTAATTCAAGGATGAGTCCATGCTGCCAAATAGATTTGAATTCAAACCATTAGAGAATTTTAGGTTGTTCCCTTCTAGAACTTTGATTTGTGCCCATCTCTTACTTAATGTGAGGCTTTTAAACTTCCAATGGCTTTACCAGCATTAGTTAACAGATGAAACTGTGTGAACATGGAAGGGGGGGAAATGGTGCATTTTTGTTTGAAAGTGTCTATTCATTTTCTTCGGCCAGCCTTTGAATTTGCCTCTTTCCACTTTTTGCAAGGTCATGGTTCTCACAAATATTTGAACAAGCAGTTGAATTTGCATATGAGAGAACTTATAATGGAAGTGGGTATTTTTACATTCTTTTGACTCGCGCTGACAAGTAACTAACACAACACACACTATACATTTGTGCACAGTACTAGTAGAAGAGAACCGTCTGCACTTAAAAGTTGCAAACACCTCTGTTAAGTGAACTCTGGCAACTGAACTTGTTCCTCATCATTGTTCTTGCAGAAGGAGGAAACACATTCTTCAGATCAATAAGGAATTAAAAATAAATTTTTGATTCTCTTGATCTCTGTATGGAAAATGGGAAACCACCCCCTTTGCTGACGAAAAGCAAAACCCTTTCTGTTGTTTGAAGGCAATCATCAATTTAATATCTACCCAGTCACATCAAATCAGAGAATTTAGTTATTTGCCTCAGATACCAATTAGTGTCTGTGCCACAGTTGAGAATACATCTCAATGTTTCTTGGGATCCCATCCCATGATAGCATTCAGAGTTATTCCAAGCAGATTGAAGCTTCCCAGAATAGCTATTGAATATGGGAATCTGTGCAAAAGCTGAGATTTAGCTGCAAACTGAGTAAGTTATAACAATACAATAACGTTAGCTGCTTGAAGAAAATTAATCATGTTGCTATTGTAGAGATTTCCTTGCTAAGGTTAATCATAAGAGAGACAGCTGAGAGAAAACCACATCCTCCCTACCCCAGCCCCTTGGGTTTTTTTGAGATTTCCAGCAGACATAACATATTTTAAGTGTCTTGCTCGTGGTTCCTTGTTTTTGTTATGTGTGCTCTCCTACTGATGTGCTATCTTGGTCTGCCCAGGCATGGAGCTCCCAATTTTTGTCATGCTTTGGTTGGTTGCATACCTACGTTGCATGTGAGTTAGGGAAGGCCATGGATGAAGTGTTCTTTGTTTCCAATCATCTCTGTAAAGTGCCTAATCCAGGTGATTTTATCACTATGTTTACCATATCTCCTTATACAATTAAGGGACATTTTCCCAAGGGAAGCCCAAGTTAGTTTTCTTTCAGCCAGCTGTTTTCTCCACCAAACAAGCCTGATGCTCTAGTATCTTGTTTGTTAGTTGCCTTTTTACTCTGACTTCAGCTGTGAATCTTACTTCCCATGCCCCTCTTTCACTCCTCTAACATCTGCAACCTAGTGATGCAGCACTATGGTGATCCTGGGAGAAGCTTTCTCCAGAAATTTAATAGAATCAAATTAAATGGGAGTTGTCTGGAACTGTGGAAGAAGAATTTTTCCCATGTAAAGATGCATCAGTGTAGCTATGAAGCTATCTCTCTGTGCAAAGTAAGCACTTTTTGTCAGGAGATTAGTGACTTTAGTCTTTCCCAGTATGCTGTCAATATTTTAGCTGAAAAATGTGGCATAATCAATAGTAAAAATTAAATGGGTGATCAGTGAATATCTGTCTGGTTTACTGCTTACAGCATGGTTGCTAAGGAATCACTTGGAAGATGGGGTCCAGGTTTGTGAAATTAAAGTTCTTTATCCATTACAGATTTTGTTCCCCGTGTGAGTCTGCCTCAGAAGCACATAGTGAAACTCAGGGTTATTCTAGTCTCATTACATGAGTGCTGACTGCTGCTGAAAAACTTGCATGATTTTAAAACACGTGCTGAAGTATAGAATCTCAAAAATTAATGCAGTTTTTTGGAGAATCTTTAATTTTTTGATGGAAAAAAAACCTCAGAAACAAACAACCCAAGCTAAACACCCTGGATGTGTTCCTTCTTATTTGTTTACAAGGATATGATTGTGAAACATCACTAATAAACTTTTATTAACAATAATAGACGACAGCTGTGAGTAACATGGAGAAAAAGCCTGTTCAAAGATTCATTCCTAGGTTGCATGTCATGTTTAAAGCTATAAAGTGTAATGACCTTTTCAGAGATCAAAGTCCCTTCTTTTCTCCCCAGCTCGAGACATTTGAGGTCCTACGTGAATTGAACACATTGAGTGACGTTTCTATTTCTACCAGAAGTTACTTAACAGAGAAGTTGACAATGATAGTGCCATGGGGGGTACAAGCCAGGTGGACGGGGAGGTGACCACGTGCACTTTTCCCAGTAGATTAGTTGGCTACCAGTGCACCGTGTCCCTTCCACAGGACTATGTAAGGAACCTGCCATAGGTGGATTTCATTGTGTGTTGTGGTGGCTGTGTGGCTGGCACAGGACAGGACTTTGCTGTTAGTCAGCTTGTTGTGCTTTGTCACTCAGAACAATGTGCTCTCTCATGCCTGCCCAGAAGCATGGCTAACGTGACAGCTTTGATGCTCTTAGTCCTGTGGAAAGTTTTCTTCTAGGCTGACTCCATTTAGCTGGAGTAAGCCTGCCAAAGGGTAGCCTCATCATCTGGATGCACATTCCTGTATCTCCATCAGTGTTGTCACAGGCCTTGACAGTAGCCGATCTATAAAGAATCTTTTCTGAAACATGCTGCAGAAGTGGTATGTGTTCTTCCAAGGATATATAGGATGTACTTTGCTTTCCTTTAAACTGATATCTGTTCAGAAGTTACTGAAGAGTTGACTGGCCTCTCAGTGTCCTCAGACCTGTCTTGAAGTTCCTTAAGTTCAAAGTGGCAAACTGATCTGTGAACGAGAGAAGGCATTTGGAGCGGGCTACCAGGGCACTGCGACAAATATGGAGAATTATATTCTATTTGGCTACTTTTGGTGTGGTGTCCTGTCTGGGGAGGGCAGGCAGTCTTCCTCCAACTCAGACTTATATCCAAAGCTTGCAGGTTATCTTGTCCTCTGCTGTAACATAAAAGAAAATGAGTAGCATAGACCGTATAACACAATGTTGCTTACCAGTACTTGCTGTTGTAAAAAGCAGACGCAATTCTTCCAGGCTTTTCTTTGCTGTGGGAAGGGCCATGGACTCTGTTATGGATCGTTTTAACTATAAGGCTCCAAATCCCGGATAACTTATTTTATCAAAGTCTGCTTTGAGAAATAAGTTAAAACTGTGATGAAATTTTGTATAAACAAATTCATGTTTACTGGCAAGATCTCTGTGGTCTTTGCAGGACTTCCTTTGCTATAAAATCCAAAATCTGTTGAGTAGAAGCCATGACTGAAGGAAGATCCTTCTTGTCAAGCTTTATCAACCTGGTGAAGTAAGATTTCTCCCTCTGCTATCATTCATGATTGTTACAGCATCACTGATTTTGTCTGTAGCTGGAAGCTCATCCTAAGTGAAGATAGGCTTCTTGAGGAATGTGTTCAAATCCCACACTGTTGACAGCTATGCTGACACTGAGCAGATGTTGAAAAGGTTAGTTCTAGTACTGGCTTATACTCTTAAAATCTTCGGTCAATATTTTTACCATCTATGCTCTTAGGCAGCATTGTCCTGGCCTACCTTTGTGCTGTTTATACAGCCTTTAGCTGAGCACAGAAGTAGCTCAGGTGGGGTTCCTCACCCAAAGTACCTGGTATTTTACCACCTGCCTTTCATTCAGCATTATTTGGACTTCCTGGCAAACCTTTCTAGAAGCCAGCAGCTGAGCAATTCATTCACAGGTTACTCAATACAATGTCAATGTAATAAACATCCAATTTCTGTTTGTGCTGAAGTTGAGTGCTCACCTGTTTGCCACCATTCCTGCCCTGATATTGCTGTATACAATGAGTCACTGGTTTGCTTATAAGTGCTGTAGAGAATCACAGGGATTTTGTCCTTTTCTGCTTAGGCTGGCATCATCAAGCATTTCAGCAATGATATCTTAGCAGCCAGGTTTGGAGGACTGTAGCTCAGAATGAGGGAAGGAGCTATTTTGGGTGGTATTACTCCACTGCAGACACAGAGACCGTGGATAAGCACATATATTAATAAGGCCTGAATTTTGGAAGACACCAGATACTGCAGTGATGAGTGCCACACAAGTACCCAGATAAACTATTTTCTGGGAGGCTGCCAGTATAACATCAAATGAAGTATGAAGTTAACACCTTGTGTTGCATGGTGGCCATGAACATTTCACCCTGAAGAAAAGAAATTGATAACATTTTGCTATCATCAATTTTGTTTTACTGTAACCTAATGGAAAACCAAGTCCACATAATGATGGTATCTAGCCACCAGGAAAATGATGAGATGGCATTTAATAGAATGAGGTTAAGAGAGAAGTCAATAATGAACACACATTAATCAGTAAAGAGAGATATCATCACACATTTAGATACAGCAATACATCATCTCTACAGAAGCATCTTCCCGTCGATAGCAGTCTTTTCCATCGGACCAGGATCAGACTGATAAAGCATTGCAGTGCACGTATAAGCAAACAAAGGGGCACATAAGGAAGTTTTCAGAATCATAGAAGTAATTAAGCTCACCGGTACATCATTGGTACAGAGATAAAATGACAATACAGCACCCTTATCTCTGCTTTTGGTCATGATATTGTGCATATATATTTGTAGTTCCTTTCTCTGCCTCCCTCTCTCTTTGGTAACATTGTCCAGATCTTCTCTCCCGCCTGTGGGGCCTCACATTAGGGTATCATATTTTTTCCTATCTGGTGGCCTGCGATTTGTCCATTCCTCTGTCACTTGAGTGTTTCTATTTTGGTGCCAACTTATAACATCCCAGACTTCAGATCAAGCATTTCTAAGAGATAGATTGTGCCATGGACTTGCTTCCTCCTCATTTGCGATCATAAAAACCCACCCCTTTTGTTCACAGAAGGACCCTGTGACAACCATAGGAATTGTTACATGGAAATTCATCTGAGGCAACTATTTTAGTGGGTTTCAATGACTGCATTTAGTGTAATAGACTATTAATTCCACACTTCATCTTGTAATTTCTTCCTGTTTCTCACGGCTAAAGATAAGGAGGGCTTAAACCATTTGACCAGTCAGTGCTCTGAGGGCACTACAAATCCTCCACAAACCAGCATGTGACATCTGTTTGAAGTGCTGCAGAAGCTGAGTAAAGTTATGGTGAGCGTTGACTTGTAGGCCTGAGAGCATGTTGCAGTATAGTCCACATGAAGGGTTTCCTGATTATAGAGATGTATGTTCCAAAAGGAAAACAGGAGATGATGAGGAGGCAGGATGTGGACAAGTAACTTCAAAGACAACAAAAAGTTAATGTTGCTAGGTGACAATAGACTTACCTTTAGCATTTTATGTTATCGAAATCAAACTTTGAACAAAATGGAAGCATGAAGGCAGCATAACCTATGAAATGCACAGCTCCTAACAAGAGCAAAAGATGTTCTATTCAGAATACTCTGTATATGCCTATATAACCCATGACTTAGTGGCTTGGATATTACTGTAATTTTGTTAATGCAGAGAATTAGTGAGGGTAAGAAGAAGAGTGCAAAATTGACAGAGCAGAGTCAGATAGCATTGTCATAATGATTATTTGTATTTCTGGTGCTATTCCATGCACCTACTGTGCTTCTGTCAAAGACTGCCTTCCTATTGTGCAAGCATGTTGGGAAGTTGAATTGTCCCTTGGGACACTGCCATTATCTTTGACGTGAATGTGAAACACCCAGGGATTAAGGGAAACCTGTAGGGTTCAAGGTTTGTTGCAGGGGGTAAGAGATGGGGGTTCTCTCATGGCAGTGTCCGTGCTCACCTGCAAGGTCTTCAGTAAGGCAGTGTGTACTAATTGCATTCATAGAATCATAAAATGGTTTGGATTGGAAGGGACTTTAAAGGTCATCTTGTTCCAACTCCATGGGAGGGTCACTTTCTACTTGACTAGGTTGATCAAAGCCCCATCTAACCTGGTCTTGAATGTATCCAGTGACGGCGCATCTGCAACTTCCCTGGGCAGCCTGTTTCAATGTCTCATCACCTTCTGAGTGAAAAACTTCTTTTTAATTTGTAATCTAAATCTACCCTCTTCCAGTTTAAATCCATTATCCCTCCTCCTATCACTCCAAACCCTCTTGAAAAGTCCCTTCCCAGCTTTCTTGTAGACTCCCTTCAGATACTGAAAGGCTGCAATGAGGTGTCCCCGTAGTCTTCTCTTCTCCAGGCTGAACAACCCATTTCACATTGCCAAAGCTTTGAGGTCCCTGTGGAGTACAGCAGTCACATCCATACTGCCCACAGGAGAAATATCTGAGCATGCTTAGGATCCTCGCTGTGCTCAAGATCCCTTGTCATGGAAGAATTTTATTTAACACAACTTACAAGCAAAAAAGTTTAAATATTCTTTAAAGAACAGTAGAATTAAAGCTCCAGTTTTTCCAGTCTCTTGTTTGTCTGCTGCCTCCGTATATTGGTAAATGGCAAAAGAAGAGGAGGGTAAAAAAAGATAAGGGAAAGTAAAAAAAGTGTTAGAAATTGAGGAAGTAAGGCAGTCAGTGAAGGGAAGAAACCCCTTCTGTGAGAACATGAAAAACATCCACTTTTTGCTTCTTTTTTTTTCAAAATCTAAAATAAAATATTAATGTGATATTTTCACACACACACAAAAAACCCTTTATTGCAAGTTTTAAGCTGGAATTCAGATACGTACTGTTTCTTTGTTTCAAACTACCAAAATGCATTTATGTATTTTATTTGTCACATGGCAGGATAGTTCCATGGGTTTTTCCAGCCTTAAGCTACTTTATTCTTGGTCTTACTGTGCCACTTTGTAAAGCTTTGTAATTTAACCTCTGCCATTGTATTCCTCAGAAACGATACCATAACCAAGAAACCACTGTTCTAAGTGTTTTGTTAAAAAATAAAGGAACAAAACCCCAAACCAGAAAAGTGCTTTGACAAATCCCACTGAATAGTATAATTTAAATCAATTATTAATTGAAATCTAGATAGCAAAATTATTACCGACAGCTCTAAGATGTGGAGTTAAGCTCTGTGTCTCATACTGGAATGTTTTCTTGAGAAGAATAACATCTTTTTGCCTGACTGTGAACCATCTAAGATTTACGTTGCCCTTAGTTTTTAAATTCTGTGTTTTAGTGTGTTTGGATTTTGTAAATAATGATGTAGTAGGTAACTATAACATTGTCCCATAGCAACTCTAGCAAGTTTTTGAAACAAAACTCCTCAGTTTTGTGACATATATACAATTCAGATGAATTCTCTTCAGTAGTTTGTGATAAGTAAGATACATATATGCTCAGATCTGGATTGTACGTTGTGGTACTACAAAGAAATATTCAAATACATATAGAAATACCATTATATGGGTGACTCATTTATCCTAAGCAATATATTTGGGCTTTACAGGACTCAAAGATTTGTAAGGCATTTTACTAGGTAACATTTACCAACTGCAATATGTAGTTTAGTTTAACTGTCATTACAG
Organism: Eurystomus gularis; assembly: GCA_013400335.1. NCBI lineage: Eukaryota > Metazoa > Chordata > Aves > Coraciiformes > Coraciidae > Eurystomus > Eurystomus gularis. Next base: position 631,776 of record VZZY01006165.1, on the reverse strand, counting down.
TGTATGGCTCTAGCTTATTTGAATTGTTCATGGTTATACTGTTTTACATTGGTGACTATACTCAAGCATCTTTACACAGTATCTCTCTCTCTCTCTCTAGCAGGAGACCTGGTCACACCCCCGCCTGCATCTTTATGCATGAGTTAAGTGAGCCTGAAAAGCTCACAGATATTTCAGATGATCATTTTGGCCAGTGCTGCCATAGTTCTGGGTTTCAAGGTGAGAATGCGTGGAAAGAAGGAAAAAAAATGCTTTGCAGTCCCTCGGGGAAGATACTCACTTTGTGCGACTGAGGGAACCAAGGCCTGCCCTAACAAGGCAGCCAGCATTTCTCCTGGTGGAAATGGAATAAATCCAATGGAGTCATCTATATGCTCCACACTTTCCTCACCCAGGCGTGTAGGAGTTGTGTCTGGGCAGACTGGGTACAGTTTCATTCTGTTCCAGAATTAGGAGAGCAGATGGGTGACTTAGAGTCATACTCCCCTCCCATCTCTGATCCTGTACTGAATCCAGATCAGCATCTCTGTTTTCCATCTCATCATCCTCATTCCCTTCTTCTAGCCAGGCTAAATCTTTTCTCTCCTTCCCAGCCTCTCCTCAGGGAGATGTTGTCTTTATTTCAACATGAGACTGTTACCAAAGTTTTCTCTAGGCACTGTGATAAAGGATGAGTGTTGGTCCAAAGTTAGAAGGAGGTATTCAGTATCTTTCTTCTTCCTCCCCACCCCATCATATTCAAGGAGAATTGAAGTAAGCTTGTGCTAAAAGTGGAATTTACTTCTTTGTAATCTATTTTAAAGAGTGGAGAGATGTCTTGTTAGAGTAGTCTTGTGCCCCAGAGATGACAATATTATCTTAACAGAGGAGAGATGTTCATTTGAGCAGGGAATTCTGCCTTCAGTGTGCCTGCATTTTACTTTCTTTTTAGGATTCCTCTCTCAAAATTGTTGCTGCTATTGCTTTTCTGAACTCTGAAGTGTGGGCAGGTTTCTGGCAGTAATAGCCTTGATTCCAGATTATTCTTCATGAGGAACCCAAAATTATTTTGGTGTTCATGTGGCTTTTTGTTTGTTTGTTTGTTTGTTTGTTTACACCTTTTTGCAACACATTTTTCACCTTTTGATGGTAAAGTGCTACGGTGAGAGTTCGGGTTGTTTTATTCTTGGTTGTAGCTCTTTATTCCATAAAGCATACGGAAAATGTAAGAGAAAAAAAGAAAATACATCATCTACCAGTTTTCTATACTTTATCTGTGGAGACTGTTCCTTGCATGTTTCTCTTGAGTGTTTGTTTTTGTCTACATTTACCTGGCTTATTTTAAAGAATGTAAATCACTCTTGTTACCACACTGTCTAATCTCCCATCAAATCTATTGAAGTCAGGAGCACTACAGGGCAACTGTTTACTTGGAAAGGCTCTAGAAATGAAATCTGTTACAGATCTAGGTTAAATTTAATATTAAAGTTATGACTAAACAATTTAGCAAGCAATCAAAAGTTGCAGTGAGACTCCTCACAGGCACTCAGCATTCACTAACTACTTTTGCACGCAAAGTGACTGCTGCCATAAAACAAGTACTATATAAATGCAACTGCAATTTAAGATTAATGCATTGCATAAGAGCATGTACTTCTGCTATCAAAACTGGCTTTCACAGCCTTAAGCCCAGTCCTTAAAAGTAAGGTTAAGCAAGATTATGCTATCTGTGATATTGATGCTGCTGTTTTCCTCTGGATGCTATGTAGTATCTCTTACCCCTTAGATTTCATTCCTCTATCAACCTCACTGTGCGATAATTTATTGTTTCTGAGACCTGTTGTGTCTAACATACTTTGATGCATGACCGCTACCCTGAACTTCCCTTTTAAGGACACTCACGTCAAGGGTGTACCAAACATGCCTTGTGTCGCAGGGGGACGCCAGCGCTGTATGAAGTAGAGCCAACAGGGTGTAGAAAGGGACCACTGACAGAAGTCAGGGCTCTCTCCCCAGCCCCCAACCCTGCTTATTTAGTCTAGCAGAATATAACAGCACGTGCACAGACAAACTGGCGTCCCGTTACATTCCTCCAGGGTAAATAATTTATCAGGACTGATGCTGATTAAGTATAAATGCGGAGAGTGTCAGGAGCCCAGGTGACACTGTGGAGTGTGCTAGCTTCTGCCTCCCAGGAGTGCAGGTCACGTTTCACCCTTCACATTCACACCCACATCCTCTTTTGGGGAATGTTCCTGGTGCTTTTGTGGCTTGGTGGGGTTTTTTTTTGTTGTTGTTTTTGTTTTGTTTTGTTTGTTTTCTTTAAATGCAGCTCTTTTAGAAGCAAACAAAATGTATTCACTCAGGCTACAGTGTCACAGCACACATTTAGTCTTAGAGCATGTATTCATTGGTTGTATCCTCAAACTACTGATTGTATCCAAGCTTCTTTATAAATCCTTTTCATAGAATCATAGAATGGTTTGGGTCGGAAGGGACCTCAGAGATCCTCAGATTTCCAACCACTCTGCCATGGCAAGACCACTTCCCACTAGACCAGGTTGCTCAGGACATCCAAAAGCTAGATTTTGTAACACCTGACATCCTGATGTGGATGCAATGATATTATCCAAGCCACTTTTCAAAATGGATTGCAGCTGAATGGTTTATTTGGCTCTTGCATTTTTGAGATGGGAAATGCCAACTGCTCTTTAAAATTCTAGACCTAAACCACTGCATATTGGTAGCAGCTACTTAGAAGATCTTTGTCAAATTTATGTTTTTATTAGATGGAAAGTGTATGCCCTAAAGGGCATACATTCTGTAAACCCTCCATAAACAAGAGCTACTAGTGGGTGTCCAGCGAGGTGAGAGTTTTGACTACATGTGAATGAGCAGGGACAGCAGCTGGAGTACACAGGTGAGGAAAGGAATGGAAAGGAGTCTAAGCTGCTTTTTAGAGTTCTGCTGAAAAAACTTTAACCTAGCGCTGCCAGGCTCACTTTTGACATTCTTCATGATGTGGCTTGGCTCATCCTTAAATCAGTCTTGCTGTGGGCAGGAAGGAAAGTGGCTCTAATGCTCTGGAGTACTCTCTGCTGTACAGGGACTTAAAATGGCGGGAGGAACACAGTGATATTTAATAGGTGATATTTGTTAGATGGTGTGCCAAATCATAGGCAAAACTCAGAGGACCTGGCCCTTTTAAAAAACAAGAAGACTACCTGGAGAAAACACATGAGGTCTGGTATGGGACCATGGTTAGGGCCATCACAGAGTACCCCATCCCAATATTTCTGTGGCCTCCAAAAAATACTACCTGGGCTCTCAGGTGTAAATTGCATCCCCAAATCGGATATCAAAAACAGCTCAGCATTTTCTTACTGAAAAAGAGAGACAACCCTTTCCTTATATTCTCAGTTCAGGCATGCTCAGAGTACTGGCCTCTTGGAGTCCAAGACACTGATCTTTTGAGGCATCTTCCTCTGTTTCTCATATAGCTCCTTGTAAGTGCATTAGCAAGAAATCCAGTGGAATGTGCAGAAGTACCTTCCAGACTCATGGAAAAGAAGACAATTAGTGTGTCTTCTGGCATGGAATATTTAGACTAGGGCAAAACAAAGTCTTTAAACTAACTGAAAGTCTACTAAGTGTTAAAAAAAAAGAAAAAAAAAAAATCATGTTAGCCAACTAATATAAGATCAGTCATTATAGAATAGAAATATGTAGCTCTTGCACTGGACTGATTAGATTGATTAATATTTTTAATCAGTCTATCTAGTCTGTTCCATTTTTTTGTTGTTTTAAACTGTGTTGACAGCTATGCTAGGGAAAGTGTTCCAATGAACTTAATAGATGGGGAAAGGCATAACAGCTTCCCAAAGAATAACTGGGAAGAAATCCTTTAAATAAATGTAGCAATGAGCTTAAAACCACAAAAATTTGTTGGAGCTAGTCTTGACTTTTCCCAAATATTAGACATATTCAAATCTGAAGTCTTGATCCTTCTCTGTTTGGAAGAATTGACTCTGAAAAAAATAAAAATCTGAAAGGTTTAAAATTTTGAAATGTATGGATGAAAACATTTTTGCTTTTTTTTTCTATTTTTATTTTAACTTTTCAACTGAAATAGAATTTCACTTAGGTTTCTTTAAATCTGAATGCTAAAACAGTATTTTATGTAAACAGTAACATTTTTATTTGAAACTCCTGCAGTAAGCACTATTTTTTTTGTCTGAACATTTCTTCATGATGAAAAATGTTGCTGCCGTGCAAGCTGTTTTTTCTTTTCCTTGGACAACCTTACAGTGCTAATAATTTTGTCCAGCCTCTGAATTATACAGCTGCTGGGCTTTACTGTCAGTCTCCCTTATTCAGGTTTTCTTGCTTTCTGAGATTTGATGAATCAACATCATTATTTTAAGTCTATTGTGAAATGTCTGTTAAGTCTGGCAAACGTTGTAGCCTAAGTGAAGGGTAATGCTATCTAAACTTAGGATAGAAGACCGTAAGAAATAACATCTTGATGGAGGAAAAAATAGACTCAGAACTTGCTTCTGAAATATTTCTTCATTTTAGTGTTTATATATAGCAGTCATGGTCATCACAGACAATTTAGAGGATGGGGAGAATACTGGCTCCGTTGTACATGTCTCCTTGACAAGGTGAATAAGAGAGTGTCATTTCAAGCTACTTGTGAAGAGAGTGAGGAGCTCTCTTGGAAGTGGTACAAGGAAAGTCTGCGTGCTGCACAGGAGTCAGTCTTCTTTGGAAACCTTTTATTAGTACCAAGCAATAAACTAACTAGTGTGTGTTCAACATCATGAGCTACAGCTTGAGTGTTCCTCCCCCCTGCTCGGAGTCTTGCCAGTAGGAGTAACAATTTTCAGCAGTAGACAGCTATGGAGCCATTCGGGCCTGATCCTGCACGGTCTGCCATCGAACACGGCCTGTTATTCGTCTCACGTAATGCGCAGTGTAAGTCAGTTCGGGCTGATGTAGCTGACTTACCTGATTTACCCTTTCTGTGGGTGGGAGAAGTGAACAACCAGCACTTTGCCAATCAGATGCAGCCACCCTTCCTGTGTTCCTGAGCACTTTGCTATAGCTTGTAGCTCGGTTAAATCAGCCTCTGTCAATAATCACCCAACAATGGTGTATGCCATCGTCATTCTCTCAGAAGCCAATGCAGAGGCTTGCTCCTTGTGAGGGACTTGTAATGCAAAACCAGAGCTGTGTTGAATTCCGTATTTGAGTGGATTTGGAATGTTTTTGGGCAAAAAAAAAATAGAGAAAACCATGACTCATTCTAAGACAGCCATAAAATACAGCAGTGCCAGAATTGTAAACTGTTGTCCATGAATATATCACCCATCTATTAGAGACAGACTTCTGCCAACAGCCCTGCCAATGAGAGACAGCCATTTGCCAATATTTTTTAAGGTGGAACATGATGGTATTTATCGCAAAACGAAAGTTTGCCACTGGACAGACATGGTGGCATTTTTTCAGGTTATTTCCTCCTCCTTTCTCAGCAGATCTAGATACTGTGCTGCAGAGCAGTAGCCTTCTTAAATATGCTTTGTGGGTATTAGAAGCAATAAAGGAAATGCAGGCAACAGTTTCCAAAGTCTCCCAGAGGTCAGCACTGAAATGGGACCACCAGCTAAGAGGCAGTGTTAAAATTAAAGCCATGCATCAGAAAATGGCATGTCTTGAAATCCCTCACACAGGATATTCTGATAGACCCAGAAAAATAATTTTATCATTTAGGTGTCCCCTCTACTACCTGACAATCAATAGATCCATAGGACCGGATCTCTAGGTGAATCACCCTAGTTGCAAGCACCAACCTGTGTTTTGCTGAGGTGGGTGCAAAACATTATCAGTTAAGGACTGAATGGAATAGATTGTTTTAAGGAGTGTTATGTGTGCTCACAAATGAAGAGTTAGAAAAACCATGTATCTTCTTCCAACCCATGATAGCCTATGTGAGGCATGCTGGGGAATGGAGACTGTGCTCATTTAAAGCAGCTTAAACGCAACCATATTTTCACAGTGTTTGTGTCGGTTATCATAGTCTCTTAGAAAATATGGTAATGCCGAGAATAACTAGTGATAACTGTAGGAGGGACAAAAAAGCAAGTCTGAGAGCTGATGTAAGGATTCCCAGCTTCTTAACTTTACAGATGACATAATTGCTGTCACCACAATCCATCGATGCAAAGAGGCTGGAAGCAAGCTGGCAGAAATACAAATTTTTCAGTGACTTGACTGGTGGAGTCATTTATTTAACTGTCCTTTTGAGCAATGTTAGGACTCATATAGGCTCCCCATAGAGCACATACTGTATATCCTCCCTATAAAATATGATGAAGCACAGATCTTTTTGAGCACATTAGCAACCAGATCCAAAACAAGAGAGCTATAATTTTACAGTTACTGTGCACGATCCATTCCCCCCCCCCACCCCCCATCCCTTTTCTGGCTGTTACTTTTTAAAGCATGAAATATATCCTGTAGCACAACCCTTCCTGAAAGAATATATTATCAGTGCTTCTGTGTGGTGGACGCAACTGTCTAAAGATTTCTGTTGCGTTTCTCCTTTTTCCAGTCTTTTTCAAATTGTTTTGAGGATGAGACAAATCAAAATCACTTGAACTTGGAAATGGAAAAGGAGGAGCCAGAATTAAGAGCAGTATATAATAAGATTTAAGTGACTAATAGGACTTTCAGTGGCTTAAACAATTTTAACATAATGCTGGCTACTGTGCTTTTCATTCAAGGAAATAAAAGACTGTAAATACTTTAATTGCCAAAGCCAGGTTTCTTCACTGGTGTTGACTGTGATTCAGGGCTCCTAAGGAAAGAAAAAGTGGAAGTTACAATGACTGGTGTCTCCACAAGTGCATAATGAGGGAAATACTGAATGAGATGTGGTGCTATCATCTTGTTATATCACTGCTGGCATTGCTTAGAGCATTTGCGTCCTCTAACACAGGTCAAGTATTTTTGGACTAAATCTATGCTACTAGAAGGGCAGTGAAACAAAGTTTTTAAAATTTCCTTTTTACACATTTATTTGGGGGAGGTGGGGAGGGGGGGGTGGAAGTTGCAACAGATAGGCAAGAAAGACATCAAACAAAAATAAAGTTACTTCTCTCTTGGACTATGTAGGAGTGCTTATGCTTCTGTAAGCAGCCAGAGAAAGTGGGAAGAGCCGCTTTGCTGTGGGATCTCCAGGGACTGTCAGTTCAATTTTTGCTCCTAACAGGGTTTTCCAGAGGTCATAAGCAAATCAATGGATTTTTAAGTAAGCAAGTATTAAAAAAGTTTTGTCTGAAGCTTGCTGCCTGAGACAGAACCTGTCTCCTTTGGCTGGGATTGTGATTCCATTTTCTTGGCAGCAAGTATGAAGACTGTAGAGCTTGAGGAGCATAGGGAAACTACTGTCTTATTCCAAAACAAGCTGCAGAGATGGTATGGCAAAGCTATAACTTCTTGTGTCCCTTAGAGAAACTGTTGAACAGACCTGACATTGATGCATCTGGGAAAGGAGTCTGACAAGAGGCCCACATAAAAATAAGCAGTATTTGATGTTTGAAATGACAGGTGGCCATCTGACTGGAGCCCCTCCTTGCCACAGGCCATGGGGACAGTGTCTCACATGCTTCGGTAGTTAAAATTTCAAAAACAAGCCATGTGGTTCTAGTCAGGAGATATTCTGATCCGTTGAGTGAATTACAAATAATGATCCAGTAGGAACTGGCCTGAAATTTGCTCATCTATCATTCAATGTGTAACATGTTTTTTGCATTATGATTCATGCTGTCATTGCAATTGCTATAACTATCAACCGATAGCTGACAGTGGGAGCCAGTCTAAATCTCAGGGTAAACAGGGAGGGTAAATACGACTTTCAGAGGAGTTGTGCCTGCTTCTCTCCATCAATTAATTTAATTAGCTCCATGCATCGTTCTTTGTTGTGTTGTCAAGGGAAGATAGGGGTTTTAAAGGATGCATGAGTCTTTCCTCCTACTATGTGGCATAAATCAACAAAAGCCTTGTGCTACAGTGGTGAAAATAGGCTCCTAAAGTGAAATCCTGGTCAGTGCTCGGAACTCGGCTTTAGTGAGGGAAGTCTCACTCCCTGGCTTTCAGAACCAGCAACGAAAGTATGAACAAACTTCAAAGTTGACAGTAAGAATAATCAGTTACATGTAAAAGATACTGAATCTTTGTGTTTCTGTGGAACAAACTGAGATAGTTGCTTTAATGAAAAAAGCGAAGTGATACTTCTCAAAGGTTGGCTGTTTGAACATCATCGCTATAGACCAGTCCTGACTGTGTTTTCTTACTGTGCTCCCTTTTTGCACACAAAAGCCCTGTTGGCTGCGGGAAGAATTTTTGAAAGCCCAAGGAATGCAGGATCAGGTAGAAGTTAGGCATGGACATACTGACTGTGTTTTCAGAATGTGATTTATCGTTCCCTTGGTAGTTTTTAATAATTCCTGGCTCAAAGAGTACACTTTATTCATACACCATGTAGCTGGTGTATGTCATTGGGACATAGCCCAGGTGTGTCAGGGACATGCAGCATGCAGCACTCTATTTGTTTTTAGAGTGCTTGTATGTCATGGAACTGCCTGTACATAATTCAGATGCAGGTGAAAGCCACTTTCCTGAGCTCACCTGTTGATTCATAGGGTCTTTTTAACTTTGTAGAAGCTTGCAGTGGCAAAGGGCAAAGGTAGTTAGAAATGCCCTTGTCTTTCCTGTAGGTTGCATTTGTTTAGATTCTGGTACCTAATCTGACATAGCTTTCTCAAAACCATATCTTTTCAAACTTTCCAGTAATATTAATAGGCAATGAGGCTAACCTGTGTCAATTTTATATAGCAAAGGACTTTCTTAGCTGAACTGTTAAATATATACAGTGCCATTTTCTATCACTTATCACTGTAGCATATTAGTTGTGTAAGAACGATGTCTCTTCATTCCTCCCACTGCTACCTTTAATGCTTTGCCAATCTACATAATGATTTTGGAGGATGAATGAAGAAGCTCTGTCTGGGCTCTTAATGAAAGCTCCCTTTTTTATCTTATCTTTCACCCTCAAAGTAACTTTCTGATAAGTTTGTTTGTTAGAGAGGGTAAACTGTTTGCTTCAGCTCTGGTTTAATTATGATACTGAACTGTAAAGAAAACTTCCTGGAAAAGGATGCTTGGTCAGTGCCAGAACTGGAAAAATACTCCTGCATTTCTACGATTACTTAAAACTCACAATTGACTTCACCCTTTGGGATTGCTTTGTACATAAAATCTAGGAAAAAATTTATTGGCATAATATTTGCAAAAAGAGTGAAGTTTGGACTTGAAATAATTCAAGTTTTGAATAGCTAATCTTATTTGGGGTTTTCTGCTTATTTTTGCTTGCCTATTTGTGGAATAGGACACAAGAAATCCAGTCACAAAAGAGTGCTCTCTTTTGCTTGGTGTATACAAGTAAGAAGATGATAGTTCCTGCCACTACAAGTCTAAATTTAAACCTACCCTTTGTCTGGATGTCTCTGAGCATGTGTCTTTTTTCAACCAGAAATCCTGTTGAAATGGAAAGACTTTGGACATTTATCCAGGGTGTCTGAATGTCCCAGGTGCAGTGGATGTGGTCAGTCCATGGGGCATGTGAAGAACACAGGCAGGTACAGGCTGGTGGTCTGCGTTTATCCAGCAAACTGGGCTCAAACCACTGATAGAGTGCATCAATGACTGATGTTTATGGGGTACTGTGCATGCACCACCAAGTGCAAAAGCAAACATCACAACCTATGGAGATGAAGACTCGAGGCCACTGCCTAAGACACCACAGCAATAACTGAAGCACAGAGAGTGATTTGCAGTAAGCAGCTCAGAAAGAATCTGCATCTAGCCAAATGGTGAAATTTATTCATGAGCTGAGAGACAATATAGCGCTTTGAGACTTATTTGAACCCTATTCAGAGGATTGAAGTGATGCATATGCCTTATGCTGGTCCTCCACAGAGGAATGAAATTCATCCAGTGTGAATAGTTTTGAATAGAGAATGAATATTTAAACCACATGGAGACAACTGGTGAATAGAAAAAGAGGATAAATTATCAAATTAATTAATATTAGTAGTGAGTGCTTACAAATACTGTTCATCAAGGACTAGACCTTTTGTTCCTCTGACTGGGTGGGCCCTTGCTGGTTTGAATTATCTTTGCAAGAAAACAATCATCAAAGACGGCAAAACATATTTTAAGAAACCCTTTTAATACAGCATAACTCTGAACAAAATATACTATTGTTTAATGCAGCTATCATAGGCACAGTTGTGAATATATGGAAGTTAGCTTCTTGGCTTGAAGACAGAACAATATCCTATTCCAGTATATTTTTTTTACTTATTATAAGGATTTTAGTCAAATATAACGTATTTGTTTGCAACAACCGGGAACATAGCTGGCCCATAAATGCAGACAAAAGAATCATAGAATCACTTAGGTTGGAAAAGACCTTTGAGATCATCAAGTCTAATGGTTAGCCCAGCACAGCCAAGTCCACCACTAAGGCATGTTCCTAAGCACCACGTCTAGATGTCTTTTAAACATCTCCAGGGATGGTGATTCAACCACTTCCCTGGGCAGCCTGTTCTAGGACTTGACAACCCTTTCAGTGAAGAAACTTTTCCTAATGTCCAAACTAAACTCCCCCTGGTGCAACTTGAGGGCATTTCCTCTTATTGCTTGTCACATGGGAGAAGAGACTGACCCCCACCTTTCTACAATCTGCTTTCAGGTACTTGTAGAGAGCGATAAGTTTTCCCCTGAGTCTCCTTTTCTCCAGGCTAAACTACCCTGGTTCCCTCAGCTGCTCCTCATAAGATTTTTTTTCTCTGGACCCTTCACCAGCTTTGTTACCCTTCTCTGAACATACTCCATCTCTTCAATGTCCTTCTTGTAGTGAGGGGTCCAAAACTGAACACAGTATTCAAGGTGTGGTCTGACTAGTGCTGAGTACAGAGGGACAATGACTTCCCTAGTCCTGCTGGCCACCAGCTTGCTGATACAAGCCAGGATGCTGTGGGTCTTCTTGGCCACCTGGGCACATGCTGGCTCATATTCAGCCAACTGTCGACCAACACCCCCAGGTCTTTTTCCACCAGACAGCTTTCCAAGCACTCTTCCCCAAGCCTGTAACATTGTATGGACTTGTTTTAACCCAAGTGCAGGACTCAGCACTTGGCTGCGTTGAACCTCATACCATTGGCCTTGGCCCATCCATCCAGCCTGTCCAGATCCCTCTGTAGAACCTTCCTACCCTCAAGCAGATCAACACACCCACCTAATTTGGTGTCAACTGCAAACTTGCTGAGGGTGCACTCTATTCCCTCATCCAGTTAATTGATAAAGATATTAAACAGAACTGGGTCCAATACTGAGCCCTGGGGAACACCACTTGTCACTGGCCACCAACTGGATTTAACTCCATTCTCCACCACTCTCTGGGCCCAGCCATCCAACCAGCTTTTTATCTAGCAAAGCATACATACATCCAAGCCGTGAGCAGTCAGTTTCTCCAGGAGAATGCTGTGGAAAACATTGTTAAAGGCTTTACTAACTCTAGGTAGACAACATTCACAGCAGTAAGCCAAGTACTAATGCTTGAATTTTGTGGAAAAGTACTTAATAAAGTATTTCTTTGGTCTTTCTGTACCATAAAGTATAAATTATCTCTTAAATGTAAACCAAACAAAAAACAATGTTGAAATTCTACACTGTAGTCCAGAATATTTTGATGCTGTCATGACTAGTCTTTCTGAATTCCCTCCTATTTTAACCACTTTCAATTTCTTTAACGTATGATATTCTCACTTTTAAATGTTGAGATTTGGTGTCATGCCTGAAGTCAGTAGCGGTATGTTAGGGGTGTTTCAAGTAATTTCTAAATATTTTTAGATTTGTAGATGAAAAAAACTTCAAAAATATGTTTCTACTTTTAGAACAAAGCATACATCATTTTAAAATTATAATCAAAGTCTTCTGCAGTGAATATTCAGCCATTCACTCTATTAATTTCAATTTCAAGAACGATGTGGTTCCATTGAAAAAATGTTGCACTTGCAATTTGTAAATTTTTACACCTTAACAAAGATTTTGAAGTATTTAAGTGCCCTCAGTTCATCAAAACATTGGATAAAAAGGAAGCCTGCAATCTTTGGTTTTATGAACCACTCCCCAGATGGAACTATTATGCTTATTTGGCTTAATTTTTCACAAAGTAAGTTATTCACCCCCTATCTCTGTCTCTGTAGATTTCCCAGCTCTAGTTGTTGTCTGTCTTCCTCAGGTGACACCCTGTAAAGTGCAATTTTTTTTCAACACGGTGCTTAACTGATACTTACATGCTCTGTGCTAATGTCAAAGTTTTCAGTGATGTTTGTTACTGCTCCAGCTTTATTCCCGTTGAAGTCACTGTTCCGCCCTCTCCAGTCCAGTGGCAGTAGTTAGGCCATTATCAAATGAGCTCTGAAGAATTGACGTCTCTTTTAACTGTACACTATCAGAACAGTGGTCATGTAGGAGTCATATTTGTGGTTAATATAAATGAAAACTCTGGTTTACGTATCCATCTATGCTTTCTTCCTAGCCTCATGCCAGTTGGCTGAGAAGACATCTTGCTCTAGCCTCTTAATAGCTTTATTTTTCCAACACAATTTCCTTTCAGCTAGTTTTTGGGTTTTAATAAAAGCCTTTTGTTTCAGTATACAACAGTATCATCCTGTTAGCTATTGACACGGTCAGCACTTTGGATTTCTTTGCAATAGCATTGCAATCTATGCAAAACATAATCTCAATAGCAGGAAAGACTCTGACCTGTGAACTAGGAAAAAGTCCATGTGCTGTGGTCTAGAGGATAGAGGTTACAAATATTGCAAATAAATGGGTTGGAGATAAGAAACGTGCTCTAAAGCAGCTGTAGCCTCTCCATCCATCAGTTTTGGAAGGTGAAGCAGAACTGAAGAGGCTGGAAATGTTTGCAAGAACAAATAAGGGAGGGAAAGTCATCTGACCTTCTCAGAGAAGGAAGCATGGGAGCTGGTGGGGAATTAACAGCTAGTGTGTGGATCCAGAAATCCTGAAGGGACTAGAATACATAAGGGCAGGAACAAGAGCCATGAGTGGAAGTGAAGATACCCCATTGGCTGAGGGGACCCCTACCCCCTAGGGTCACCACAGCCTCCTCTCTCCCAGCTCAGGCTGTGACCACATCAGGCACTTCTCAAAAGAGATCTTCCCTTCACCTCACATGGCCCTCTTCTTTCACCTGATTGTGTTTTGCTATTTTTCATCTTAGTTACCGGCTTTATTCTTCAAAATTGATTTGTAAGTGTTCTGCATTATACCGCATATAACTTCTGCATATCTTAAGTCACATGCTTTTGTGGATTTTCTTCCTTTATTGGAAAAGGCAGCGTTGCACAGTAGGTCTCTGATAAGATGATAGCTATGTGCCCTGAGTCAGCGATGTGATATTAATCAACCTGTGTTATGCAATGATTACATCTATCAGTACAGCACAAGTCACTCTTCCACAAATAGTGCAGGCTTTCACCTGATTGTTACCTTGGAGCTTTCTGTCCTTTCTTGTTTGGGTTTTTGATTGGCTATCATTTTAACATTATGTTGTGAGACTTCATCAGATCTACCTTTTAATTTTCTTCTGAATTATTCTGTTCCTTGGGAAAGTAAAAAATACAAACTTATGCAGCTGAACTTCCAAATGTCCACAATGCAACAGATAAAACTTTCTCAAATCGTTATAGAAGTCATGTTTTCTTGTAAATTGCATCATGACTGCTTTGAAATCCAGTGGAAATAATTAAGAAGTGGTGAGAGCATTTGTTGTAAGCCCATCTTTAACATATTAAAACCTCTCCTGAAACAATACTGGCTATGGACAAAAGGTAGTGTTTCAAGAAGAAAATACAGAAGAAAATAAAGAGTTGGCCTGCCCCTCCCAGCACATGCATGCACAGGCTGCCACAACACTTCTGTAGATTGTCCCATCCTGGAATCACCAGAATGCAAAATAGACACTTGTTTTATTTTCTGCATTTGAAGTAGCTTGGTGGTGTTAGATTGAAGTTACTCCCTCTAATACAAAGTGGACTCAAAAAGATGAATGCAACCTTGGGCATCACTAATTCATAGGCTAATTTACTGCTGGTGGTTATGGGGAGATATGGTACCCCCAGCTTTTTCTCTGAGTTTGAAGTTAGTGTAGGAATGCATGTATGAACGTGTGTGTGGCAAGAAGGCTTATTTTCCTGTGTGCAAAGCAGACGTTCTTTCCCAACACAATGTGCTGTAATCCATGCTGAGGTGTAGGGCTCCTATAGATGGATTCATCACTAGAAGATGGTTTATGGCACTGAAGAGCAGAAAAAGAAAAAACCCCTTCCAGCATAACAGCAAATCTATTATTAATGATTTTTCTACTAGTATCAGTGGCTAGTGAGGTCTCTTTGTGTCCTTATCTAGCTCCTCATGAGGTTCTGACAAGGTGGGAAAAAATATCTATAGATCTGCAATACTAACTGTGGGCAGTAGTTTAACATTTAATTCCCATCTGCGAAGGTATAAAGGTGTATAACTCACAAGTGGGGAAGCCAGAGGTATTGTAAATAACAAAAGTCCTATTATGCTCATCTGAGCAGGAACATGCTTTATTAGAGGCTCCCATAAATTTCTAGGCTCCATCTATTATTGCTTAAATACATGAGTTAATTTTTACTTTTTGAATACAGATTTGTGTATTTGGCTAGTATTGAAGGCAACGTAAGGAAAAGCAATTAGCTATGCCAAGGTGAGGCACATCACTCCACGTGTTAGGGTTTGGCTTTTTCTGTGTCTTGCAGAAGAAAGATTACCTGTTTTCTCCGTTTTCTCATCTCATGCTGAATCGTTGGGGGCATTTTTGTTTGTGGAGTTGTTTTTTTTGCATTTTCCCCTGTGGGGACATGAGATCATAGATATTCAATCCACATTATGGAACTTAACTCCTTAACTTAAGGAGATTTTCCACTGACTGCTAATGGAAATCTACAGATTAAGAAAACCCTTGAGTTACCTGAGGAGGAGGACACTTGTGTTCTCCTACTCTCTAACTGGGCCTTTATCTCTTTAAGCGATGCTGTTTTGAAGACATGAAGAAGATCTGTAATTGCCATCCTGTTGTTGCCTTTAGGAGCACTAGGTGCCCTTGCAGACCTGGAGGGGGTGGCCACTCCCCATAGATGCAGACTTGGTGTGTTTTCAGCCACATGAAGTGTTTCTAGAAGCATGAGTTAAAGTTAATTCAGTTCCAGGTCTGGACTGAAGATTGCACTTGTCTTTTATTCTGAAAGATTACATCAAGCCATATTTGCATCTGCAGATGCATGTAATATTTTTGATGTTTTAAATTACAAAAAAATAGGAAGAAGTAAAATAATGATGGAATCTTAGGCTTTGTGTTTAAACCCAGCCAGTCCCTTCTTTCTCTCTCCTGCCCTCCCCTGCAGTCAATAGTTTTGAATCCTACATAAGTGCAAGAGACACGACTGATTTAGAACGGAAAAAATGTGGAATGCTTGCTCTATAATTTACATAAAAACAAAAATAAAGTGACAAAAATAATAGTATAATGCCCAAGATGATTACCTTTTCAAAGGGATGTACTTTCACAGTAATTACTGCATGTGTAAAAACAAAAGGGATTTTTTTTCAGAACAAATTGGCTGATAGTTTAACATATCCCACACATAATGACTCCGCCGAAATCTTAAAGAATACCATATAGGTCACATTATACTGCTGAAAACCTGCACGTGAACTTTACCAAGGTAGCTATGGAGAGTCCACCTCGTATCATCTCACAATTTTGAGTTATGCTGGTGATTCTCCCAGTAAATGCTCATATATTACTGTGAACATGATTTTAATTTGACATGCTACTCATGGTAATCACACCCACCTGAAAACAAAGAAATTTACCTGTCAGGTACATAATGGAATATATTACAGTTACTATAATAGATTCCTGTAACCAATGTAAGTTGCTCATGACTATTTTATCTTTGATATACTGCTACGGTAATCCCCCAGTAATGGGGTAATCACAGATAGGATCTTACAGTCATGAATTACGGCTCTCCAATAACCATTTATGGAAAATGAATCACACATGCAGACAGTACCCGATTTCATTATCTTCTGCATGTATTCAGTTGGGTATAATATAGATGGAAAATTCAGAATGTTAAAAAGCAAAGAAAACAAAAGCCTCCAAACCCCAACTAAACAAAAGAACCCCACAAACAAACAAAAACCAAACCCAAAAAACCCTAATGCAGGAAGACTATTCACTTCTCAAACCACTGCTGACATGACAGGACTTTACGAGTCACAAGATGAGATAGAACGCACATATCAATAGCTGCATTATAGAAAATCAGGGCTTATTTTCTGCTAGAGAATATAATTTAATTAGAGATTATAATGCATAATCAAGGTTATAATGAAGAAGGACTGAGGCAGATACCATTGCTTTTGCTGACATACAGAAAAAGAGATTCAGATCTTGTGGAGACAGGAGAGTGGGATGGAAAAAACTGGGGAAGTGAGACTGGAAGGAGAAGTTGGAAAATAAGAATGGTCATTGTGTGCTCCCCTGAAGGTACCTTTCAACCCAAAGGAATTTTGTTTCGCCGGCAGTGTTGTCCAAGGATTGTTGTCATTGTGGGCAGAGTTACATGTAATCCTGTGCTGTATAAATCAGATGTGGTTCCAGATTTAAGTATAGATCTGTATCCGTGCTTTCCTAAAACATAAGGAGAGGCGGTGACTGAGTTTCAAACTACAGTATCTCAGGACTCCAGTTCTTTATTATTCTTTCTCACTAGTGGAGAGTTTTGTGCCACTATTCCTCACGTATAGTAGTGTGCCACCAAAAACAATGCCAATTTTCTTCAGCATTATCTTTTTAAAAAGTTTCTTTTTATGCTCTGAATATGTGGCAGCTCTAATTTCCTCTGATAAGGACATCTTTTTTATTTTAAATACAACTATACTGTAAATATTTTAAGTAATCTGTTATTTCAGGCAGTTGTACCTGGCAATTTGAGAATGAAGCATGTGAGAACCACAGTGTTATTTTGAACCAAATAAAAAACTTACTAGTTTGTAGTGTTTTATAGGAATTAAGCTATGAAGAAAACATAAATTGTCATTGATAGAGTGAAAGTAGGTAAAATTATTTTCTTCTGTAAAAGCTTTGTTAAAACAGACATGAAGCACCTTGCTAATTATCACCAGATCTCCTCTGCCTTGCCCTTCTAAATTCCTTTATTTAATAAAGGAAATGTGCTTAATAGATTCTTAGATGTACATTTATTGTTCTTGTCTTCATGGGCCTCACGTCAGGAAATAAGTAAAATACTGAAGGTAAGTGTCGGTGAGAGTAGTGTTAGTGGCAGGACCCGGCTTTGGAAGCCCCTTTGTGGGCCTTTTGCACTGTTAAATGCAAGTTCCTGACTGTCTGAAACAAAGACTTCTTTTTAGATATTTCCTACTGTCTGGTTATTATGCCTTTTCCTCAATTCAGACAAATTTTAAAAGACAGGATTATCGCCGCTGGCACTAGACTGACCCTAAGCCCCCTCCAAATAAGATGGTGCATATAAGAATTGCAAAATAAAATGGCATTATTTCTTTATTCTTTAAATTCCATGTTTCTACAAAACATACCTGTTTTTCAAGAAGATGTAAAAATTGTACTGTGCAGGTAAATAAAGGCTTGATTGAACCTCTTTAACTTCCCATGTATTTGAGAATTCCTTAGTAACTCTCTTATTTGGTTTTCACTGCTACTGGAGATTATTGACTGCTGTATGGAATCTGGGAGCATGTTTTTCTCAGTTAATATAAGTAACTGTCACAAGACTAAATATATTCGTATCTTACATCAAGGAATTGATGGGCTATTTTCTGCAACTATTTTTACTGTGATATTTTCTTCTGTAACAAGTTTGCTGACAAGTTATTTTCCCCCACAGGAGCAGCAGACTTGGGGAAATTAGAGACGGAAAAGACCTATTAGGTCATCTTGTCAATTTTCCTGCCAACACAAGAATGCTCCTTACAAAGATATTTTTTTCAGTATTTCTGTGTGCTGAGCCCTATGAAAAGTGTCAGGGTATACATTTTCTGATGTAACAACAACAGCGAGCAATGAGGAGCTGTTATTTAAGTTCTTTTTTGAGGCAAGGATGATCAAAACAAACTGGAAAGAAAGTCAGGGCAGTTCTTCACAAAGTAAAGAATAGTTAACGGTTAAGTAATAGTAAGGACTGAATTTCTATTAACTTTATCAAAAATTACCCACTCTGGGTAGTGACCTTTTATTATTTTTATTTGCAAAACGTGCTTGTTGCAAGGTTCTGGCTGTAGATGCAAAATGTACCCATTGGGCCCCATTCCTCTGGCCACAGTGCTCACAAAAACTGTCCTTAGGAATGCGGTGCCATAGATTGCACTGAGTCATAGGAGTAGGAACTGCTTGTACACATAATAGTTTTCAGCAATAATTGTATAAGCTGTGGGAAAAAAAGTTAATATTGAGAGCTTGGTAGCAAATATATTTTCTGTTCTGGGAAACTTTTCAAGTAATCAGAGATGTTCCTTTTGCATAGGGAGGGCGGGAAACAACTTTGAAAGTTTTCCATCTTGCAAAGAGAGTGTGGGTGTACTCGTGCACCAGCACAAACACGCAGACCAGCCAACACCCCTGTGCTCGGGGCGCATATCCAGCCCTGTGGTATCTTTCAGCAGCCTCATGAAGGCACTTCCAGGGTACATCTCTCCCAGGCTCCGCTTTGCAGCTATGGGAGCTCTTCCGTGGCACTTAATTTTCTTTATGCAAACTGGGGCAGCTGCAGTGAAAGCGAGTGCCCCCAGTATGGCCTGATTTGAAGGATATTACATAGGATGTGAGCAAAGAGCTCTGAAGCCAGGTCTCGCATCCCCACAAGCACTGAAACCCACCTGTGAGCTGTTGGCTGGCCTTGATCCTCATAGGTACACACTGGGAGTCCAAGGCTGTTTTTTTCTTGGAAAAATCTCATGAGAAACTGGTTATGTTCTCACAGTGTGTTTCAGCTTCAATGAACTTTTTTTTCCCATTAAAATGTGTTATACTGAACCATTTGCCACTAGCTCTATTGCTCCAGACTGCTCACCCCTAATGTCTTATGCTAATAATATAAAAATAGAGTTTTCAAAAACTGAAAGCAACCTACCTAATACTATTTTGAATACAGAAACTCTGACCTGTTCAAAAAAGAAAATTTTTCAATACTAAAAGACGTCAAAAGTACCAAGCAGGTCTTTTCTGAAGCTGTCCCTTTCCTCAGGTGGCATTTTTGGGTATTGCAGTATGGGTTATGCAGTTTATGGGATTTATTTATTAGAGGAAAAGGAATATTAACTTTGCAGTGACTAGGTGTGCTCTTCTTGCAAAAAGTAACAAAATTCTGGACCTGGCTGCTGCAGATACAGGTGTCTCTGAATGGATTCCAACAGCAGGGTTAGAGGCAAACACATTATAACAGGTTTTTCTCCTTACATTTTTACCCTTACATGATACTTCTAAAGCAGATTAGGGAAAAATACATATAAGAAACTGAAACCAATTGCTGCACTTCACTATTGTAACCCCATTCCCAAGTGTAAATGCATCTGGTTGCATCCTGCTTACCACCTGGTCTTTAAATACTGTACTGCTTTTATTTGCTGACTTTATTTACTCAAGAAGATCAATGCAATATGACATTGTTCACATTATCATTTTTTCAAGTCCTTTTAGTAAAATACTTAAATCTTTGGTTACTGGTTACATTAGTTAGTCTTAGCTTCTATAGCTTGCAATGGATTTTACATCATAAGCTGCACCGTGAGATTGAACTACATGTGCCATAACTTCTTTTGTTTGTCAGGGTGTGGCTTCGTTTTGTTTTTATGATTTGAAAGTATGTGACAGTATTTATGATAATATGAAATTCAGAATGAAGTTCTGTCCAAGATTCAGATGAATGAGTATCAAAAGACACAATGTGTAAAATACATTGTAATCTTCATCTAAAAGTAGTGGCTGGCTTGGTATGTAAAAAATTCAGGAAACAGTAAAAATATTTAACATATTGCTTCTTGGGTATAGTGTGTCTCAGAATGGATGCCTTATAAAGAAGACTGTTGAAAAGCAATAATTACTAAGTTTTGCCTATGACTTTAACAATAAGGATTTTTATTTATTTTATTTATTAATTCTTTTTTTAGCTTTTAACCACTTGGTATTTTGAAAAGTTTAAATTCTCTTTCTTGTCTTGCAATGCTGATTTATCAACAGATATGCATTATCTGCCTCTGGCTGCATATTTATTATTCCATTGCTTTGCCTCTGGGATTGCTTAAAAAGCTGTCTGAAGAAATCCAGCTATAAAAGTAGTCTTTTTCGTGGTTTCACTGGTTGGTTTTTAATGGTATTCACCATTTGGAATTCAGTGGGAATTTCTTATCCTTTCATGGCAAAGTGGGAGCTGCTTTCTTCTAAGTAACAATGCTTGAACACACACACACACACATAATCTAAACATAATTGCATTGCCTTTAGCCGTCCAGAGTACTGGATATTTCCTAATAAACATGAATCTAGATTTTTGTAGAAGTGCAATGTCTGTGTTCAGTGAAAGAAGCACTCCTGGAAGAAATGGTGATGTATAGTGCTATACAGCACGTACTAGTTTTGTCCTAGTTGTGAAGGCACATAAACAGCTGTAAAGCCTTTTCCACCGTGTTTGAGGGAGATGGCTCCAAACCAGAACAAGTGCAGAAAAAAATTCTTTTTCCAGTCTGGAAAACAGAAAACTAAGCAGAAATGACTAAAAATGTATGCAGTGGGTAAATGAAGTGGAATATAAAGAATTGTGCAAGATCAAGATGGGCCAGAGAATATATCATTACGGACTTAGGGTAAATTTAGAGAGGAAATTAGGTCAATTTTCCTGACCATTATAGCACTGAGAGTCTTCCAGTGGGAGAGAAGGTGGAGCTACAAAAGTTTGTTAAAACAAAGCTACAGAAGTTTGTTATCATACCTCTGAGAGTAGGGGACTGGGCATGACGATGTTGGAAACTGCTTTCCACCTTATGTTACCCTCCTTGTCTTGCATAAAAGGAGAGTAAGGCAGAGTTGCTGAGGATGGCAGGCACCTCTTGAGATCATCTGGTCCAACCACCTTGCCCAAACAGGATCACTTAGATCAGGTCACCCACGGTGGTGTCCAGTCAGGTTTTGAATATCTCCACAGATGTAGACTCCAATACTTTTCTTGGCAACCAGTGCAGATATCATTTCTCCTCTGTCAAAGAATGTTACTGCACCCCCTTGTAGTTAAAGCTGATTAAGATGTGTTGTCTTCCTCATTCGCTCAAAGTAGTATCTAGAGTAACAATGAGAAAAGCAAAACAGATGCAGTCATACTATGTAAAGGATGTGCCCAGGAGGTAGAAAGGAGGTACCTGGTAGAGCATCTGTGCAAGTGGAATAGGCCAGGGGAAACTCCATCAAGGGACATTTCACAGCTCCTTGTCAAACACGTATTGCTTCCAGGCTTTGTATAGGCTGACTCCAGCTCTTTAAAATCTGACCCACATATATGTTTGTGTAAGGTGAAAAGATTATTGGAGCTGTTTTATATTTCAGAACAGAGTTTTGGGATCTCATGTGGATGTTGAGATTCATTATCTTACATTGTTTCAGGCTTGGCAGTGTTGTAGCAGTAGACCTTTAATTTTCTGTTGGTCATTTATCATATTTAAGATGTATACCTCAAAGCTCTATACTTAAATTAGTGGGACCCCAATTCAATTTAAAGCTTAGAACAGAAAGAAGAAGAAAAAGATTTTTACAACAGTTTTCCCCCCTGAAAAGTTCTGAAGTATGTAAAAAGCAGAAGTTTT
Source organism: Eurystomus gularis (assembly GCA_013400335.1). Classification (NCBI taxonomy): domain Eukaryota; kingdom Metazoa; phylum Chordata; class Aves; order Coraciiformes; family Coraciidae; genus Eurystomus; species Eurystomus gularis. Next base: position 609,717 of record VZZY01006165.1, on the reverse strand, counting down.
CTAGTAGTGACATTGTTGTGGTCCAGACGTTTCTGAGATGTAAAACAGCCTCTGCTGAAATAACACAGCAGTAGTGCCCAACTTGAATTACATGTAGAATTTAGGTCGACAGTGTGGAGTTTAGTTTAGTCATTCAGGGCCAAATCCTGCTTTTATTGCTAATGCAGGTGGTTCCTGTGACTTCAATGTGGCTTGTTCATATGATTGAGGTAAATTTAAAACATGATCTTTTGAAGATAATTCTTTCCTCAACAAACTTCCAAGAGGTACTTTAAAAAAAAATATATTGCTAGATTTCAGTCCAGCATTTCTGAGGTATTTGTGAAGGGCCATTGACACTGCATTTGTGAGAGTAGCATATTCACATGAACCAAAGCTGCATGAGCTCAGTTTGATTACTGAAATTTGCTTGAAGAGCACCTCGTTTTTGTTCAGGGGATCTGCAGATTCAGTATTAAAACAAAGAGCTGATGACCAAGAGCTTACTGAGCTAGTTAACTAAATATAAGCATGCATCACTGCAAAGATTCAGCAAAGTAGTATTTTGCTTTTTTAGTGGGCTTGAATTTTACCTAGGTTTTAGTCAGTAGGAGTGGTTGCTTTATTTATTCTTAAATCATCTTGTAAATAACACATCTACCTCAAAGCTCTAGAATCTAAAATGCAGTTCTGGTGATAATGTATTTCCAAACTGAAAAGGCAAACTGAATACTTTAATATGTGCAGAGAAAGCTAAACAAGGGTGATTTCTTCCAAATTATTTGGTTCAAGGTGAATATATGATACAGACCTTATTGCTGCTCTCTGCCCAGCACTTCAGAGCAGGACCCATTATAACCGTCTCACAGCCTCACCCATTTTATACTGAGATCCAGAGAAAAGCTTTCTTAAGGTGCCATTGCAAAGCTGGGTCAGGTATTTATTTTCCAGAAAACTTCTGTCTTCTGAGAGGAAGACCTGCTGATAACTTACCTAAACAAGCTGCGTAGGTATTCCCTTACCATTATCCTAGTAAGTGTATTTACAAGGTCAGGCTTCTAGCAGAGAAAAGGAAGTTTATCTGGTGTTGATAGTACAGTAGGTTTTTACAGGGAGGTGTTGGATTTCAGTATTCCCCTTTCCACCTGCATTATCTTTTACAGATACCAAATGACAATTGTTTGCTGACACTTTGCTGAGGACTGAGTGAAAGAGTAAACAGTTCAGAGGAAAAATCCTTGCTTAGACCAGCTAAAGTGGAAAAGGAAAAAAAAAGCAAAAACTGTCTTGGAGAGGTGGGAGTGCTAAAAAACAAACATAAAAATCATTCTTGCAATTGAATGTTTTCCCTGATATTTAAAAAATGTAAACCATCGCAGTTCTACCTCACAGATCATCTTTTGATCCCAATCTTCTGTTCCTTCATTTGTTTGGTCTTCTGCTGTTGTCTCTTTAAAAACTGGGATTTGTGGCCTTGTATCTCAGCGTCTTATGAGACTATTTTCTTGACTGTGCTGAGGTCTTCCTAGCTTGGCAAGGCTGGCTTAAAAGGCCCTGAGATACAAAGGCATTGTCGAGAGTGTAAGAGGCTTCCAGAAGATAAACTTTCAAACTCTGTTTTTGTTTTGTTCTGCTCCTTTACTTTACTGTGGCAAGAACCCTGGGCTCTCCTTTCGCTCAGCGTGCAAGTAAATCTAACTTGGCATTCACAGGCTCTCTTAAATTTTGGGCTCTGTTTGTCAGCTACTAGACACCTTACCAAGGCAATGACCCGAGAGACAGAAAGAGTGAAACAGCAAATGCTGGCTGCAGAGGGAAGCATTTATCCCGTCACAACAGCCCTTTGTTTTTCTTGCATTTGGACTGGGTATCTGGTTAAATGTCTGGATACGCTAGCCACGGACACCTGACTTTCTCAAGGACAAAACTTGATGAAATGCAAAGGTGTGTTTAAAGCTCTGGCTTGATGAAATAGCAAGGCCATGGCTGGCTGCTGCTGGCTGAATCTGTGAAATCCATAGTCTGAACCTCTATTTAACAAAAGCTTCCTCTTGTAAGACTACTTCATTTCTTCTTCCAGTCCTATAGAAACTTCCATACCCTATACACTGTGCGGTATCTTGTTATATACAGCAACATTCAATACGGCTGATTTCCAAGAGCAGCTTCATGAAAAGGTGCATTGTATTTTAAAAGAAGTCCAAAGAAGGTTTAGGCAGAGCATCAGGGGGATAAAGGTCATCTTCATCGTTCTCAATGCTCTGCTTCCCCCAAAGGCAAAACAGCACAGCTGAGGAAGCTGTGCACCACCTGGTTTTTATATTACTATCACTCTCCATGTCATTGTGTAGCTGGGAGCTGCAGAGGTCTGTGCAGCTCACTGACGCCAGAGGCCTGGCCCCTCCGCAGAGGTTTGGCTCTGTCACTCCACCAGGCTGGATCTGAAGTCAGCAGAGGTGACCGCTGTGTCCTGCTGCCAGTGGATGCTGGGTTTCTGCTTCGCTTTCCTGCGAAACAATGAGACTTATGTGCAGGAGTGTAGAGGGGACTTTATTGCAAGCTGACGGGTTATGTCAGTAGACAGGGCTGCGGAGACAGGGATCCATAATTTTGGGGCTGGTGGAGCAGAAGATCCCTGGGCACTGCAGCTCTCTGACAAGCATTGTACAACCACACTAGGCAGTGGAGCCTGCTCCATCCTGCTATGTGTGGTGTTATGGGGCTACGCATCTCTGTTCTTCAGGATTTAAGTTTTTGCCATATCACTGTTTTGTTACTTGAGATGGTTCTCAGGATTGCAGAAAGGAATCCTTTGCTGCATGTGATGTCTGCTGTTGATTTTGGATGCTGTATAATCTTCCTTCCCAACCATTCCTGCTGCTCATACAAAAATGTTTCTTGGGGGAGAAAGGGAATGAATAAAAAGGACAATTTGTTCTATAAACTGTGGCATGAAGGACAGGTATGTTGTGCCCTAGCTGTCCCAGGCAATAACATGGCTCCCTTCTTCTCTGCCTCTGATGGGCACTGCCCCTGATGGGCTCTGCCCCAGTATATCCAATTTCCTTTGAACACACCTCAGAGCTGACCTCTGTGTATCCCTCTTTCCTTCCCCCATCTCTTCAACATCCTTGGGTGCTTCCCAGTTGGGGACCAGGCACTGGGTGCTGCAAGGTCCTCTTGATGACTCACAGATGCAGAAGGAAATGCAGGAAAGTACCACTGCGAGTTGCTCTGGGTGTCCCTGTTGTGGAAGCATGACCAGACTCTCTTCCTCCTCTCCTTCCATCCTCAGCTTTCTGGACATTTATTGGAACCTGGTATCTTTCTGAGTCTTACCTTCCCCCACCCCTGTCAATCATAGCTCAGACCAGCATACAGGTTCAAAACTGGGAGGAGAGGCAGATGGCCAGTGAGCATGACCACTCAAGCATATTCCTCTGCAGAACTCAAGCCTGCAATGCTAATTTTGCAGACTGGTGTCATGCTTGTAGGTAAGGGGTTAGGTTAACCATTAACGGGGGAATGGGGGTTCATGTTCTTCCACCAAGTTATTTTGCTCAGCTGCACACGTTGTCTCTGCCTCTTCTGGCCTGTTCCCAGATGATGGCAGGCAGCAGCACTGCTCAGAGCCTTTTCACCTTGGAAAGAACAGGGGGCTGCACTTAGGGTTCCCTTGGCACCTTTCCAATTTTGTTTCTCTGAAGCTGGACACCTATGAAATTTCCATTACACCAATATAGTAGTTGTTGCAGCAAAACACAGATCATTCAGCAGTGTTACAGAATTTGTTTGCATTGCCTTTTTTCCTTTCTTTCTCTCTCTTTTTTTTTTTTTTCCTGGTTGAAAAAATAAGCAAGCTGCATGGAAAGGGTGAACATATACCCAGGAAATAGTTTGCTGATAACATAGGAGCCTTCATGTCTGCTGGGTGGTGCCCTAAGTTTTCTTAACAAAGAAGTGAGTGTTAGTTCTTCAAATAAAAGTTACTTTTTGCACTCACGTAACTGAAGCTGAGAATTTCCAAGATGAAAACCTTGGCTTTTTATTTATTTTTCATTTTTTTTTAAAGGGGGCATAATTTCAGTGGGATCTCTTCTGCCTCCCACAAGCCCCTACCCCCCACATTGCCCTCCCCACCTTATGAGGATTACAGTATCCCAAAAACTCTTTAGCACTGTGCGCAAAGGAAACAGAAATGGCTTTGCATTATGAACTGAACAGAGATTAAGTTATTAGTGGCCTTGAAATAGCTCTTTCTCAACTTCCATTCCCATGAGGTTATCCACATAAAGTTGCTGTTTAGTACAGGGTCAGCGTGATGAAATTTATTTGTTGAGTCTCTTCGGTGCCAAAGCTTTTGCCAACAATCTGATCTACCTGATAGTGGTACTATTTCAGAAATGTCCAGTCGGTAAAAGAAATGCAGTGTCTGTGGAGTTTCAAAGACAGCAGTAATAAGTGGGATCAGAGCAAAGAAATCAAAACAAAAATGCGTCTCCTTTTAATAAAATAAATACGTATAATAATTACTTAGACCATTTACAAGCTATGGAAAAACAGACAATATTACATTTATATTTCACATGCCACTCCTGCCCTTAAGCATGTGGAATCTTTTTTGATGGTTCCATCAATATATGGTATTGGATGTGCTTATGTCAACTGTTATTAAAAAAGTTAACTGTTTGCTGGCCCTGTCATAAAAAAATTGATAGTGTCAGATTAAAATGCAGGGAGGACAGTACAGAACCAAAGGGTTAAGACAGTGTGGACTGTGGATTTTGCACATAGTGTCTTTTTGGTTTCCTTTTGTTTTACTACATTTAAAGACCTTTCTGCCCAAACATTAGCTATACCAAAAAACCCACAGTACAGTATATCTACATAAATTATACATGAAATAAAGGCTTAGGAGATGAAGTCTTGCCATTTTAAGTACATATGTTGTAAAACTATGTATGCTTTTACTTAGTCTCCAAACAGCAGGGGAGGGTTGTCTTTCATTTTATTTTTCAAAACCTTTAATTACCAACATCAAATGAAAATATGATAATCTCCTCTTTGTTTAGTCATCTGTGAAATGAGTTTATGGCGATGGTTTCCTCCAAGTCAGTACCACATCAAAACCCTTGTGCATATGGGAGTAGCGAGACTGTGTTAAATACAGGCAATTCAATTTCCCATTTTGCATTTTGTAAGGAATATCTACACAGGTATATGGATACCAGGAGAAGCTTTCCACTTATCAGCCTGCCTTTATTTTGCTGCAGGCTAACATGAAGCCTTGGGAAGACTCCATCAAACCCTTGCCCACCTCTGCAGCTTGGCATGGATCAACTTGATTTGACTGAAAATGCCCTTTGCAGTAGCCTCACTACTCTGACTTCTGCTGTCCTACTGCTCCTCCAAGGTAATGTGATTTGAGCCTCCTGCTTTCTGCTTACATGCAAGTACTAGCCAAAACCATTTTAAAAAGATGTCAACAAATTGTTTTCATGTTCTCAGATTCATGAAATATGGCATTTGCAATGCAAAGGCCTGTCCTCATTTGTTGTATTGCAAAATAAATGTCTGGCAGGAAGCAAAGTTAGCCGTCTGTGGTTTCAAATCTCTACATGCCCAGTGTGGTACACTGGCCAATAACATTATGACAGCTTTGTGGCCACTTCAACTGGTCAGTGTGCTCTAAGCTATATGGCGGGGGTGTTTTATCTGTCAGTCCACCTCTGCACCAAGGGCTACTTCTTCACAACTGCCTCTTGCGGTCAGGCTGCTGCAGCAACCCTGCAAGACAGAGCGACTGTCCTGCGGGAGTCTCAGAGCAGTAGCAAGGAAAGTAATTATATTTACTGAAGTTTAGGCTTACCCCTCACCTGGTGAGTGTGGGTCCTGCCAGGAAAGCATGCCCTTTCCTCTTTCCCCCTGGTTTTGGCTGCAGGGGATTGTCTTTCATCTGAAGGTCTCAGAATGGCCTTGGAGGCTTTTTGCTCTGAGATGGTGTTTGCTAAAGATAATACAAAACACATCCAACTGCCAGTACTTCATGTCTCACTTGATAGAAAGAGCAACTGTATGGCAGGACTTTTCTCAAGCAAGGTAGGCACAAGTTTAAGCAAAGCAGGCTCACAAAAGCAGCAAAATCACAGTGGTGATGAGTTGACATAGGTCTGTGCAAGAAAGCAAGCTGCCTGGCTTTGGTCTTGGGCAGCCGTGTGTCCCAGCTGTTGATGCATCCAGTCTTAGTCCATGCCTTGAGATATTTCTACCCTAATTCTTTCTTCACCCATAGTATGGCAATATTTCGTGTTGCCTACATGGCTGAGAAGCTTGCAGCTGCCCTTTTGTAAGGCTGCACATGTTCAGGCAGCAGATTTTGAAAATGAGGTGGAGAACATAAGTGTGTCAAGTGCCTGCAAGGTGTACTGTAACTTTTTTTTTAAGACAGGTTAGGGTTGAGGGTGGGCCTCATAGTCATGGTTCATGCCAGGACTGTTTGTCATAATAGCAGTGCAAGGAACAAGTACAGTGTTGTCAGTATTATTTTAGGAATTTAATCAAGGGCCATATGCTGACTCAGTCACAAGTGGATGATATGGATGTCTTTTCAGTTCTACTCTCACAGAAATTGTTCTTGCTCCCTTTTTCTACCTATTTTACCCTGTATTTCTTTTATATGTTGTCTATTGTGCTCTGGTTATATTCTAAATTATTATTTTCTCCTTCTATCATGTCTTAATTGTCCCATTTTTGTATGTTCTTTTGATTGTAATTAGAAACCAACAACACTTTATTCAAACTAGTGATGTCAGAGGGTTTGAAAAACATGTGTGATGATTTAATTCACACATCCCTTATTCAAAGAAAGAGATGCCAGGTACCAAATTTTTTTTAAAAAACCCAGGATTTCAGGAAATTTTAGGATTTCAGATTGCTGTATTTTTCCAGTTTACATCAGGGTAAGACAGCAATGAATGATTATAAAGCTTCTGTTAGTCTCAGAATGGACACTGGTGGTTCAAATACGTGTCGTCCAACCCTTCACCCCTTTGTCTCAATGACAGACTGCTTGGTATTTTCTCCTAAAGCTTTAATTAACCTATAGTGTGTTAGGTTTTCTGTGCCAAATCCTCCAGGCCTATTTTCATAATTTACGTGATAAGATAAATGGTGTTTGTCTGCCAAGGAAGGTTAAATTGCTTGCCACTTGCTTTATGTCTTATCTGTTGCTTCAAATAAGATAGAGGCAGATTCAGCAGATGAATAATCTTAGAAATTTATTCTTGAAGAATGCATATTGCTGGAGTTTTAAAACAAGTAAACATTAAATAGTCTTGAGTGAAGGCTATTGATTTTAACTGTTTAATTCTCTGACTTCTGGTGTCCTTTTTGTAAAGGCCTCTGCAGACAGACGCACATTACCCAGTATCCTGGGCTGGTGCTGAGCCAGTGCACCATGAGGTGAAGCATGACCAACAGGCTAGGGGTTTGGTGGTGAGCACCCTTGCCTGCTCTGAGTGATGAAACCAGGGAAACAGCAATATTTTGGGGCCCTGGGGAATACAGGGAGGTAGTTGATCCCTTCTGTAACTTGGCTGCAGGCTTCAAAGACAGCCCAGGCACAAACATGCTGGCACTGCGGGGCCAGGCACGCTTGGGGATTCACAGCCACCCCTGACCAGGGGCAGGAGGTCAGTGGCTGCTGCTTCCCAGACCTGCTCCGGCTCGTCACATTCCTCCAAGGCTGACAGAGGGCAGCTGCAGTCTTGCTACAGGGAAGGAGGGTCCAGGCAGCGCCGGGGTAACCTTAGAGAGCTGGACAGCTGCCACATGCAGAGTAAACCTCTGAGAGTCTAAAGATGGGCTGAGGCTGGTGTCAGTCAGGTTGATGTTTGGTTGTGTTCATATTCCAGAGAGGTGGAAATGCAGCGACAGTGAATGCCACCAGATGGATAAGCATTAGTGTTAAACAACAGCGATACAACTGAAGTATGTTTCTCAGTCTCTGTGAAGCTGCAGCCCTGCAGGAGGGACAGTGCTGAGGTGGAGGGTGGTTTGTTTCTTCATACTTCAGTGCATTTTGATGGGCAGCAAAGCAATGTGGAGAACGAATATGCAAAACTGAAATAAACTGGAAAACCAGATGTGGGTAGCTCTTAACTGTATGTGCTTTCCACCCATATTCAAGCACCTCCCCACAATGACACTACATTAAACAAAGGCTTGTTGAATACTGCAAGTCCAGGTACTACGATATGGTGACTTGTGTCCTCGGAATGGGCTAAAAAGTTTTGTATCCAGTACAAAGAAATACAGTGAATTTTGTATTCATAGGACAGTACATAACTTTGTTTGGATTCTTCTGTCTTCATAAAACTGATAAGCAGAATTAGTTCAGGAGGATATTGTGCACTTTTCCCATTGAAAGGTTTGACGTGAGTACTAGGGAGAAGACTGGGCACTGGGACAGGATGAGGATTTGAAAACTAGAAAGTAACATGGGTTATTCAAGTCAGGACCAAACAAATGGTAGTTACCAACTCCAAGTACAGCAATGAAGGGCTAAATTTCATTAAAAACAAAACAAACCAAAAAAACCCCCATGCAGCTGTCTGTTGATAATTGATCATTTCAAGACTGCAGTTTCAAAATATTTAAGAGAGCTTTGCCCTTGTCCTGGCAAAAATCAGGTTTTTACTTTGTTAGTATATATCCCACACTGATTTATTGCACTGCAATTGCTGTAGCTTGGCATGCATGTAGCTGAAGGCCATGTTTAGAATTATAGTGTTTAAATTTTTTTGTTTTAATTAATTCTGTGTTAAAATCATTTAATGCTAGTTGGCCTGGATGCCTTTGCAAAAGACAGCTTCATTTGTCCATGTGATATTTCCTGGTAAAAGAATGGTTAGATAAATAAACAAAACTAAACAAAAAACAAAACAAAACAAAAAACAAAAAAGTGCCAAGCATCAGCCAAGTTTTCCTACTGGCATTTCTTTCTAATTTCTCATTATTTTCAGACATCCCCTTAAGCCCTGCCATGGTATTGTTGTTTTTGTATTATGAGAACAAGACAAGTGCCTGGAGGTGCTGCAGATACCATAGCTGGATTAAGGAAGCCTGCAAATTGTGGCAGCAATCTCCATTAAAATTTTTTTAATTACCACATAGATCATGCCAAGAAATGATTGCAAAATATGGATAGTTTGATTTGTTTCATATCTCCAGGGGATGTTGTAAAATGGGATTCCTGCCTTTAAAACAGAGTAACTGTCACAGACAGACTAACCCAGGATGCTTGCAGTGCCAGGGGTATTCTGCTAGGCCAACAAAAATGGCTGGTGGGCCCTTAAAACAGCCTCTTGTGTTTTATTTTACGTGTGGAGGGACTTTCTTCTCATTTGCCAACTTTCTTCTCCTGCAGGAACCCCTTTTTGGAATATTTGCTATAGCAATATGCAACCATTCTCTAAGGTGTCCTATGTTTCGCTGCCCCACTTTAGAAGAGAAATCTAATATATGATACTTTTAAGGGGAGATAGTCCCCACCCTGAACTGAAAACTGAAGAAACATGCTTATCAGAAGGGAGGCAGCTGAGACTTCCCAGAAACCAAACCCTGTATATTCTCTCCTCCTCCACTATATTGTGGTGGGCAAATACAGCTGGGAAGCTGAGGTATTTTCTAAATTGCATCTTTAAAACTTTTATTGTTCAAAACAGAACTTCATGGAGACATCTGCCTCTCTTACTATTTGATGAGTCATGGCTCTGTGTTGGGTTTCCTTTTTCAGTGTGAAAATTTTGATCTATCAAGCCTTTTGACCCTGTCAGAGAACATTCAAAATTCCAGGGATGTAAATTTAAGGATTATTTTGTCAGGATTTTGTCATTTAGCTGTAGGTTGGGCCCTGTTAAAAGGTTTTAAATGCTTCCCATCTGCTGTGCCACAGCAGAGGAAAAAAGAACCGTGTCTGGAGCATAAAGTGCGGTTGCGGTCAGAAAAGTGACTATGTGAAAATGGCATGTTCTTAGTCAACAGATCTGTTCCCTATGTGTATTACCACTTTCATGTGCATGTTTCACTTGTGAGAGTAAGTCTGTCATTACTTTTCAATCCGTTTGCCAGCAGAGCGCCAGCAGGGCTATGGGGAGCAAACTATATTCTATCCTGTCTCTCACGTCATAAATGGAGTCGTTAGTGAAATCCCTGCTGCAAAATCTCTGTTACTGGTGATGGAGAGGATGCATGAGCCAGCCTCACTTCCAGAGACATGGCTGACAGCGTAATACTGGTTAACCTTGCTTCCACCTCCGTTCCCCTCCACGTCTAAAAAGAAACAAAACAAAACAAACCCCAGCCCAAAACCAAGCACACGCACCATCTTTTTGGTTTCAGATGGAATAAATTTGATCTGGAAGTCATTGAGAAACAGTAAACATGAAACCCTACTGTAACATATTTACAGAGTGATATATTCAGAAGATGACCGCACTTAAATAAAATAAGTTCAAAGACCAGTAATCAAAAACAAATATGGTCAGTCCATCTTCAAAAATAAAATAGTAGAAACTAGCACTTCTAGGGTGGGATGGATACTGGTATATGAATGGTAGCGAACTGACAATAAGCTGGTATGACTGAGTGGAAAAACTAGCACTAGAAAAACAAAAACCTTACAGGAACAAAGAGCCTGAAGTAAAATTTATCTGTTGGCTTTCATTGTTCAAGTTATTACTGTCCTAGGAAAACTAAGCAGAGAGCCTCTCCTCTTTTCTCCTCCTTGGGTTGCTTCGAGAGTTTGTAGCACAGTAGTGAACAAATCACAGTGCCATTATTCAACCCCAGTGCTTTTCCAACCAGCCCAGCTGAGGTTGCAAACTCATTTTTCGTAAGGCATTTTTCTCATCTGCATACTTCTGAACCGCTCTGTCTCAGCGGGTGGGGTGAGTGGGCACACATTTCTGCAGTCCCAGAGGTAAGTAGGTGTGCTCTGGTTTGGGCTGTCTGCGATTACCGATGGCAGGTGAGGATTAAGTCTCTTGCACTCTTGCAAACTCTGAGCTGCATCAGAGGTGACATGTAGGAAGGTGAAAACTGTATCTCTGGAACTTTCCAAGTGAATTTGCACATGTGGAAAGGCTGGAAGAAGCTGTAAATTGGAGAAACTAACATTCACTTAAGCCCTTTTAAACTTTCTTCTAAATCCATTTCTATATCCTATTAGGTGATGTCTCTTTCCTATGCTGACACGCTACTAGTTTATCAGCTAGTGTAATTGGAAGTGGGTGGGGAAGGAGGAAGAGACTAACTAGCAGTTTTGATTAATAACTTTCATCTTTCTTACTTTAGAAATTATGACTCTTCAGCTGCCATGTGTTCTTTCTTACAATATTTCACTTGCACTTGTTCTGTTTTCTTCCTGGGATAGGAGTCTCAATGGAAAGTACTATGTCATGTAAATAATATACACATGGCAGTCTATTATTTTGTATGGTTATTAATCCCTGTGGAGTTGAGAGCTTTCTGGTTTGCCTTAATGTAAAATCCATAAGCATGTTCCCATGCAAAAAAACTTTCAAACTTGTTTCATAATCCTTAGAAAAGATTTTCCCTGAGATTGCCTGAGAAATTTTAAGAATCTTAAAAACCTGCCGATAAAGTTTGAGATGCAGATTAGGGTTCAGAGAGGCTTAACTTTTTATCTCTGTATAAAGTACTCACAGATATTTAAAAAATACGTAAAACCTTGCTGTTTCTAAGTTTAGCGTGTGTTAGTGAAGGCTTGAAGAAATCAGTTTTAGTTGGAGATGTCACCAAAGCAGTTGTCCCTCCCAGGAACAGGGAAATTTCAAGGCAGGGGGTTGGAATCGAGCCATCATAGAGTACAAAAGAGGTATTCCCAAGGCCTCATATCTGTACAGAAGTAATGACTAATTCCTGCCTCCTTTAGCATGTATCCTTATTAAATTCTTCACAAAGCTGCTAAGTTAGAAATGTTAAAAGTGTATAGTGAGAGTTTATCTGGGCTTGGGATTTTCCTGAGGTCTACATCACATGTATTTTACTGTACAAGCACAAAATCAGATCTTCAAAGCATTGCGATTAGGTAACATCAAAATAGGATGGCACTGTTGAAAGCAATTTGCTGGGGCCTGTTTCCATCCTAGGTTTCTAATTTCTGTCTGCTTCTAGAAAATCTTGCTGTTCTAAAATGGAAGAGAGCTTTTTGTCTTTTTCCTAGGGTGGAATTTTCCTCATTCCCCTATATTTCCTCTCCCTTTATTTTTACAATGGATGAATTGTTCAGGTTAAAAAAAAAGAAATTAAAAGTAGTCACCAGCAGCCAGTGGCTCAGAAAATGTAATCCTAAGTGATAGCTGTCTGAGAAATCTATCACTGTCTGAAAGCAGGAGCTGTGCTATCGACTTCTGTTATCATTCTTGAAGCAGTTCCTTTTTCTGCAGGATCTGTTCTTTAAGAATCACAAAGTTTGTAACAACCATTATTAGATAAGCTTGACAGTATCTCCCTGAAAGAAATAATTTGGGAGAAGTAAAATGAGAAGCCTGTAAAGCAGAAAATTGAACAGCCAATGTAATGGTCACTCAAAAAACCAAAATGCCTTGCATAAGATTGAACAAGGAGAACTGGTAAACATGCAGAGTGTGCAACATTTTTACTTCAAATACATGTGATGTCCTATAACCTCTGAATTATTTTACAAGTAAATAGACGATTGTCGGGATGCCCTGATTCTCAGGCCCTCTGTCTCTCCTGCCCCATGCAGCCCCAACCCCTATGTTCCCACAGCTAGGGAGGAGTGTGGAAAGCATTGCAAGACCTGGGATGATCCCTTTGGATCTCAGCAGCCTCATTCTGTTAACCCAATGAAGCAGTTCATTTAGACAGTGAAGCAGGTATCAGAGACTCACAAATCTCCTGTTCCCCCGCAGGCTATCCCTGAGGCAGTGGCAGTCTCTCTTGCTGTGTTCTCCTATGTCTGACATACAGGTAAACCAGCTTGTAGCATCAGGGCTTGACAGGCTGCCCTGGACACATTTAACAATCTCTTCAATAGTACCTCTATACCATGCTGAATCCAACTCGGGAAAATCAAGCTGGGAAGTTGAGCACCAAACATATTGCCAAGACTGCAGAACCAGGCCACGAATGCTAGACTGCAAGAAGCATCCCAGAAATAACAGTGGGAAAGCCATGTCCAAGCTGCTGGCAGTGGTCTTTGTAAACGCTAGACTTTGCATCCCTGAGTTTCACAAAGATCACACAGTAGCCAACAACGCAGTAAATCTTAAGGACCAAATAAATGTGTGGTTTACCTCCCAAGGTCTCTCCCCTAGTCTTATTATCACCAACAATGGGGCCAGTGTTATAAAAACAGCCAAAGTTGACTAAGCCACTTGAATGCCATTAAGAAAAATGTCTCCCTCCCTGGATTACAGCCTAAAAGGTTTGGAGGATTTGACTATTTATTTATTTTTATTAAAATTGTGGTAAAATTATAAACGGCCCTTATGGCAGCAGTAGCTCCTATGTGATAATGTGTAAGCTGTTAGCTGTGAACAAACAAAAAGCAAATTAAGAAAAGTTTCAGAAGACTTTCTACTGTTCTTGTAGGCTTTTAAATTTTGTTTTTGTTTGATTTTGCTTTTACACTTTAACCTCTGTGATGAGGAGGAGGATGATGTTGGAAACACTGGTGTAACACCTGCTCTGATATAAGTGTACATGCCCTGCCCATGGACATGTATTCACATTTCTTTTGGCAGAAACAGCATGAATTCTGCATTGACCTTCTGGAATCTTGCAATTTTCTTCTCAGCAGCAGCATGAGATCTTCAGGAAAGCCCTGCTGGGGAATATTTTTCCCTGTTCTTCCCTCCTTTTTCTACTTCTGACACCATCTGGTAAATAGGATTTTGGTATTTTTGCATAGCCACTCCTCTCATACTCTCACTTCATACTCTCCATTTTTTCATTCCAACATTCTTGTACTCAGTGCCCTCCAACGCTCATGCAAGCAGACTGGAATTATTCTTTTTTTATTGGGTTACTAAGCACACCACTGAGGATGTTTACCAAGGAAGGAAATCCTGACATGAACCTAATAGATGAATAGAGAACTGATCCCATATTTTTTAAGAGAGTCTGGAGGGGTTTATATTCCAGAATTTCATCTCTGTTGAACAATGCACTGAGCTTTAATTGATTCCTGCACAATATCGTTGACTGATGAAAGGGACACTTCCCAAAGAAAAGCAGCCATCAAAAGTTTCACATATGTATGTGCAAATGGCCTTGGAACAATTGCAGCGAGACTTCAGAGCCTGCCCCAGTTCCATGCTGAACTCCAATTAACTGTTTTACCAAATCCCATCTCCCATGATAGTCATGACATCAGTTAGCTACACCCTGATTAATATTCCTTACCTCAAACTGTATCTGAAACAGGTTTTGAGTAATACAGGGAAAATCCAGTCTCATTACCTAGTAATATTGAAATCCTTTATTAGTGAGTTAAATTCAAGAAAAGCCAACTTTTAGGGTTGCGGTGGATACCTTCTTACTGAACTGGGTACAAGGGAATTACCTCTTATTCAAACTTAATCTTTTTTCTAGATGAAAGATAAAGGCTTAATAAATATGTTTCATGTCTGCTCTCTCATAGCTGGGTACCTGTAAGACTGCGGTCCAAGTAACATGTGTTATAGCATCTTCTGGTCTCTCCCTCATTGGTTTAGATTTCTAATTTTTATTTTAGTTTGCTTACCCATGTAAGGAGACAAGAATTAAGTAGCTGGTCTGTCTGTACCTGTCAATCCTCAGATCTTTCTGCTGTCCCTCATCCTTCGCCCTTCCTGCCACACTTTTGGTCATTTAACTCTTGGTCACGTCCAGCCAGACTTGTCAGGGAAATGGGGATCTCAAATATGGGGCATCTGTGCAGATTTCTGAGCATGATCGTCTGAGCTGGGTAGCAAGCCCTGCAAGGAGCAGGCATTATGGCCTCTGTCTGGCAAGGCTGTCAGAACCTGGACAAGCAACAGGACATGGCATCTCTGATGGATAAGAGACGCTGCCAAGGGTGTCAGTGACAAAATGGGGGGAAAGCGAGTTAATGCAAAGGGCAAATCTCCAGGGGACAAAAAGGACACATCTGTAGGACACAGGTTTCATTGGTTCAGCTGTACAAGAATGACTTTAAACCCTCTCTCACTTTGACGTGGGTCCTAAGTACTTCAAAGAACTCTCTTTTTCCCCAAGACTGGTTTTGTCTTTGTGTGCTGATATCTTAATTAATTTTCCTGTACCCATATGAATGTTATTAACCTAACCAAGTACTTTTACTCAGTAGTTCCATCTCAGAGGCTTGTATTTTGCTGTCACCAAGAACAACAGTAGAATTCAAAACAGATCAAGTTCTTCTGGATTACATTTTTTAAAAGATAACATGCTTTTGATTTTAAGAATGAAACACACATGCCAAAATGACGTTTTAAAAGCAGCTAGTGTGAGGTTTGGGAAACAGGTCAGGTTCACAACTTGGGAAAATAATGTAAGCTGTAAGCAGGCAGTTTTCACCATGTTGATATATCAGTGGTTCTCCAAGAGGTAGCACATCCACTGTGATTCATTCAAACTCTCTCCTTTCCGGTAATATTGCCAAGCAGAAACAAAACAAAACCATGTAGCGCAGTTAATCTTGTGATGCCAGGAGCGCTGTAATACATCATGTCAGGAACAACGTGGTTACCTGTCTTCATATCAGCCAGTCGGAATTATCACTTGGCTATCTTTTTTGGCCACCAAAAATGATTCAAATTCATTCCCTATGGGCAGAAGTCTTCACAATAGATTCAGTTAATACTTTGTTAATTTGTCTACGTCTTTATTCTTAAAACCCACAATAAAATGAAGATATATTCATCCAGGACAAATTGTTATGGTGCTATTATACTTAAGTTATTGTTTTTACCCTCTGGATGTGAGAAAGTTATTGTCAGTTGTGATCTTGCGTCTCATACGGATGAGCAGTTATTCATCCAGTGTCAGTTTATCTGAATGGCTGGACCTAATGGAGCAATGTGTAGAAAGTCAAGAATCTGCAGTTCACATTGCTGCAGAAATTTGTTTCTCCACCTGAACCTTTCAGAACTTCCTGTCATCTCTAGTAATGATAAAATGGTGATTTTTTTCCTTTCCTTTTTAGCAGAAGTTTTAATTATTTTCCTTGCTTGTGCAATACAAAGCATTTTATGCAGAAAAAAAAAATTATACCTCAATCTGCATATTTTCTCTCTTTCCTAGTTTAGCCATTGTACAAGTTACTTTACTTGTAAAAAAAGAAGCTCTCTTCCTGCGAGTGACTTTCTAACTTAAAAATCTCAGTATTCCAAATGACTACCAGAAAGCAGCCTAAGTTTTAAAAAGAGACTAGTTATGCAAAGATGGGTCATACTTGGGGTACCCTGTTCAAAGCATTCTCAAAGAAGCAAGATTTTTGGAAGGTACTGTCCCTTTAGAAATTTTCTGTCCTCTTCAAATCAAGCATAAGACACTAGATGCTTTTGAAACTTAAACCAATGTTGCCAGTTGCATCTAGGAGGAGACTTCCCAGAAAGTTCACAAAGAGCTGGTACTTGTGAGATTTGTTTTGCTGGATGCTGCAGGATCAGGATGTTCTATCTCCTTATAAGCATCTGAATTTAGGGAATTTTTCCAAAGTAAGTTATGAATTCCAAGCTTTTGACCTTGGGGGTGGGGGGAAGGGGGGGCTAATCTTTGTGCGAGGTGGTTGAGATAGTAGGTTGCATTTTACTACAAGAAAAAAAAAGAAATTTATAATTCCTGAGATAGTTACTTTCAGAGTAGATATGTGTTCCTTATTGTTGAAGCCCTACTTTAATGTAGTGGAGTGCTGGTTTATTCTGTGCGGTGGATTGTACGGTGTTTATTCAGTCCCTGTGTCCACAGGAGTTTGACGCTAATCAGCTGTAATTGCATAATTTACAGATGATTACTGAGAAATCCTGTACTGGTCTAGAAAAGATCTTCTGCATTGCTGGGCTCTGTAGTTTTAGGGCATCATTCTTGTGGTCCTCAGCCTTTCACAATCCCATCAGTTTGGCAAATGCCCAAAATGTATTTAGTCATGAACTCATTACTGATAAAACAGGCAACACAGTGCATGAAGCACCATGCTGCCCACAGCATTCCTAAATAATATGTTCTGGAATGCTTATCTTAAATTCCATCTTGTTATTACTTTGGCACATTTAAATAAGTGGACTTGTCAACAAATAACAATCAGGAGCAACAGGCAACGTTTCATTCAGGTTATGTCATTGCGCTCCAAATTTCATTGTCCATATGTGAAAAGCATTCCATTCTTAGGAAATAAGTAACATGGGAAAAAATTAGTGCCTTTTTATTAGTATTTGACAGCAATTCACGTGTTTGATGACTAAAGGAGGCAGCGATACCAATCTAACACAGCAGCATTATGGTAACCAAGACCAGTAGCTTCTACCCCGTACTTCACCAATGAGTCACTGCCTGATCTTATCCAAGTTGCCGCTTGCCACCAAGAGAAACCTTTGACCCCAATTTGCGTACAAAAACAGCAAGAGGTGGCCATCCAGAATTTCAGAGGCAGAAATTAAGAAGCACTCATGAAAAAGTATGTTTGTGATGACTCTGTGCTTCCTTGCATCTTTTTGTAAAGTATAGAAAAAAGTCTCTACTTTCATAAGCATTTTGGAACTTGCTTTGTTCTTTGGAAGTTACTGGAGGTGCATGTCTGTAGTAAGGACCAACGTGCTCTTCAAATCTATTGCTAAACAAGTGAAGGACTGAAAGAGGCCTGATTTTCTTTGTGTCTGAAAAGCAGCTGAAATATACATTGCAAACTGTGATCATGACATTTTTATATGATTTAGAGATTAAAAGATTATGCTGAGATTAACAGTCGAAGATTTAAAGCCAGTCTTCACAGTATTTCATGCTATAGGAAGCAGCTATTCCAGTCACAGGATCTGTGTGTGGGAAGAGTGTGGGAAGGGGTGTATGCATAACTGAGGGCCTTCTGAAAGGAGCAAGAAGAGCTCTTTCTTGGTTTACACATTTTTAAAGAATACAGTGTGGTTTTAGGCTTTTTTTTTTCTAAATCCATGTAAGAACTCCTACTCTGGGCACTGGGAAAGGCACATAGAAGAGTTAACTGCGACATTGAACATGGTATGGTGAAAGAGAAGGCATGAGTGGGTAGTAGATAAGGCAGAAGCAATGCTGCTGATTGTGTGTGGTGTGGAGTGTCATCAGTTATAAGATAAATAAATAAAACAGGCACTCTGTAAGCTACTCCTCTTTCTCTGTCACTAGGAGTATCTCTAAATGCAAAAATACTGGAAGTAGGGACTATTCTGGTAGATCCAAATAGATGCTCTATCCTGATACATCCAAGTGCACCCTTCCAAAATAAAAAAATAGCATAATTATGTATTTTATTGTTAGCATGGTTCTATTGCCACTCAGAGAGGCAATTGCCTGCTCTGTACTGGATTTTAAGTGTTCCTGCATTGCTGTACTTCCCTGACTTGAGGCTTTGCTTCCAAGTGATACCAATTTTGTTGCGCTGAATCTCTATTTATGGCCAGTCCACTGCTGAAAGGAAGATTGACATTTTCAGCTATGCTGGGTATTTCCCATTGTAACAGCCTACTGTTTCCATAGAAATCCTTCAAAGTGTTTTAATAGAATGCGAGTAAAAAAGGAGTTTTGTTGACACATTTATTCTGCCAGGTTTTTAACAATCTGATTAATGTCTCCTCAATATTCACTTATTTAAAAAAAATCCCAAGAACAAAACTGCAGAAAACATACACGCTGTTTCCACGGCACTTTCACCATCCATTTCCAGTACCCTTGAATTTCTTTCTCCCTTCTCCTTTCTTCCTTCCCATCACCCTTTACCCTATCATCATTCTGTCCCTGAAAGCCCTTTTCTACATAAAATTAGTCCTAGCAAATCTACAGTGGTGACAGAAAGCCCTTAAATGAGACACTGAGCATTTTATGATTCATGAGAAACTCTCTGTGCCTCTGAATCAAGTTACTTACTAAATGGTGGCTGCGTTATGGGCAGAGTGAGATGTGAGTAACCCATGCCACGCATTGTCAGAACTTTTGGAGCCCGCTGGAGATACCCACGTTGAGCTGAATACATTTTGTTTTAAGGGGGTGTTGATTTAAATGTTGGATGATTCACTGCCTCCTGCTGTCTCCTGCAGTGTGGGCATAATACTCGTACATTTGAATGCAGTTCTTTTTAATCACTTTCATTTAATGTCCATCCTCCTCCTCTTTGCCACGGCACGATACCAGTTACCTTGTAAAATGTTCCAGCTACTCAGTCCTTATCAGGCTCCAAAACTATACTCCAGTCTTCCTAGGAGTCATAATTCTAGCTTTCAGCATCTTTGTTATTTCTGCAAGATATTATTACATATAGCCGTGTGAATCCTTCTCATGCCTTGCCTACGTTTGCTCAGTTCACATAAAAAAGGCTTAGTTGTCTGTCTTTGTTAAGCACGAACAGAAATAGAGAATTCCGACAGTGACACGTATTAACTTGCTTTATAATTAAGCTTTCTGACATTTGGAAGTAAGGTTTTGGTGAGTCTGGTGATGATCAATAGACTTTTTTTAAGCAATCAACTGACCTATTTGTTCATAACTGCAACAGAATTATTATGAGTGACTTCTGAGTGTTTTTCATAAACCTGAGATATAATTTGAGTTCTTCTAGCACAAAGTGAGTGGGTTTTCATTTTTTTGGTACCCATTATGTAATTTGAAAGATTTCAAGCTGTTAACCTGCTAAGCAGAAAGCCCTACAATGCCCCCAGCCAGTGAAACAGGACGAGATTCCTTAACTAAGCATGTATCTGTTTATCTTTCTCAAACAAAATACTTTTCTCATTTCTGACTGTCTACAATCGTTGCGCATTTTACACACCTTGAGGTAAGTTTCTGGATACCTCAGTATAGACATTTACTGTCTGTTTAGATGTCTTCTGGGTTGTATCCCCCATTATTTTGCAAATGCCTGGGTCAACAGGATGCTGCATCTAAAATTACACCAGATGCCTATACGTAGGTGCCTGAATCCTATCCCTTACTACTTTTTATCCAACATAAAGCTTCCCTCACTAAATACTTAATAAATTAGATAAACACAGGGCTCCTACATTACATCTTCAAGTGACTTGTGGTATGAAGCTACCTCTGGTACTTTTATTCCATTTCCACTGGAGTGAATAAGACCCTTTTTATAGCATGCGTGTCACTGGATCACAAGTGCTTTCGATCCTGAACACTTCTTTGACTATCCTGTATTATTTTCAATGTTATCAGAATGAATTGGTGTAATTAGAACATAAACTCTTCTGGCCACAGAGATTGGCTTCTGCCTATCAGCTGCTAAATTCTGTTTGGTGTATGTCAGAGACCAAAAATGCAGCTGACACCGAGCGATGAGGAGTGCTCTGCACATGTCCCGGGGAAGGCAGGATGTTAAAGTCTTTCTGTCACTTGAGTAAGGTTTAGCTATTGCCATGGGACTTCCACGAGAGTAACAAGCCTACCAGGCAGCACGCGGTTATTGTCTAGATAGCATGTTCATGGCACTCCTTCAGGGTTTTCTCTGTATGGCTTTCTCTGGGGGCTCAGCAGCAGCTAGTAAATGTATGGGTTGCTTTTTAGTTGCAGGTGAACTAAAATAGATTTACAGGGAAACTAAGTGAGGGAAAGCACAAAGTAGGAAAACCTAAAAAAACTTGAAGGAAAACTGAAAGTGAATGGAGGAGACTGACAGCACACGTAATTCTGGAGAAAGACCAATGCATTGTGGTTTCTTAGCAAGCCAATCCAGCAAATCTATGCAGCCACTACATTAAGAAAATCGGGGAACAAATTAGGAGGTGAAAGATAAAATATTACACCCTTGTTCCTGTTGAAGTGATTGTTGGCCATTTAAATACTAAACAACACAGCCTTGTCTGGTATGTGAACCCAAGCATGTAGCCTTTTAAAGCTCTGATGTCACAAAAAATGCTCAATGAATGGCAGTAAGTGGTATAGTACAAGATGGGTGGTTATGAGAGCTTTCAAAACCCATTCAGGGTCTTCTGAGTTGTCTTACAGTTATTCTGCTGCTAAAATTCTTTGCTTAGGGGATAGAAACAGCTCATTAAATGAAATGCAGCTTCTTCAAGATGTGACAGAACATAATGAAGTTAATAGTGATTTGGATTAAGGAAATTTTGATACTGATATTTTTGCTCTGACTGTTGGCATATATTGAATGACTGGATAATTCCTTTGCAATGAATAATGGATCATTTTGTCTAGCATACTGTAACATTATGCAAATTCATCACGCACAGCAGCAGTACAAACTTTGCTGTTCCCTCTTGTTATATCTGGCCCGTGCTGAAACAGAGAATGCTGAGTTTTGAGGAGAGGGAAGAGGATTGTCCAGGGTCTCAGGTTTTTATAACAGCTTTGCCATTAAGAGTGTGTCTAAATACAGATGTTGTATGACTTTTGTCAGATTTTCTGCATTTAGTCAGATCAGAATGGTGTGCAAATTTTGCCTGCCTTTTGTTGTTTAAGCAACATTAAGCTTGTGCTTAGCATCAATGCACAATGTTGCTCTAGCTGAACTACAAACGCAATGATAATTACAGGAGTCTAATGTCTTCTAACACACCCTGTAAATCTGAACGTGCTGTGAATTGTGTTAGGCTTTGGTTATTATTGCTGCAGAACTTCTACTATAATGCTTACCAGTGGCATGATTTCTGAAAAGTGTTTTTGTATTCTCAAGTGAAAATGTACAATAGCAATGTGGACGATTGTTGAATTGTACAAAAATATTGGGAGTGGAGAGCGCATTGATTTATCAGTGTTGCCTGGGGAAATATGATTTTGAGCATTTCAAATGATCTATCTAGAAATGAATAGAAAGAAAAAAAGTCTGTCCCCCAAAAGCCTGCAGAAAAAGGCTGTAATTCAGAAGCTCTGAGGAGTGTCAGTAGTTAGTATACAGTGAAAATGCAAAATTTTCAGGCCTCTTCTCTCCTATTCACAGTGTGGGAACTTGTGCCTAGTGGAAGCTGTTCCCCACAGAATGGGAGAATAATGGATCCAGCACTAACTGGGATAATTCGATCCTTCCCTACACTATTTTATTGACTTACACATTTGACAGACCGCATAAATAAGTTTTGCCAAATATAAGGAAAAAAACTTTGCCTATGGCTTTGATGGTTAGCTAGACCATGCTGACTTTAAGCTAAAAGCGGCATATACATTTTCATGTATAGAGCATCATAAAGTTCTCTGAGGGTCTCACACAGAACAACTGGTATCTGGGGTGCACAGCACCCTGCCATCCAAATCCAAGTATGTGCTGGAGGTGCAGCAGCTTCAAACACAGGCAGATAGGCTGTTAAGTATGTCATCTTCATACAATTCTGAGAATAATGATTCTACAGCTCTATTAGATGAGTCAAGAACCCAGCAGCTAGGAGGAATGTAGGAAAAAAATCATTTGGGGAGCAAAGAACAAAAGAGAGAGCAAGGAGATGGGCAATTGTACTGTTTTCTGAAGAAGAGGATACCTGTGTTTGCACAGAACAGGTAGCTGATTTGCAAATTCATCATTCTCTGGCTTCTTCTCAAACAGCATAGTAAGAGCTCAATTACATATTTCCAGATCTAAGTTTACTGGAGGGGATGGAGAGAAGTGCAGAAGGAGATATTTGTTCCTAAGAAACCACAGCTGTAAAGAGGGACCGGTGCTTTCTCCAAAGAGTAGCAGATACTGCCGGGGGCTTACTAGATGATAGGAGACTTGCTGCTAGGAGCTAAGTAGAATGAGAGTTTAGGAACTGGCCAGTAAATTTTGTTCTTATAATAATACTTAAATGAGAGATGTTCATTGAAGTGTAAGCTCTCCCACCTCTCTGGCTATTACAGGTGTCTCTTCCTACACTGGGCAGTGCTAGAAAGGCTTCTGGGGAGGGGGAAAAGGCTGTCTTTTCAGAGCACTAACTCTTCAGAGACACAGCCTGGAAGTATCCCTCAAGGGATTTATTGCTTTCAGATGCCATTGCTCACACAATGCATTTAACCCCACTCCTCAGCACAGCTCTGCCTCTTACTAGATAGGATTAAATCCTTATCAAGCTTTGTGTACTACAATGGGCCAAGACTATTTTAAGAACCTTTTCCCTTGTGTCGACTCCCAGGCTCCGCACAAGCCCCAGTCTGGACACAGGAACAGCTTGTCTGTGGCCTTTTCTGACTACAAACTAGTTTCATACTCTTAACACTTGTTATTGTCTCTTTTCCCTTCTGAGATCACTATATCCTAATGCTAAACACTGCTGAAAGTAATTATATTAAATCAGTCTGGCATAAAGAGCAGCACGAGCTACAGCAGATTATATTCTCCACAATTATTGTACGTTATTGCAGATATGTTAGCTTCCCCTATTAGTACTAAATACATATGTGTTTTACTTGCACCTCCTTTTTTGCTTTGCTTGCCCTGAAGCGGCTGATTTATGTGTTTTTAAATAGTTGGTGTAAACAAATGCAGTACATGAGACCTTTCGCAGTACTTGTGAAACCCCTCCCAAGTCCATCTGTCCTTTGCAATTGTTCCAAGCCACAGAAAGGGGTGTGTGCGTTCACTTCTGTGAGTGGATGGAACTCTATATATAGCTTAATAATGAGCCTATACTTTTCCCATTAAGTTCTACTGGAAACATCTCAGTTTTAAATAAGTCATAGTTTCAATACAGGATTTTTTTTCACCTTTTCGCTAAAAATTAGAAGTGAAAAAGGAAGGTATAATGCAAAGTTGCACAGTTTGCTAAGGAATTCTGAATTGGATGTCAGAAGGGAATGCACAGCTTTTTCAAACTGGGTTATTTTATGAGAAGGATGGGAAAATAAACAAGGACTGCAAATGGGGCAGTACCTCCTCCTCCTTTTTCTTTTACAGTAACGCATGATGTCAAAATGCCAGAACAATTTTCTTCTTAATGCCCCAATCTTCCCCTCCTTCCTCTCTGGATGTGCCCCTCACCTCAGCAAGAATACATAAAAGATTTTTAAGTATAATTCAGTGAGGGAGCAAACATCTTTTTATAGTGTGATAGGCTTGTTTGGAGAACAGGGAAAACATTTCATTCAGGTATTTCCTGGTTCCTTTTTGAAATTCATAATTTCAATAGCAAAGCCTCTTCAATATTTTAAATATTTGAACCAGAATGTTGCAGCTGTGATGAAATGTTTTATTAAAAATGTAGGCCTTTTTCCCATTGAAATTTTACTGCTGATGAAAAGCATTACCACTTTTTTCATCAGATCTAATGCCATTTTATTTAAAATGAAATGGAAGAGCCAATTCATGACTGCTTGATGGATTGTTAAACATTATTCAATAGGTTGTCTCAGCTAGTTGAGATTTTGAAGTTTGGGGGTTTTTTATTGTGTGTGTGATTTCAGTATGATGATTGTTTAGGCCATGCTTTAGACTCCTGTTTAGGCCATGTTTTAATCAAGCTAGTGGCCTTTTGCAGATGAGATCTGAGCATTGTTTAAATCAATACACATTTTGTCATTGCTGTGGATGAGACAGCATGGCTAAACTGATTGTTCTGCAATTAAGTTACACGGTCCCAAAGGTGTTGTTTAACATCCCTGTGTGATACTATAGTATTGTTGGTTCTTTACCACCTAAGGAGAGGCATATATGAATTTATTTGCAATTTTACTTTCTATATGTTCAAAGACATGAAGGGAAAATGTCTACGTGAGCCACAGTTAATGACAATAATTTAGGACAACTCCACTGAAATATTCCAGTGTGTTTGTGAAGAGAGTTTCTTGACACTTCTTTATGGCTAAATAGCATACAATGAACTACAGTCACTTTTCCCTCAAGATAAATGGGGGAAGTGCAACTAATAATGTTGGGAATTGTTTTAATCAAGCATTTTCAGTGTCCTCACTCTTCTGAAGATCTCTTGTTAATGTGTTTTTAGTGATACTTCTTGCTTCAGTTTTCCTCACACGATGCTACAATTGAATGAAGCTTAGAAATGCAGAAGGAGCATTACAAGAATTACACAAATAACTAGAGAGGTGAGGAGAGAAAAGGGAAAGAACACTTTAAAGTCTCCAAAGGGGAAAAAGGAAAAAAATCCATGTTCAATTTGATTTTTTAAGGTGAGGTATTAATCTGTTCTTAATTTATCCACACTAATACAACCTTCCCTACTCAGCTCATCATCTCCTGATGAATAATACATGAATAAATATTGCTACCTATATAGTCTGTGAATGCAAAAGTAGTTTATAATTCCCCAGAAAGGTTTTATTAATAGTACAGTGTTAACCACCTTGGTTTGAGTCATAATTAATTGTTACTGTATGTTTGTGAAACCCAAGGGAATGAAGACAAGAGGAGGCAGAAGACAGGGCCGGGCCAGGGGGGGAAAACCCAACACCCTGGAGTTAGTTGCATTAAAAGAATAAATTCTTTTTAGTCTGAGCAGGAAGCTGGTAATACTTGTTAATGTAGTCATTCTTTAAAATAGTCTTTCAGATGATTCAGTTAGAAATCTTCATTGTGCTCTAGCTATTAACAGAAACCACCTGAATTTCTGGATGGAAGTCCAGTGGAAAGAGAGTTATAATATCCAGAAGTGTCTGTAATGGTATGCTAAGTTTTCCATTGATCGGTTTCGACCCTCATAATCCTTTTTAATTTAAAAAATGCAGTATTAAGGAGGAGCTGAGGGTTGGCCCAGTTTGACATCTTACCCATTTGTTGCTTCACAACCTATTAAAGAGAAATATATCACTCAGTTTAAATATATATATATAATCAGTAACATTAAGTTGTGTGATACACACCCCATTAACCTCGTGCTTCGTGCTGTCTCCAAAAAGCCTGCACAGAAAGGTGGCACAGCAGATCACTGACAGGACCAGGAGTGAAACCTGAATATACAAAATATTACTCAAAGTCCCCGTATTCCTTCAGCAGTGTGCAAACTTGATGGGTGATGATAAAACCCAAGGTAGTCCTGGCAGAAATGCAAAGGGAATTCTCCTTCGACTATAGCTGCATGGATTGGGCAGGGGAAAAATCCTGGTAAACAGTGGAAAGCACCAGTAAATAAATAAAAATGTGATGCTCTGAACTCCTCTGACCCTGACAGTGGCAATTCATTCCCAAAGAATACCTATTTGTCATTCCACCCACTGCTGTGCTATAGCCGACACTGAAAACATATTAGGAAAGTGTATGTAATGTTCAAGGCATCTTCAGGCTCTTTCAGATGTAGGAAAATCCAGACTGGGTTGCTCAACCACCTTTTCTACCAAAACACCAGCTGGAGAGGAGCTCCTAATTATTTGGAACTCAGTGTGCTAGTATGAGCTTGAACAGATGAAGACTACACCGAGCCAAATTGCCCTTTCACACCACCTTTACGCTGGTATAACATCACCAGCTTAAACACCATGAAGCGACAGATGAGTCGGTCCGCATATCCGCATGTAGTGTTCAGAGGGAAGTGAAAACTCTCTCTTTAAAGTGATCTGTGGGAACAACTGAGGGCAGGGGAAGGAAGAGGAAACACAAAATACAAGGTGGTCAAAAACCGAAAGCAAGCAGTTAACAGGGGAGGAGGAAGGCGGCTCATGAGTGGGATGGAGCTCCCACGTTGCAAGACCTCTGTTCGTGGTGTGCTTTTTTTACTGTCGTGCCTGCAGTATGCAGCGAACACAGAAAAACACTGTCAGGGTTTGTGATCAGTGATTTATCGTTCCGGTACAGCGTTAGATCCAGGTTAAGCTGCACAAGCACTGAACGTGCGTACCACAAGGAAAAATGTTCATTCAGGAAGCTGCAGAGGTTTTGGCAGCTACTCCAAAATTATCACAGATACGTGGAGGTTTAAGGGGTACGGACTCGTTTTGTTCTCTGTGAGAACAACGCTCTACCCTGTTATCTCTTGATGTGAATTGATTCTTGGGGGAATTTCCATGGAATCTTTTTAAGGAAATAGGAAATTTAAAAACGAATCTTTCATTAATTGTAATGCTGCTGCTTTCACTTTTCCTTTAGCCTACTCTAGAATGGAATTGGCTGGATTGTGCTGCTTCACTGTTTAGATTCGCATAGCTCTAGGCAAAATCTCAGGCAGAGAATATGTACATCATCCCTGAAGCCACTGATAATAATGTTGTTAACATGACTTATCAGTCTTTATATTTTCAGCAAGAAAAGCTAACAGAGTCAGAGCACTTCATTAGCAGAACACAGCTGTGAGCCTCTGAAACGTAAATTAAATCTCTCCTTGCTGCCTTTATCTGGCTCTCAGAGCTACAGAGGGAGCGTTATCAAACCATTTCTTTACACTGCAGAGCAGCATTACCCGTTGGAAGATCTCCAGCAGACACTGAAACAAGCCCTTTGAGGATGGCTTTCTGCAGCTCTTGCAGCTCTCTTCTTAGTGACACGCAGTCAGAAGAGAGGACTGTGCATAGACAAAGTTTGGTTTGCCTCCATGCAAAAGCCTTTAAGCTCCCCGAGTAGAAGTCTTCTCTCCTAAGATGCCCAAGAATGAGCAGCCTAGTTCAATCAAGCTGCTGGTTAAATCCCTACCCCATCAGTGGGAAGCTAAAAGTATAGGCAGAAAACAGGCACTAACCAGGTAAATAAAAATTCACCTATCTGTCATCTAGAATATAATCTCAGCACTATAACCCTGCTAGCATTAGTCAGTATATGTGCTGATTTACATAGAAACAGTATAGACAATGCACTGAATACACTATTCAGGGCTTATTTTCACCTGTGGAGAACTTACAGTCCCCATGTATGCCAAGGAAAAAATGTGATTATAAATAGGTATATATATATATATACACACATATATACAAGGTAGCTTGTATTATCAAACAGGCAATAGCATGTCGTGTATTTCAGTTTGTAAAACTGGCATTTTTAATAAAAGATGTCAGTTTAATTTAGAGCTTAAGCAGAGGACATAGGCAAATATTTTCCAATTCATTAGGCCACAGGCCCAAAGCATGGAAATAAATTCTTCTGATGAGTCCTGTCACCAAGTTGTAATTCCAACGCCGCCATTTTCTGAAATTAAGCAGACCCATGCCACCCTTTGCTCTACTAATGTAGCTCCAAATGCTTCCCAAGAGTTTCCCAGGGCTGGCTGTGAGGCTGTATCATAGTGGGATCCATCACGCAGGAGATGCATGGGGAACGCAAAGGCTGTTTTGCCCTGAGTAACTGCTTTAAGATAAGTTATGAGCTCATGAATCAGGAAAACAAGCTATTTTCAGTTCCTGCTCTCTGCCAGGTTCTCTTCTTGATGCCCACTCATACAAACAGAATTATTCTGCATTTATAGCACTGGAACAAGAGCAGGGTTTGAGAATCTGAATATAAGCTGTGGTAACTGCCTCTAAGGATGTGGAAAGAAGAAAATCACAAAATAAATGCTGCTGCTTATGTGTGTTTAGAAGGGAGGAGTTCTATCATGTGCTGCCTGTTGGAGGGCTTTCCCTTCTTTATTGTGCCAACTGGCAAACCTCTTACTGAAACTTCTGTGTCGGTTTTCAATATTACTACCAAAAATCAATTGGCTGTCGTAATCCTTTTGTTTAGATAATTGCAATCCACTGTAGAACAAAAGATTTACGTCATCTGCAAAAGTATGCCAGTTTGTAGAAAGTGCATGGAGTTTGATTTTTTTGTTATTGTTGACATTTTCCTTTCAGCCATTCATATTTCTAAAGGAGCAAAAACTCTTTGTGCAGCTTGTCTGGTGATTGCATGCAGTTTAGACACTGAGAAACAAATATTGCTAAGCTATAGGACTGTTGTTAATGGCAGAGAAGGTTGTCTCGTGTGGTGTGATCTGGTCACAGGGGAGGGCGCGTACCTTCTGCATTTTTCCTCTGCTTCCATGAAACAATACATTGTGAATGGGAGAACACTTTGCTTAGCATAAATTGTGCAACAAAAAGCTCGCCTAAGTGAGATGGAGCACACAGCTTAACCACAAAGATTAAAAATATTTTTTCTTTAGATCTGGCTAATAATTACACAATGAATGGTGTCTTTGTTTCAGCCTCTTCTAGGTACAACGTCTGCTTGCAGGTATTTTGGAAAATACCTTTGCTCTCCTGAGACCCCATCTGGAGCACTGCATCCAGCTGTGGGGTCCCTAGCACATGGACCTTTTAGAGCCGGTCCAGAGAAGGGCCAGGAAAATGATCAGAGGGCTGGGACACCTCTCCTGTGAAGGAAGGCTGAGAGAGTTGGGGTTGTTCAGCCTGGAGAAGAAGAGACTCTAGGGGGACCTTACTGGCACATTTTCAGCATCTAAAGAGGTCTTATAAGAATGACTGTAGTGAAAGGACAAGGGTCAATGGTTTTAAACTGAAGGAGGGTAGATGTAGATTGGATATAAAGAAGGAATTTTTTTACAGTGAAGATAGTGAAGCACTGCAGTAGGTTTCCCAGAGAAGTTGTAGATGCTCCATCCCTGGAAGTGTTCAAGGTTTGGTGGGGTTGTGAGCAACCTGATCTACGAATAGATGTACCCCCACATGGCTGGGAGGTTGGTCCAGATGATCTTTAAAGGTCCCTTCCAATCCAAACCATTCTGTGATTACATGAAAATTAGACTTTTCTTTCATTATTTCTGCCAAGATACTGGGTCCAAGGGGGAAACCATGTGATCCAAAACTGGGCACAGTTGTCCTCCCTTCTGCTGCCCAGCTGCCTTGGCCTCAGTGTGAGTTCAGTCATTTTCTAGCAATGTTGATAGAAACGGTCTTAATTTTATATTAAGACAGGAACTTTAATAAAGTAGAAATAAGAAATTATGATGCAACAATGGAAGCATCCTGGAGAGTCAATTTGGAATCAATCTTCCAGTGGGTTATACCGTCCATGCAAAATAGCACCATATGCACCAATTTTTCAATTACTGTGTTTTAGCGACTAATACCATAAGAATATTTTGCAAAAATCTGAATATTTGAATGTAAGTTTCATGTAATTTTCTCCTATGCTTAGGAAATGAAAGCGAGCTTATGTATTAAAAGTTTTGTTTCCCACTATGTTTTAATGAAAACAACTCAGATCTGGTGGCTAATCAAAATTTTCAGATCAACAATGCTATGTACTAAGCTCAGACTTCCTCTTAAAGTGCTAGAAGTTCTTTCTTTATTTCACTTGAGGGAGATTTTTTTCTAAGAGCTCATCACAGGAGTTTCTTTATTTGCTCCATGATTTCAGTGCCACGACAATGGCAACATAAGCAACATGGCTGTAGTGCCAGTAGTTACTAGTGCTGTGATAAAGAACACAGTTTTCATCCTCATAAGTATTTTAAGTTCTCTTCTGCCATAGATCTAAATAGCATTACACTCCTAGATCCTTCAGAAAGTATTGAAAATACAGTACATAGGATTATGTTAGCTAGCCGACAGTAGTCACTGAATTTTACACTACTGAATCTATTATTATAATTATTTACCTGTTGATAAAGAAACAAATCACTATGGTTCCTAGTTAGCAGGATTCTTATGTGGATGCCTAATGCTTGCCACCAATTCTCATCAAAATCAGTGAAAGTATGCAAATTCTTAAAGCGCTATAATACTTTCCTGAGTCAGACTTGTAAGCCTTAAAGCAATGGAAGCATTTTCACTGATGCTATTAAGAACTTGACAGGAATGCAAGGTCCTATAACAACCGTATTTTTCCCATAAGAGGTATATAGGGGACCTATACTTATCTTAACCATGTGTGTGTGAGCTGAGTGTGCCTATAGTTTTTTATTCTATTCAACTCTTCTGCAAAAGAGTTGGTGTAGCTGTGCTAATATATTTTTTGTGGGAAAAGTTTCAAGGAAGGAGACCTTCTTTAATTGTTCCCTCTTAGAGCAGTAAATAGGTACTTCCATCTTGGAGCAAGGAATGTCTGGTTTTGGTCAGTTATATTTTTCTATCCCCTGGCCAACATACAACCTCAAATATGCATATGCATTATGTATAGTGATTAGGGTTTACTTAGTAGAAAGCATGAGTTACATATTCAGTTTTGCCACAAAATAGAAGTCCTTTCTTCCAAAGGAATGTCTGCATTTCTGCTGTGCCAATCTGGTTAAAGGGCACATGATTTCCTGTAATTTATGTGTTTTGTTGTGTTGTTTTTCTTTCATCTTTCTTTGATAGTTTATGGAGAAGCTTTTCTATTTTCTAATTTTAAATACTTCCTGGGATAAGCTAATGGGATGCAAGAAGGAAGTTTGTCTTATTCAGTAGCCAAAATTAGACATAATTGGAAGTTTCTGGAAGGACATCTTATTGGTCTGGGTCTGGATCCGGATCTGTAGTTGTTGTTGATGTGGTGGTGTCTCCTGCAGTGTCAGGCAAGTAGGTGGAATGGGGCAGGTGGTGTAGCTAATTGCCTTAGTGTTTATCATGTCTTGTATGAGGTTTTTTATCAAGACACAGGATGAATGGATCATTAGGAGTTTGGCAAGAGTGTTTTGTGGGAAGAGTAGCCTAGAAGGAATACCACTGTAGTAAGCACAGCATAAAATCTAAAGATAAGCAGAAGAGAGCTTACAATGGCAAAACATGCTACTTGTATCAGCTTAAACTTCTGAACTCATAGTTTGGAGAACTGAGAGCAATAGTTATTATCTGTCTGGGATCTCCTTGGGTCACTGAAATCTTGTACCCACAGTCTGTGGGTAGACAGAATTTTCATTGCTTTCCATCTAATAGACAGCAGAAAGGAAATTTCAGGCCACTGTCATTTAGTTTACTTGATTATGTTCACCAAGGTGATTTCCTAATATGTGATGTGCAGTGGTTGGTCAATTCAAATACTTTTTAACCTCCTCTCACTATCACTAGTAACAAAGAGGTGACTCAGTAATTTTGAGGATTTTATCTTCAAAACATTTTGTATATTTTGAAGCAATTTCTCAACTCTATTTTTATCTTTTCAGTCAAACAATAGAGAGGGACCCAGTCCAGAGGTCAGCTAGGAATCATCTGCTGGATGTTACAGATGCATTCGGGAATCCCCAGCATAGTGAGATCTGGCAGAACTTAACTGCAAAACCTTCCTCTCTCCCTCCCCTAGATGCCCATGGACACACACCCCATCAGCCTCCACCAAATATCTCCTTGTGTCACACTTTGGCAGCACATATTCATTCCATAATTTCTGCTAGCAATGTACTGCTTAAGCATTCTTCTAATGGGTGGCTTATGGCATTTTAATGCAAGTCACTGTACATCTGTGATCCTAAAGAAGGACATTGCTTAGTTTGGGTTTATTTTTCTCGGAAGAGCATTCCTAATAAATTCTGGTTAAGACCTTCACTAGCCATTCTTTCCTTAGTCAGGAAATCTCACATCGTGCTGGCATGAGTGTTGTTTTGTTTGGGTTTGGGTTTTTTGGACATGGGATTTTTTAGCTTTTTAGTTACCTGTGACTTATGATGAGTATTCTTGCTCTGTTATCACAAACAGTACAGCTTAAAACACAGACTGTTCGCAGTCTCGATATTTATAGTAAACCTGCTTCTCAAGTACTTGCTCATTCAGTTTTAAGGTTAAATGGGCAGGACATGAAGGATCATAAAGTTGGGCTGAATATCATAACCACTGAACTTCTGGTTGCTCTCTAGATCTCTGCTTCTTCTCCCTCTTCCTTCTTTCTACAGCCACCAACTCACCTCTCCTAGTTTAGTTTTTGGTTAATCATTTCTCTTGAAGACCCAAGTATGGACTCCTCTTTTTTCCTCCCTGGTTTTTCGTTGTTTTTTTTTTTTTCAATCTTTGCTTTTGTGCTTTTAACACAGATATTCTATTTATAACCATCTACTTCATTTCATACTACTTTAATGAAATCCATCTTGCACAGCTACACAGGAGTGTCCAGCATTTATGACATTTTGACTTACTGAGATCATGAACAGTAACAGGGGTAGTAGAAGAATCACAGCCCCAACAAAAACAACTGGAAATAGGAGCTAAAATGTGCAACAAACTGAGCAACCAACTGTTCCCCCCATCCCCTGCCCCTGACCTGAGCATCAGGAGAGGCAGAGCTAATTCAAAACTGCAGTTGAACAAATAATCTGTGGAAGATAAAAAGCAGCCCTTTGAAGTTATAAAATATAACTTATGTTCTCTTGTTTTCCTTTTCTGGCTGTCTTGGAGGCAATTCTCTCTCAGTTCATTGGAAATGGCTAGTCTGCATATTTTGGTATATGAATTGCTGGCAACTATGTCTTGCATAGTTATTTAACTGGAGAAAAAGGTTAACTAAGTAATTGGATGTAATAAAATTCTCCAGTGATAGTAAACACAGTGGTCCATAGGCCCAAGCTAAGAGGAAGAATTGACCTTAGAAAGCAGTTTTACAGTGCTGGCATTAAAATGTGGTCAAGCAAACACTGACTGGTTCTGCTTTTCCTGTTGAGAGGAGGAGAAACAATGAAGCATCACATTATCTGGTGTGAAAATACTATAATCCAATTTAACTTTGAATAGTATGATCCTAGTGAACAGAAGTCAGGTCGGATCAATTTGAGACCAAAAATTATTTTGCAAGCCCACCTCAAAATGTTAAAGCTGGCTTTGCCCTCACAAGGGTATTTTGAGGATTAATGTCCTGTCAGCACTTTGAAAATGTAAAGTGCTAAGTATATATTATTATAACCCTTTCCATTTATTACTTTTATTGATGGTCTCGTGGTTTCCATGACGCTATGTTGATTTGCACGGGATTTTCCTGCAGTGTGCATTTCATCTCTTGAAGAGTAAAAAAACAAATAGTTCTTTTTAGGCCTTGTGCCTTGTTGGATATCCTCCAGTTGCTGGGGGACTTGTTTATGACCCACTATCTCTGTGCCGTGAAAGCCTTACTGCAATACATTATGCAGCTGTTTGTTTTCAACTTTGTTTTCTCAACTCCATAAGCCTCTGCTGCTACTGAGACCAGCGTGCTGCTCCTGACTGACTCCTGAGGGGTGCCTGAGTGAAAAGCAGACTCTTACCACCCACTGAACTCCCCGAGTTTTTTACAGTAGGTGCCTTTTTTCTGATAGCTGCCTCGGTGTTTTCAAGGAGTGGGGCTGAAGCCAAGCTTGTCAATCAGTGGCAATCAGGGAATATCTTGCTTGTGGAAGTTCAGTCCAGTTTTTTCTGCCTCTTCTGGCAGTGGCATTACAGCCAGACCTCCTGGTGGCCGAGCTTTTCTCAGGAAAATTCCAAACTTTATTTCAAAATTTTAGATTTACAGTTTGGCTCAGTAATATGTCTGTCTAATTCCCAGCCAAGTCCCCAGGCGGCATTTACTTTTGGAGCAGTTTGCCTCCTCAGCTCTGCTTTCCTGCAGACTTCAGGGATCAAGTTAGTCCAAGAAAAGCCAAAGGCATATGAAACCACGTGTGCCTTTTGCTTCCTCCTCTGTTGAGAGTCTCAGCAGGGAGGCTGGCCCCGATCTGTCAACAGCGTTCCCTCGGCTGAGAGCCTCAGCCAGGTGGGTTTTCCTTGGCCTCCATTTCCCCTTAAGAAAAGACATAAAGAGGATTGGAAGCCATGGCTGCAGGACAGCCAGCTCCAGTCTTACACAGATGACCATGCAACAGGGCACAAGTGCAGCAGGTTGTACCCAAATGTGTGGATGAAATGCCACATAATGCAAATACTGAAGCTATCCAAGCCTGACATCTTTAGGGCCTGCATCAGCTGCCATACCTTTAACTATACCTCTCCCCACCTTTCCACTCAGGGGTCCAGGTTGCAACAGGGCTGGACAGAGTCAGAATGTATTGCAAAGGGTCTCTTGGAGCTGCCACCTCCTATAACCTTTCATGTCACTCGCTGAATCATGTTACAGATTGACACCCCCCAGGGAAACACAGACTCACCTGTCTTCTGTGAAATACAGGGAGGTTTGTATCATGTAGAACAGCAGACTAATGTAGGTCGGAAGGGACCTCAGAGGCTCATCTAGTTCATTCTACTCAGATCCAAGCTAGGTGTGATTGCTCAAGGCTGTCTCCAGGTAAGTTTTGTATATCCCCAAATATGGAGGTTCTTCTGCCTTTCTGGGTACCTGGTCCATGCTGCACCACCTCATTGTGAAGAATTCTTGTCTTGTGTCCAGGCCAAATTTCTGTGGCTGGATTGTGCAACTGTTGTCTCTTCTCCTTTCGCTGTGCATCTCTGAGAAGCATCTGACTTAATCTTCTCTATAATCACCCATTAGTTAGTATTCAGCCCTGTGGAGCATGCAATATGGGTCCTTTGCCAAAAATCTATTCTCAATATTTTTTTATAGAGCATTTTCTTAGCTTAGTTTTGCTCTCATGTTCAGCCTAATAGGAGAATAGAGTGCAGAGAGAAGAAACAGGAGAGGGAAAGGAGCTAATGATGCAATCAGCAACGTTTTATTCAGTACCTTTGTGGAATAAAGCAGGAGTGATCAGTATTGAAACAGCAAGACCCCAGCTATGATGATTCCTGTAGACAGACAGCTCTCCAGTTCTGACAAAGCAAATTCTTCTCTTAGCAGGGGAAAGCCCAGCTGTCCAAACTGGAAGAAAGAGTAAAACATTCTACCTTCTTAAAATGCTAATAAAAAAAAATCAAACAGCTAAAGGCTTGAACTTTAATGCAACTCTAGCTTAGAAGTCTGTAGCTCCTTGTTTTCTATAAGTAAGAATAGCAGGGTTTTGCTGACACACCTGAATAATGAAATACATCTAGTTTATGTGCCTAGTAGCTTCAGTATGTCCTTCTTGAGCTCTTACTCCAGGCTGCTATAGACTCAGCCCTACATTATTGGTCCCAGCTTGCTGCCATATCTACTTGCAATAACTTGTCCCTCTCCTTCTGTATACACTCCACATGGCTGTGATGTGGAGAGGGATAGAAGCCCAGGCACTGGGAAAAAAAAATATGGGCAAGAAGGAGCCTCTTTGGCAGAGCATTTTTGGTATCAAAAGGACAGGCTAGTCAATAGGGCGATGACTGCTCAGGACACAAGTCACTAAGATCTTTGGGCACTGCCACTTCCACAGAGATAAAGTGTCCCATCATGATGCTCAGCGTGTCTGACACAGTTCTCATCCAAGTCACGCAACCATAATCAGCTTTATCTTCAAGAGGAACTGTCCTGCTCCGGACAGAGAATATGTCGCACCTCTGTGTGTACTGTCTGCTGAGAGAGAAGATAAACACTAAGACCCATAACTCATGCTGAGGTAGCTTTCTTGCATAGCTTTGTGGGCTGGTAACTGACCTCTTCGGCTATGAGGGTAGTTACAAGAAGCATCATGCAACCTGTCTGCATCTTGTGACCTCAGATGTGAGTTGTTAAATGATAAAGAATTTTCTTGGCCAATGTGTTCATAGCATATGCCTTCCGTTGTTCCTCAGGGTAATGCTGAAATAGGAAAGAAACCGTAAAGTGATCCTGTTTATGCCATGCTGTCTCTGGGGCTGTGACTCTCAGGCTAGGTGAACAAAACAGATCTTTAATCTTAGAAATGCCAAGGAAGAGAAAAGAACACATATTTCTCCCAGGACCAGATAGATTTAAAATTAATGTGTAAATGAAGCAATAATTGCTTTAGGGATCCCAATAGGAAAAGGGAAAAATAAAGAAGTAGAAGTTGTGAGGTTTGGGAGGTTTTGTTTTGTTTTCTGAATGATTCTAAGGCCATTGTTTAACTAATATATTATATTGGTGAAATCTAACCAGTGGGATAAATTCTTCATGAACAAACACAAATGTTCCAACAGGAGTCTCAACCCTTTTTCTAGAAAAGAAAATTATCTACAACTTAGAACAGGATATTGTTCATGTTTATCACGTTTATCAAATCCTGCAACATCACAAAACACAGCATTTAACCTTCCTTGCTACCTAGAGTAAACCCCACAGTGGATAACGTTATATTGCATGTGCTATAAGAACACTTTCTCTAACAAGACTCTGTGTCTTTTAATTATGACACCTAATCCTGAGAACTGTCATAGCATTCATTCATAAAATACAGGAGAAATATTTCTTGAACATGCTTAAATATCCAAGTTCAATGTTTTACAGTATTGTGAGTTTTGGGACCCGTGGTAGTACAGCCATGTCCCACAACTTGAGATATGCTAGGTAGTCAGCTGGCCTTCAATACATTAAATACTTTTAACACAAGATGGTCAAGACCATTTCATTTTTTTTTTCATAGTTCCTTTTTTCTTGTTTTAATTTTTATTTTCTCCATAGATTTTCATATAATCTACCCTGCTTGAACATCCACATATAAGAATGCTTTTCCACTCTTTCACACCTTTAGAGATGTGTGAGAATCTGATTGTTAAGA
Source organism: Eurystomus gularis (assembly GCA_013400335.1). Classification (NCBI taxonomy): domain Eukaryota; kingdom Metazoa; phylum Chordata; class Aves; order Coraciiformes; family Coraciidae; genus Eurystomus; species Eurystomus gularis. The sequence goes on along the minus strand of VZZY01006165.1, from coordinate 572,176 downwards.
AAGGCACATCCTAGCATGAAGGAAAAGAAGAGCATTTATCCATGCACATTTTAGCACCTTGTTCCTTTAAGAACTAAGATTCTTGAATCTTACTTTTCACTGGAAACAAGTCTAATCCTAAATAGAAATAAACACTGATGTCCAAGGATTGAAGTTTGTTCTGGAGCAGAAGCAGCTCTTTGTGCTTTTTCCTCATCTTGCTGCAGTATAGCTAACATGATTCATGGTTTGGAAAATTGTATCTGAGTTAGCCCGACTGTGCAGATGACATCAATGAGAGGGAACATTGGGAGGCTGAGGATCCTCTGGTGTTTTTGTCCTGAAAGGTCAAATTTTGTGCCTTTTCATGTGGCAGGTTTAAAAAAAACAAAAAAAAGGAATGGACTTTTCTGTTGTGTTACTCAATTGCAATACATTTTCAGCTGGCTAAAAGATTAATTTTCCTTGCTTTGCAGAAAGGCCAAGATCTCATTTATGTTGGCCCAAATCACTCAGAAACACTCATTCTAAGCATCTAAATGCTTTGAATCTATTTCTGTGCAATATGTCCCTCTTAAATGTTAATAAAAGTATTGTGTCTTTGAACACTGTGGACTTTAAATGGAATAGAAGGCTTTGAACGAGCCCAGTTTCTGTGTATTCTCAGGGTCTTTTGGTATCAGCAGAGTGACTGTAGGTTTCTGTCCTACTCCTCTAGGGCAGGATAAAAAAAAGCAGTTAATGTAAATCAGAGCTTCTGCTTTGGGGACTATGTAAAATCATTGGCTAGAGAGAATGAGAGTGACATATGACAAACGTGAGGAAGATTACAAAATCATCATACGCAACACAACTTAATTTGCTATTTCTTTCTCAAGGGAATCCAGGCAGTGCAGCAAGACTGTCAAATCTGGATTATAAAACAAATGGCATTAAAGGGTAGCATTTGCCATTATTTCTACTTTCACTCCATTTGTCCAATCTCTGGAGAATGATCAGATCTGCTTCCAAATAGTAAAATCTTTCAAACAAAATAGTTTCGATGTATGTGCCTGTGTATGCCAAGACAGATCAAGTGCTTTATGAAAGAGAGGCAGAAGTTCAATATATCTTTCCTTTTACCTTACACATTGGAATGGCCCCAAGTTATAAGATCATAGAAATGGAAGAGACCTGTTAAATTATGCGTTTCCTTGCCAGTGAAAATGTACTCTCAGTATATAGTATTTTCCATCTCAGGCTATTAGGCATCTATCCCTTCACTTGAGGACTCTATTCCACAGAACAATAAAATCAGTGTTGGGAATTTTCCCTATTGCTCAACCTAAAAATGGATTTGTTCATTTGCATTGCCTTATACCTGTAAGCCACCCTTTTCTGTCCTCCTCCTTGAGCGTTCAACCATCAGACTCAAACTCCAACTTCTGTAAAGTCAACTAAGTGCAAAAGGAAAGTGGGAAATTTGATTATAAGCTGAACTTGTGGAAAAACTGCTACATTTACTATAGGTGAAATATTTTTCTTGTCTTTCCTTTCACAAAATTTCTCAGTTGTAGCAGTTCATAGCTCTTCAGCCCAATTGTTACCTTTCTTACTGTCTTTCCAAACACTGAAATGACTCAGAGATGAGAAGGGCAATTTTGCCGGTACAGTTCTGCACTTCAATTTATTTCAATAGGATTGCATATTTGACTTTAGAAATTACGCAAGAGGTGTGTTTCTTTCATGGAAGCACGCTACTTTGTTTAACATCAGCTCCACTTCCTCTGTTCGTGGAAACAGAATTAACTCAGCAAGCAGCAACCCTAGCAATCATGTTGTGTGCTGAGCTGGAAGAAGTTCACCCACAACTGCAGATAGCGTACAGAGTTTCATGGGCTTTATGACTTGTCTGTCAAATGGTGCCTTCTATCACTGTCTTCTTCCTTTTCATACTGGAATTTAATCTGAAACTTTCCCTTAAACTCTTCGTGGTACGTAAAATAGGCTGCGTGCAAATGATTTAAAAAGACATTTCAAAGGTCCAAAGAAGATAGAGGCAAACACTCTAAATCTCCTTGTTGGAGAAGGACCTTGTAGTTAATTGTGAAAAAAAAGAAAAAATGAAAAGAGAGGAAGCCACCACCGGTTTGCATGAGAATTTGTGGGATGGCTGCCCATTATTAAATTAAGTTCATCCATTCATTTCCAAGTATTTTCGCCACACTACTTGCTCTATTTTTGCAGTGGATACCAGCCAGGTTAAGGATTTAGAGCCTTCTATGGCTACTCTTGCCAACACATAGATCTTGAGAAGGTGTTCAGCGTGTATAAAGAAGCTTTAAAATAAAACTTGCTTGCTGTAGGCATTCACTGCTCTCTCTCTTCCCTTTCTCTCTCTCTCTGCCCCTCCACCACCTCAATTTGTCTATGGACTTGGCTTCTCTGTTCTTTCATGACTAATATTACCATCTGTGACATTACATATCAAGATAGCAATGCAACACATTAAGCACAGGAAAACCCGGAATGTTAGAGCTCATCCAAGCATTTGTTGCTTAAAGCTCCAGCATTACTTGTAACCACCTGAAGCATCACAACGTTTCTAAAAGCACATTGCAATAAATCAGCAGGTTCCTGTGTTGTTATTGAAATTGAGATATAAGACCTTATTGGAGCTGCCTTCTTGAAAACAATCTCAGGAACTTATTTGCAGTTTTATTTCTCACTAAGGGCTCATAAAGAAAGCTTTCACTTTTATGGTATTATCTGAACTACCACCTAGGGCAGTTCACTTTGGGAACTCCCCAACTCACTTTTGTTGAGTTCTCGTATACTACAAGAGAAGCACCACTCTCAGATTAGACATATGACCGACCATTGTCTGTATGAACTAGGCTGTCGTGCAGTAGGGGCCCAGCAACCAGGCAGGACCATAGACAAGTGCTTATCTCTGCTAGCTTCTGCCCTTCCAAGGATGGGGAAGGGGCAGCAGGTGTGGAAACAAAGGTATCAAGTAAAATATGTCTTGAAATGGACACATCCCAAGACGCAAGATCAAAATCAGAATGGAGGTCCCGCCTCCTTGTAGTTCTAGACAGATCCAAATCTTACTTTACTAATAGGGATTGCAGTAACCACCAAGATCTGATATTCTGAGAGACAGTTCTTTCCCTCCCTTCGCTGATTCTTCAGACAATGAGTTGCTTCACTGTTTATCTCAAAACCTGTACTCATCTGTAGACATCAACCTGTCCAGCTTTTCTCTACATTAGTAATTTTCTACTTTAGGTTCTAGTATCTGCATGTAGAAGTGAATATTGAATAATTGCATGCTTGATGCTGTATCTTATTTCAATTACTGCATTCTACTTTTTAAAAGCAAAAGGGCTGTAACTATAACACAGTAATAATAAAATAATGAATAATAAAGATTCATAGCAAGGTTAGGAGTGTTCCTGCATGTCCACGTTTGAAGCTTGTTACCTCCTTTCTAGTTCATCCAAAATTGCCCGCAAGCACAAGTGAGGTGGGAGCTTGTGGAGGCTGAGGAGCTTTTTAGTCTACTTCTCATAGTGCCGTGCAGTTGGGTTGAGCTTATGCAGAAATGATGATGGGATAGGGAACAACCATCGTCTGTAACTGAGGTGGATCCAAAGCTGTAGATTTTCCTCTGTTCCTGGACTAGATGGAGAGCTAGAAATGAATATTTTACTTTTACATTAGCTTAATTGACTGTGGTTTAACCTTAGGCTAGGCAAGCACAGAGGTGCATTGCCCCTGCCCCTTATTTAGGACAAAACGTAAACTAACCCTGCTAAAACATCTTAACTGCATTTTGATATACAAACTATATATGGCTGTATGTATTATAATGCAATATTTCTATATTATTTCTAATTCTCCTATGTCTGGACATTTACAAGTCTTTCCTGTCTTACATGACAAATATTCTACTAGTTTCCTGTTGAAAAACACAAATAAATATCATTATTCTTTTTGTCTAAGTCATTGAAATGGGAGAAATTGCCCAAAACAGTTATAAAGAGTACTGTAGTAATGTTACTGTTAGGATTTGTTAATTTGATTAGGCATGGCGATAGACTTAGAAAAACAAGTAATAGTGGTATTATTCAGAGGAAGGAAAAGGTGAGCTGGAGAATAGAGGAAAAAGCGTGGGGAAAAAGAAGGGAAAGAATAGACAACAGGGAAAGGGGAAAAGTGTCTGCTTCTACCGAAATCTCAGCTTTTGCCTTGGGCCTGCAATCAACCTCGCAGGGCCAAAATGTTTGCTAGTAGAGATGCCACTTGCCTGAGTTTCGCGTGGGTAATGGGTCATTGATGACCACTGTGTTGACATGTGGTACGTGATTTGCTACTACTGCTGGGTAACAAACCTTCTATACAGGAATTTAAGGATAGCCAGTGTGCACACTCAAGAAACATGCGTGCAGACTCACACATGTACACAGAGTGAACAGATAACACTATACGTGAAAATATGTCTGCGTTGAAATTGGTGGAGGTGGAGGTGTTGGCCCAAGTGGGGCTATGGTTTCAGTCTGTAGCACGCATGGTTGTCTGTTGCATGCACGTGTAATGAAATATGTGTGTAACTTACTATAGTTCTCTGCGTTACTGTAAGAGAGACAGGATGTTATAGGAAGTGTATTCAATAGTTGGTGTATGTTATTCAGATCCTATCTATTCCATGTAACTGATGGCTTTAAACCTTTAGTGTAAAGGAAATACTGATGGTATAGCTATGGATAACTGAAAAAGGCACGTGGTTAACTTCTAGCGCCCACCTGTGTGACCCAATACCACCTCTGGGCACGGGTCATGGTTAGGTTAGATGATGGTGGCTTCTGTTTCTGTGCTGTCTTTTGAGTAGAGGGCCATGGACCCTGTCAGCCAAGATCTTCCCCAACTAGGTAGGGCTGGGCGCTTTGCTCAGTGGGGACGTAGAGCAACCTGCAGCAATGAACCACATTGCTCCAGAGCACCTCAGATGTTTTCTACCCCACCACTACCCCCTCCCCATGGCCTCAGGAGTGGGGTGGATGAGGCACAGGAGGCTTTCCCCTAGCTGTGGTCGCTCCTGGCCCCAGGCACCCGCGGGGCGGCAGCAGCCGCTGTGGAGATGGGGCTGGGGAAGGCAGGTGCTGTTCCCACGACCAGAGCCCAGTTCCCAGGGGTGGAAAGCGGGGGTCAGGAAGTTAGCAAAGGTCGGCCAAGTCCCGCTGGCTCTTCCTAATCCTCTTTTCCACCCACAGCCCCTTGAAACTCCCCTGATTCCTCCCAGTGCAGTGTCTGGGGGAGTTGCTCTACTGCTGCAGGATTGAATTTATTTTGCTCGCTTCCAAACTATGCTTCTGCAGAGTCTCAAGTCAGCTTTGTTTCAGCTGGTGTCAAGCAACACACAGGAGAGATGCGGCTCTGTTACACTAGTTTGTTTTTCTTTTCCTTTCTTTTTTTTTTTTTTTAAGCCTTTTTTTTGTTTTTACTATTTTGACAGGAAATCTTGCTCCTTTTTCTCTTGCATAAGTATGAAGTAACCCTGTGAAAACAAATACGGTTACTTGTTGTTTACGTGTGTGAAACTGAAAGGACAGTTTTGCTGATCAAGTTAGTTCTTGCTAATCTGAAGACTAGAGCTGTATAAAGACATTATTTATTTGTACTTGTATGCTGGCCAAATAAAAAAAAATCAACAACAATAAAAACATCTCTTTTGGTCCACCCGGAATTAAAATTTGTCAGTTTTCATGCCAAACAGCAACACACAAATTAGAAATACATGTCATTTCAGGTCAGAAGATACTTCATTTAGGCTTTTTAACATTCACTAAAACTGAATATAGGTAAATTGCCAATGAAATCCTTATCGCAAAATGAGAAGTAGAAAGTTTCTGTTTTGAAAACATCAATATGATTGTTTCTGACATTTCAAAATGTTTCCTTTGACCCCAGAATTTCATTCTGCTCCAATAAATATTGTTCCATGTAAATAAATTAGAGCAGGCTTTTTGATACTGATGATATCTCCTTACAGAGGACTGGAAAGGTTAAAAAGCGGTTAACTAGCAATCTTCTTAGATATTGCTGGAGAATGTACTTTTTGGTTTTGGCTTTGTACAAAGCATCCAGGCAATAAAACAAATTAAAATATATAGACTATAGTATCAAGGGAAACTTTTATCCAAACAAAATTTAAATAAATTCATGCTTCTCACTAGGTTAAAAAATCAAATAAACAAATAATTTTGCACATATGTAATGGTCTCAACATTTTGTCATTTCTCTTCCGCTTTTAAAACAATAAGACCCAAATGTGGATAAAATCATCTTGCTCTTCCCACTCAAAGTGAACAACTTTTTCCAAGTTCTTGTGCTGAAAAAATGTGTTTCTTAGGAATTAATGATTAAAACTATATAGAATAAGTGTTTTAGTGCTCTAGTTAAGGAAAAATAAACAACTGCATTAGCTAATCTGAGTTCAAATAAACAGATGCATAAGCTGGGCTATTTCAAAGCAATGCAGAACTGAACAGAGACCATTAACACTCAAAACACTTCATAAGGTTCAGAGATGGTTAACCTCTTCAAAACAAAATGTGCCTAGGTCTTGTATGGCTGTGCTGAAGGGGTAAGGAATAACACCCCTACGTAGCGGCAGGCTGTAACTGCAGATTTGCTGAGCACGTACACTGGTACAGAAGGCAGCTCATATGAACTTAATTTTAAAGATGAAGGGAACAAAATGTATGGTCTCATTTATTGCTCACTGCAGGCAGCAAAGCTGACCAGACGTAGCAGTGTCCAATGCTCTTTTGAGTCTTAGCAAAGAAATCTCAATTTTAGGAGCTATAGCTCCCATGTTCTAGAGAAAGTCCCTTTGAGATATTGTCCAAATTTTGTGGCATGGTATTGAGCCTTGCTTATTCAGTGCTGTGTTTAAATGATTCGTGGCTCATGATACAAACTTCCATGGTTTGTAGGAGAATCTTGGTTACCTGTACAGCTTGATAACAAGGGTGGAAAGCACAAAATCCGTGCTTTGGTGTGCTGTGGACTTTAAAACAGATATCTTCAGATTGTCCCAAGTCTATGGACTGCTTCCGCAACAAAAAACGGCCACAAAAAATGAGATTTGTATTCTAGTGAATTTATTTTGAAGTGTGTGAGTGTGAAGTATGGAATCATTTGAACTAGCAGAGGACTGAAAGCATTGTATAAAGGTCTCAGAACACACAAGAAATACAAGGGCTTCATTAGGTGCAGTAGTGCTGATATCCAGATAGGAAAGAATAGACCCGCCAAAGTCTTCATTCAAGTGTTCTTTTGCAAATGTTTTAAATTCAAACCAGCATGGATTACTTTGTATGAATTTTCAATTCAATCACCTTTCTTCATAGCTCTATAAAATAATTCAGAATTATTGTCCGACTTTAAAAATTTTAGTTTACTGGGGGAAAGGGTAAGACATTTAACACTTTCTGAAAAGCAAGCAAACAAGAATTTGTTCCTCAGGAGTCCAGCCCAGGTTTTAACACAGGTTTCGGTACACGCCAGGAGAGGGTTTTGGTAGTTTAGCCAGTGCTGTGTGATTATACATAGAAGCATAGACATGATCAGTATGGTTTCTAGTTACCGAGGTCACTATTAAAACCTTTACAATTGCCATTTGCACGTAATTAACATTACCACACGGTTTACAGTATTCCCCACACTATGAATGCTGCTGTAAAGATAATTAGGTAAAAGTTAGAATTGTAAAGATTTTAATTTGTGTATTCCTTAATATGGAGTCTCAATGCTGTGATTTAAGGAACTCCCAATAACTGCAGAAGCAGCAGGGGGTTTTGCATGGGAAAGGAAGAAGAATAATATTTCTTTTAACAGCTCCTTAAACCTTTGTTCCACTTATGAACTTCTCTATAGTCTGTACTGTTACAGCCTAAATGATCTCTACTATAACACCAGATCTACTTATTGTAGTTACTTATTTTTTGCTCTTATAGAGAAGTCTGTTTCTTCTGTTAGAAGAACTCCACTTGGAAATTTCAAATTCAGGATTTGATAAAAATAACCGCAAGAACTCTCAATGTTTTTGAGGTCAGAGCTTTTCAACAGGTTTTCACATTTTCCCATTTTTACAGCCCATTTTAAAAATATGTGCTGGTGTCAGAGAAGCCCAGCTGTGCTGAAATGATAAACACGAGGGATGCTTCAGATCGTAGATGACCTCTTCGAAATTCAGGAATGAGGGTTGACTTTTCAGGCAAGGGGAATACAGCACTTCTGGCACCTTAGGGACTTCCTGCATTGTTCTAGGTGGGTCCTCACCTGCTTCCCAAATGTGGGCCCAGGGAATGGCCACACCGCACGAGGAAGCCATGAGCTACCTCAGCTGAGATGTGGTATCTCTGTGTCACCCCACAGCCTGCGGTGTAGACAAGTCCTGAGTGTGTTTGAGCTGTATAAACATAACCACAAGCTAAACAGTTCCATTGTTCAATACAGATTTCCACTGTGCTTGGAAACTGAATTATAAATGCCTTCTCATAAAAGCATCCTAAGGGTAATTGATGCTTAAAATACATTGGCTCCATTATCAAGGAGTAGATTATCCCAGCTGAATACACAGTATCAGAGTTTCCTGATTTGTGTATAATCTACATTCTTAACATTTTCCTGGAGTGCTGTTAGTTTGGGTTAGTAGGACTTATTGTACTCTCAGCGTTGAAAGATGAATAGGCCTATCAACCAAACAGCATAATAAATTTGTTAGGCTGTGCATGTTGTGCTCCACCTCTCCCTCGTTCTTCATCCTGTGTAATGCAGCCTAATGCAATATGACAGCTGTTAGCAGAAAAATGGTGCAGCAGCCATAAAAAAGTGATTTATGTCTTATTACCGAAGCAGCTAAAATTAAGAAGCTGGTGTTCAGGAGGGCAGCAAACAAGTGAAATATGAAACACAGCATATATATATATATATTCATGAAACATAGGAAGCTGTGAAATGCTTAGACTGACAGTAAAATTCTCCCTGGGTATCCACCGCAAGGTCGGACTAAAAAAGGGGGTAATTGGTGGTGATGGTTGTGGATGTTCAGAATTGCCTACATGTCACAGCTGCTTATGCTGGAGTATCAGAAGCATGTTAAATGCATCTCCTGACATGAACCCAAAGATCCTTACTACCAAACAACAGAAGAAAGCCTAATTTAAGGTGGCAGCTGGCAGAAAGAACAACATATCAAGCAGGAAAGTTGTTCTTAGCAGCCACAATGTAGAGAGGAAGCAGTGGGATGGTAGAAATAACGTGGGCCTCCTTCCCTGCTGGTGTAAAGCCACCAGTTTAAGGCTACAGTCATGGTTTAGGGATTTCTCCCTGGATGCTATGAAGCTGGAAACTATGAGCATCAAAGAAAATTCTGTATTTGGTTTACAACATACCTAATGTGAGTAAACGTGATGGTGTAACGTCTTGACAGTTTTGCCACTGAACGATGTAACACATTAATCTGAGACACAGTGAATTATAACCACCATGTCAGATCACTCCTTGGTTTCTGTTCAACATACACTGTGTGTATATATACTATAAACACACATATGTCTACGTACGTATATACTCAGGCTGCTGCTAAGTGTGATGGTTTTGGTTCAGTGGGTGGTACTCTTCCTTCTGAGTCAGTACTAAACTAGTTCTTCCCCCCATGGTGCTTAATGAAAAGTGGAATATGGTCAGGTCAGAAAGGTTAATAGCCCTACTTTTGTGAAAAGTGCCAGGGGATCTCTCTTAGCAAGTGAGAACCTCACATTAAATACCATCTAAAAGACAGCCTGGGACCTGCTCAGAGTCGCAGACTGGGGTGTTGCCATAATGCAGAAACAGGGGGAACCATGCTGCGTATTTAAGTGACTGGGTCGTCCTGTGCCCATGGATATTTACCAGATGCAGTGAAACTTTGCTTATGTAGAGTTACAAAATAATAACCAAGGGTAGTATGGCTGGAAAATACTGTAGTTTCTCCTTGGCATTTTGATTTAAACAAATATCAGAAAAGCGGCTCTCACCTGGTGGTGTGTAGTCACATTGTAAATAATCTGGATCTCTCAGACCCTTTCCTGTCTTGATCTGGGTGCAATAAGTACTGAATAAGTTGGAGCAAGGGAGACCTGTGGCAAAAAATGGCTATATTTTGTGCCGTTGCTAGATGCCTTGCCTTGGACAACAATTTCAGTCCTTTTAGGGAAGGGCTATGGATGTCCTGGTTTCTGTGCATTAGAGGCCATAGAATCATAGAATGGTTTGCATTGGAAGGGACCTTTAAAGGTCATCTAATCCAACCCCCCTGCAGTAAGCAGGGACATCTGCAACTAGATCGGGTTCCTCAGAGCCCCGTCCAACTTGACCTTGAATGTGTACAGAGATGAGGCTTCTATCTCCAATCTGGGCAATCTGTGCTGGTGTTCCACCACTCTCATTGTAAAAAATCTCTTTTCTATATCTAGTCTGAATCTACCCTCTTTTAGTTTAAAACCATCACCCCTTGTCCTATCACAACAGGCCCTGCAAAAAAAGACTGTCGCCATCTTTCTTACAGGCCCCATTTAAGTACTGGAAGGCTGAAATAAGGCCTCCCTGGAGCCTTCTCTTCTTCAGGCTGAACAATTCCCACTCTCTCAGTCTTGCTTCATAGGATAGATGTCCTCTGATCATTTTTGTGGCCCTCCTCTGGACCCACTGAGTGACTTTCCTGGTGTCCTGTGTGACTTTCTAGCCACTGGGTAACCAGGATAGCGGTTATTTTAACAGGATGTTTTATGTTTGGGTCATGCCCCTGGCACAGGGAAACATCTGGGAGGACTCTGTTTTGTGAAGCCCTGTTGAGCTTTTGCCCTGTGCAACTCAGTGTGGTTAGAAGCTGCAAACTGGCAGCTATATGGGCCTTTGTGAGATGACAGCCACTGAAATCTATCCATCAAAAAAGTTTCTGTGGCTACAGGATTAGGTACAGGTTTTGCAAATGCCAGCAGTGTCTTAATATTGCACTGAAGAGGCCTTTGTAACCACAGAGCATGTCTGTACCTAACTCCATTTCTGTACCTAACTCCATTTCTGTACCTAGCTCAGTAGGAATTCTTAGGAAAAAGACTTAGCAAGGACAGCAGGATTCATCCCACTATCTCTGTGGGATTGAGACACTTTATGATTGTGTCTCTTTGCCATAACTCTTGTCACAAGCTGCATGATTAAGTTCTGCTGCATAATTAGGCACCATAGTATTAAACTTTTTCCTCAGTTTCTCTGCAATCTATTAGAGGATCAAAGATACTGTCTTTACATTTCTGGTACAAAACATTCATAAATCCTTCTTTTAATATATATTGAAAGAATATTGTTACATTTCTCATAAACACTGTTCACTCATCTCCTGAGAAGTGTGATTGTTTCAGATGTTCAGACTAATTCCAAGCTCAGGGCAGTTTGTTAGATAATAAGATCTTACATTAGTATGGCCTGTTACCTGAATAGATTCCAGAAACTGAGCACAAACCGTGTTAGGAATCACTTCAGCTGTCATTGCTTAGTGGTATTCAAGGTGAAATGAGGCAACTTTTAAATAGCGCAAAGTAAGATTGCATAATAATTTAGGTCAAAAAATGAGTAATGTCACATAACTGAGATGTTAGATGTGGAGAATACAGTGAATGCAGAACAGCAAGTCATCATTCTAGATCCTTTTAGCCTCTTTTTTTGCAGTCCGAGTAAAGAAAAATGTTAACATTCCTGCCAGAAACCGTTTCTGCAAAGAGAAAGTTTGATGGCAAAGGATGCTTTGTCTTTTAATGGGCACTGTTTAAAACATGTTCAGAGATAGAAGGTACAGTGAGCGTCCATATACTGGAAAGATGACAAACTTTCTCTCTTGTCAAGTGTAACAGCTTCGATAACTGTAACAGAAAGAAGTGATTCCTGCTTGCTACAGAAAGATTCTTTTGCTCAATTATAAAAGGGCACATGATACCAAAAACTGAGGCAGTGCAGGCAAACTGAAGCAGGCTGTGCTTCTTTGTTTGCCTTGCCTTTTTGGAACCGCTGTGCAGCAAACATGGATCAGAGCAAAGGGTTGTGTATGACTGCAATCTCTCCTATTTCATCTTTTATACCAAATCACACAGAAGTGTTCCAAAACTGGGCAAATTTTGCTAAATACTCCTAGTTCTAAGGAATTATGATTAGGTGAGCTTGTTATTCTATATAATGGTTTTATTGAGCCATCTTTTTTTTAAATTTGTTATATGGTATGTATCAGCTTGGATAAGTATGCTGCTGAAAGAGAGTAAGTTTCTACCTGTTTTCTATCTTTCAGTGACAATCTATGCCTGGGTTCTGTGTCCTTCCAGCTTTGCAAAAGTCACTAAAGCACCAAATCCTTTAGTTTTCAACAACTACCTTAGTAGATACAAGGTTTCCTTGGGGGAAGCACCTTAGCCACCTTGGCTACAAAGGCCAAGCATAGGGCCAACTGCAATGTTGCATCCAAAGAAATAAATATGAAGTCTACACACAGTTTCAGTTACAGATCAGAAATTTTATGCTAGTCTTCAAAATCTGTATTGTTCTGCTTGTGATATCTTACAGTAGTTCTCTGACTTTCTACCTCTTTACTCTCTTGCCAGATAACTGTACAGAAAAACATTGCCAGGATCAGCCTGAGAAGTAGCTTAATGTGCTCCTTCCACCCCGGAGTCTTTTTCAGTAACACCCTGAACATCCTTGCAGCAATCCAAAACTAGGGAATTTCTTCAGCAGACAGAACTGAGCTGTAGTGCCTCTATTCTCTGCTGGCTGAAAGTACCTGGGCTTGGGTCCAGACACCAGAAAGCTTTTAGGGGTGCTCTGTGCCTGTGCTTATGTACCTTTTTGCTTTATGTACCTTTGTGTGCGTGTGACTATCTCCAAGTGCTCCATAAAGAAATCTATTTCTGCCTTTGTTTATTCCATAGTTTGCTAGATCCTGATTTTGGTTTTACTGGCCTATGTGAGAAATAATTTTAATGCAGTAACTCCAAATCTCCTCTGATGTCCCTGAGACCGGGTCTGACTCACTTCTCCTAAACCTAGTCTTTAAAATCAAATCTGTTCTTTTTCTCTTTACAACTGTCATTATGTTCTACTGTACTTTAAAGTGTAGTATTAGTTGGAAAAAAAGAGCGTAAAAATGACATTTCAGGGTTCTATATTTGTCTGACAGTTGTTTCTGTTGCAGAAGTGCTCATTTTATAAGTTAAAAAGCTGTCTTTCCTCACACCTCATCGCCCTGCAAAACGCAGAGTGTTACCGCTTGAGCTATTGACACACCATCATCAGATTCTGCAACCAGTGTAGGCCACCTTATATTGCAAAGCCTCTGTCTGCTTGTACCACCCTGTCTTCTTCAAATCATGCCCTTGGTGACACTGCCAAGTCCTCTGCATTGCATAAGAACATTACAGGTCTAAAAGATCATGTTATGCAAGGAAAATGTACACCACAGAATAAAAAGCAGCTTTGTGATAGAATGGCAGGAATGAGGAGTATTAATAACAGTAAAACTTTACTTCTCTTACCAGGTACAGACATAGACACACTCAAGGTCGTTCTTTGGGGGACAGGTTTGAGGCATAGCACTTGTAGCACAGAGGTCTGATCACCATTCTGCTAAATGTACCAGGAAAGCCTTAATTTGATCTCAAAGGAGTGTCTAAGAAATGTGAAGCTTCACCTCTCAGTTTTGCAGACACACTGATCTGTTCAGGTCCATTCAACTGCCTGGGCAGGAAATGTGCTGCCAAGGGTGCACAGGCAGTGGCTGGCCAGAGAAGGGGTTAACTGGAAATGGTGGATGTAGCACATTATGGCATCAAGCAAACTTCCCCATCTCCTTGCAGTCAAAGATCTGTCTTTCATTTTCTTTTCGAAAATGTATCAAACAATTTGGCATTAAAAGTACAACTTTTGTCATATTGAGAATAACAACGTGTTATAAGACAAAGGAACAAAGACTGGAAGTTGAGGGAAATTTGAAAAAGGGAAGAAACAAAGAAAAAAATGAAGATGTGAAACAGTTGTGTTTAGTTTGGAAAAAAACCCTTCATCTTTCCCCTCCCTCCTTGTCTTTTTTTTTTTTTTAATATACTTGAAAATGCAACATTGGGAAAAATCTACATGTGTCTAAATTTAGGCTCTATGTTACTTTACTCTGCATTTCTTTATCACACTTTAGTCATCCATATATCATTTTGTAGAAAGCGTATGTGGCAGGCTGATGCATGTCTTATTTTATAAATATTTATTACCCACTGGTGTGTTCCTATCTTTGCAGTTACATCCACTTCTCCTTCTCAGTCTGTGTTCTCTCTTTTTCCCTGTTAAAAAAAACCTTCTTGTCAAACAATTTTGTTTATGTGGAAATAGTATGAAGACTAGTTTAATTTTGGTTTTAGCCTCATCTTTGTTTTAGCTTGCCTTGCTTCCCCTCTCCCCACCACTCTTCCTTTTTCTTTTTAGATAGTGTAGGCCAGGAATAATAATGTAAACAGCATAATCTCTGTTGCATGAATGCAGCGAGGCAAACCTGGCCATTTGTAAGGGAATTTGTCCATCGGTCTGTCTCCCTAAGGGTGCGTATGGCTTGTGCAATTGAAACAGCTAGGAGGACTTGAACTTGAGCTTGAAGGAAATAGTGACTGGCCTTTGAAGAAAGCCCTGAGATAATCATCACAGGCTGTAGCTGCTCAACAATGAGGGTAGTACAGTTTTGTGATTTAATAGGAAGGCATCCTAAAAACATGTATTTATAAAAAACCAAAATCCACAACTGGCTGCATCAGAAGGATAACCAAGCCGTCTGGTTTGCTGCAGTATAACTGTAGTTTTGTCTTGCAGTGCTGAGCGAATTCTCTCTGCATACACAGCACCAATGTTGGCTCATAACCTGATCCTCCGTGTTGTTCTACCTGAGAGGGCCGGGTGTTACGCTGAGGTAAAAGTGACATAACTAATGGAGAATCAGTAGTTTGCTTTCCCAATCAGAAACATGATGACCTAAACATTATGTCTTATTTTTTTTCTCTCCACCTGTCCCTCTAAGGAAATTGTATGAGGAGAGTTTGAGTGAGCTGGACTTTCTCAGCCTGGAGAAGAGAAAGCAAAAGGGGGGACTAATTGCTGTCTTCAGCTACCTAATGAGAGTTTCTGTTTTACCCCAAAGTCTGCCATTCTCTTTCGATACCCCAAAACACGTCTGCATTTTCCAGCTATAGCAACTGGTCTAATCTAATAAGTAACAAAACTTGTCTTGCCTGATAATCCTTAACGTTTAACTTGCTTTTCTTACTGATGATGAGCATTTAGCTGGCACTGGTTGTTATGATGCTCAAGTCCCTTTCCCGAGGGGTAGCTCACTTCTATGCATGCGAACTCAGGACTGTTTTCTCCTACTTGTGTCCTGTGTTACCGCTGTTACTTTACAGTTATCAACACTGATTTTCAGCTGCTCTTTCATTGTTTTGTGAAGTTCTTCTGCAATTCCATGCCACCAGCCATTGCCTTTGCTATTTTGATTAACTTAGTATTGTCAGAAGACTGTTATCTGACTTTTCATCCACTTTTCAGATTTTTATTCTCGTAGCACAGACCCTAACGCAGAGCCAGACACTAATAACATGTCTCCATTTCTTTCATCTCTTTTAATTAAAACTATTTGTTATCTATGTGCTGCCTTCTTTATCCCATGATGGGTTGGTTTCTATAAGAAGTGTTAGTGAGGGTCTTTATAAATTCCTCCTGGAAAATCCAAGCTGGTTATATCAACAACTTTTCCTTTCCATGAACTTGTTGATTCCTTAAAAAAAACAAAACAGGTTTTCCACCTACAAACCACACATTGACTCCTGTTGCGTTTATCTCGCTTGACCTTTTAACTCATTCATAGATACTATGGATTTTGCAGGGTACTCAGATTCTTTTCTAACCTTCTGTGATATGTTTTTAGAATTAACTTGCTGACATTTCTTGTTCATTTCTATTTTTCTCACTTACACATGACCTTTTCCTGCTGACCCATCTTACTGGGTTCTGAGATCTTCTTCAGTATTGTGCCTCTAATACAGGATTCTTAAATAGTCTGCAAGCTGCTTTGAAATATTTTACCCTTTCAGCTGTCCCTTTTAGTGTCTTGAAGTTTTCATAGGTTTTTGTGGTTTCTATTTCTGAAAATGCACTCTGCTGTAGCAGAATTAGGTAGATAGAAAGACGGACAAGAGTGACTAACCTTCTTGCTGTAACAAACCTAAGTGTGGTATAGTTGCTGTTTAGAACAGCGTTTTGATAACAGATTCTTGAGCCAGGCTCTGCACAGCAGTTTGCTGCTTCTCTAGTGGATACCCTGCCTAGCTGCTCCCTGAAGAGGTTATTCATGACAGTAAAAAATTTAATCTCTGGATCATGACCTGATGTGACAGTTGCTACATGGGAGTAATTGAAACCAGTTCTCAGTTGTTGCATTTCCCCTCCCTGCAGTCCCTCTGCTCTTCCCCAGGTGCTGCAGACACTTGGTACCTGGGCTGGGTCACTGGCAGGGCAGGTCAATACTGGGCTTCACCTGTTTGGACCTGAGGTTTCTATTCATAGAGAATGTCTCTTATTTGTTGACATAATTAACTTATTTATCTGATCATTCTCCTTTCTGCCCAGACATGTGGAGGTGGCATAAAGCTACTGTGCCTGAGAGAATTTTCTTAGGCTATGGAAATAGGAAGGGAGAAGCGAAGCCTGAAGCCTGAACCTACAGCCAATTTCACCACCACAGCTGTGTACAAATGACCAGGCTGTCCACTGAAAGCGTGGGAAAGGAGTAGGATTTGCACGAAAGGAATGCATTTGAAAGCAGGATACATTTAAACCTGATTCATACTAAGGTAACTTGCCAGTCCTGAGACAGGCCTGAATTGCTTCTGAGGGTTGTGTCATATGCTAGAAAGTTCAAATATTGAAATTGTGTGATTTGTCACTTGTTAACTAATCTGTCTGGCCAGTCTTTACATTTGTGGCCTCTGTGCACTCTCAGGGTGGCAAAAGTGGTGTGTGGCTGATGCCTGAAAGTGGTGCTGCATCTTCTTCCTGCATTGCACCATTTCTGAGGCTGGCATGACCCTGGGAAGAGAAGCAGAAGATGCACAGCTTGGCTGAGAGATAAGAGTTAGACTTTTGAATGGGCTTGTTATGTAGAATGACTCTGGGAAACTGTATTCTGTAACTGGAGATTTTTTACCTAAACCCTGGTTTAGGTTATCTTCACATTTTTCTAAGGCAGTCAACTCTGGTCACCCTTACATGTGGGCTTAAAGTGCCCACATCATCTACCATCTTACTCTGCTCTTTTATACTCGGTGATCTTTCTCGAAAAATAGGACTTGATTTTACTTTCAGTTAAGCCATCCAGGCTTGTAATACCCTACTGACTTCATTAAGATCAAGCCCAGGCCTACAAACTAGATCCTCATGCAGCCATAAGAGGCATTCTTGTGTGTGCATGAGTTGTGGAGGAGCAGTCTTCTCAGGAGCCCCTCTAGGGACCTTTGCTAGTATCTCTTGCCAACTCTCCTCTGAATGTTTTTCTTGTTTGAATAAAGCTGATATGTTGTTTTTGTCTGCTGTTATAAGAAATTCTGGAGGCCATAACTGCTGATATACATTTCTACCTTCTCAGAAACAGAGTAATTTTCTCATGCAATAGAGACTAGATGAGTCAGAAATATTAAATAATTGTTATGCTGCTTCCTGATGTGGTGTTGTAACGTGTGCACTGAACATGCCACTGTGTCTGTGAGCTGCAGTGTCACTGTTCAAAAACAAAATAAACCCATTCCCGCTCACAGTTCTTTCTCTGAACTCCTCCACTTTGGGTGGGGAGAGTTGCTGGCTGTAGGAGGGCAAAGGGGAATCTCACCATTTATGTAACTCTGTCCCTCAGAGAAGATTTGGGATTCTCTAGGAGCTGATCATCTTCTGCACTATTTTTCCTGACAATGCAATTCTAGCAAAGCTGATGAGAAGCAATAGCAGACAGGAGAGATGTGATCAAATGGTGACAATGTATGATATAGGTCTTTTGAAACCATGAAATGCCCAGAGGTCACAGACACTGGGCAGCTGGTATTTGCAACCCATGGACTTGATCACTGTGACATATTTCTATCAGCAGCATAAGGGAGGACAGTCACTCTGAGCCTCAGGGTCTACTTGAAATCAGCCTGTGCTTGTATTTCAGGGAGACAGACAAACTTAAGTAAGAAAGGGATCACTGAGTGCAGCCACTGAGACTACAAAAACATAGATTCTGTTAGCCCTGGGACAAGCATGGAAAGAATCATGATATACACTGAAACTAGCCCAGTGACTGAAGAGCCCAAGCAACAGTGTGAAGATGTTCCTTTAAGGTAGGAAATCCACACTGGATAGATACTGTCTCTGTCTCTGTTTTGCAAAATCATTTGGTGTTATCTGCCTTTGTCTGTATATTATTAGCTTGTTCTAATTTGTTTAGGACAGAATTTTTCAGTTATAGCAGATTTTTCTGCCCGTGCAAAAGGCAGCTCTTAGTTCTCCACTGTTCTTTTCAGATGGGACATTTCAGCAAGCCTGTACAATAGCAACAGTTCTCAAAAGCATTCTTAAAATAAAAAGAAAATCAAAAGGCTGGAGAAAATGGAAAAAATCTGGATTACACCATCCAGTACTGTAATGCACTTTCTGTCATGCCAGAGAAAGGATAACTCCCCACTCTATATCTGAAGTGTAAGCTTCATTTATACCAGGTTAACACAATAGCAGTTGGAATCAGATAGCCCTTGTGCTTTTATTCTCTTAGAGCAACTTCCAAATCCTGTTGGGTTTGTCCTTGCTGGCAGTAATAATAGTACTAATAACAACACAGGAAAGAAAGCAAATACTCAATCATGTCTTAATTATACCCAAAACAAAGGCTTTCTCTAGCTCTGATTGCATTGATTTGTCAAAAGTTTACGCTCAGTAAGAGGGGAGCAATTCACTTCTCCAGCCTTTGTAGAAAGGCTTTCAGTGCCTGATCATTAAAAGGCCTGCTTATAGCTGCGGCGGCCTACACTCGAGCACTGTCCAAATAATCCATTTAAAGATCAACCTCAAAATTCTTGTTCCTTGAGTCTCACCCCACTGGAATGTAGCAGGAGTCCATTTATCACCATAAGAGTGCAATGACCGGTGAAAACTCTGCATAAGTTCACTTTACTTTCAAATATGAGGGTATTCAGATAATTTCTCACTCAGGCTGGGGATTGCCTGTGATTAGGCCTCTTTGATCACTTCATCTGACTTCTAATCGATTTATAAACCAGTGCATGTGAACAGACAGCCTTGCAATTTTGTCTTGGTAATAGCAGTTCTACTTTTATCTGTGTAAGCATCTAATTCTGGATTATTCAAGGGAATTGTGGTGATGGTAGATGAAGACCTAAGAGCCTGCAGGCAAAGGGAAGTTGCAGTTGGCTTTAGCTTTTGTACTTGGTGTGTTTCACAAGGAGAAGTGAACAACCTAAAAAGCCGTTACCTGTAGGATGATGAATTTGAATGTCCACTTAGAATAGTCACACCAGAGAGAAAGGCATCACACTGTTCAATCCAAAGAGGTGCCCACGTCTCACCTCTGTGGTTAAATTTCCCAGCTCCCATGAATTTCCCAACCAGGAATGCACATTAAGGGACGATTACACAATGCTTGGTGAAACTCCCTTTATTTATTTCACTTGTGTTGTTGCTGCTGTTGTATAAGAAAGAGCAAAATAACAAAAAGATCAAAGTAAAATAAAATAGTAGCTGACCCAAACATTTTTAACACGTTGAAATTCCCTTCCAAATGCAAAGACTCTTTCTTTTTTTCTTTCTTTCTTTCTTTCTGCATTTTCTTTGCATTGATTTGCACAAGCATTTTCTCTGTGAGCCAAATACATCTCTGGTATAACTTCACTGAAGTCACTGGACTTACACCAGAGGTGGTTTTGGTCCTCTGTCCTGGGTAAATACAGTAGGAATAAATTGGTCACGCAGGCAGAGTGTCTGGCAATAAGTGCACTGAGTGGTCCTGGCAAACCAATAGGAAAGATCTAAAATAAAAATCCCAAACAGGTCTTTTATTTAACATAGGGCCTAAAAATCTACCGGGAGCTGCTGAATACTGCCCACTAACTGTACAAAGTATAGGTAGCATGCCTTCCAAATATCAAAATACCAGACGGAATGCCGTGAAAATAAATAACTTCTAATATAAACAAATGAGAACATATCAAACTGTTACCTCTTTAAACATAATGTAAATAAAAAAAATACCAGTCCTTCTACACAATAAATATTAAGAAACCATTGACATAGTTGAAATGTACTCATATAAATTAACAACTTTAATTACATTAGCCGAACAGACATTGGTTAAAGCACTGCATGTAGTATGCAAAATAATAATAACAATAATAATAATAATATCAACAACAAAACACAAAATGATAAAAACAAAATAGGCTTCATAATATCTTGGCTTTCATAATTTATATATATGTATATACATATATATAGTTGTGTGTGTATATATATACTGTAGATATATATATAATATGTATATATACATACATATATATATCTTCAACCCATCGTCAATGTATTGTTTTTGAAAGTATTTAAATACAAAAAAACCCATTGAGAATTAACACAGATTCACTATATCTCAAAAAATAAATAGCTATATAACACAGAAGTGTTGTTCATTTCTGCCTATGAAAATGTTGCTTGTAGTTGTTCATGGAAGGTCAAATTATGAATGTATTTACTCGTACTGAAAACTGTTTTTACTCCACATGTAATGCATGAGAGCAGATGAGGAGTAAAGCTTTTTTCAGTGTAAGGAGAGTGATTAGCATCTGATTCTTATAGTGATGCACACTATTGACATGAGGTTCAACTTAAAGAACTTAATCATTTCCATCACATCTCTTCTACCTACACCCCACAGATAGATGTTGCTCACTTTATTGATGCTGACTGGTAACTTTCTAGGAAAGGAGACCCTCTGAAATCAACAGCATTGCTTACAGAGTAAGGCACTATTCCACACAAGTAACTATAGTCGGTAAAAATTTTCGTTTTGCACATAGAGTTTACAGATGCCTGAACTTCTCTACCTCAGAGATATTGCTGCTAGCCTCTACGTGGCCTTGTGGTGTCGCAGTTAAATGAACTTGATGGCTTAAATCTCAACTAAATACAAAAAAAAAGGAGGTATATATATAACGGAGTCCTACTTTGCAATGATTTGGTAAGAGGCTATTTCTGTTGAAGTCAATGACAAAACTCCCATTTTGTTTAGTTCTACAGTTTTCGGCCCTACATCAGTATTCTGCTGTGACATATGAGCGCAGAATAATTATAAGCATCTGTAAGCATTTCCTTTTGCTAAACCCCAAGAATACAACTACATTCAGCCCTCCCAAAGAAACATCTTAGCGTGCACTTCTGCCAGTTTCTTAGACCTTGTATCCAGTGAGCATCTGACATGGAGAGGGGGAAAGTCAACCAAATGTGGTCGACTGTGAAGCCAGAAGATTGTGGAGGTACTACACAAATACATTTCTGTGATGAAATATATACTGAAAATGCATTTTCAATATAAACAGGAAGTAAGTTATATGGAAAGGAATGTGTTAGTAGTTAAAAGCCTTTTTTTTTTTTTTTTTGGTATAGTCATACCTGACAGGAGAAGTAATTTTTGAGACTGCATGCCCTTGAAAAACTGTTTAAATATGGTAACAATTTCTAATGCTATTTTAAGTACATGCAGATTTAATTAAATCAAATTATCAGGGATGGGGTGTTTTGCTGGAATCAGTCAGTCTTGATTAACATCCCAATTTCTTATTTTATCATATAGTTTTTTATTTTCCCCTACTTTAAATAACTCTGACCACAAATGAAAACCTCATGACCGAATCTAGAGAATGGAGGGAGAAACCTTTAAAATTTTTGACTAGTATACACACACTAATGAAAGCTAAAAAGCAGGGCTTAGAAACAGTTACTTCTTGATTCGAAAACCTTCTTCTGTTTTCAGTGTATCTGCCACAAAACATGCTCACCAGACCTAAAATCCTGTCTTCCTTCCTCACTTGGAAGTTGTGTCAGGTTAGTGCCATGATTTCCAGGGCCAGCCCCCATTCATCACATAAAAGCTGGTATCAAATTCAGCATCAGACTCTTTTTAAAGGCTATTTCTGCTTTGGCCAGGAAAACTGAGTTTTAGAGAGACTTACTCTGCTAGCAGCCAATGGGAGTTTTGCCATTGTCATTTAGGGGAAGGTGCTGGGATTTCAGGTCTCCAATGCTTACTAACTAATCACACTTGAGAATAATTTTTACCAGCGTGAGCCATCTCACCTGCTTCCCTTGCCACTGTGTTCAGAGATCAACTGTGATGCAAGCAGCCTGGTTTAAACAATTTCATTGAACAATGTTGGATATGGTGCCATTCATTCAAAATCCTTTCTCTCCTTTCTCGCTGCCCACAGCAGAAGGAACCTGTGATTCACCCTGGCTTACCTTTAGTCATGTAAGTAGTTTTACTACTCTTATAAGGAGAGTGGTAGGTGTCAAACAGCCTGCTGACATGAAAAAAGGGTTCTGGGACAATGTGCATCCAATTTTGAGGCCAGGTCCAAAGCCCAGTGAAATAAAAGGTACTTTCCTCCACAGCTGTCACAGACTATGTCCCTGCTTCTGCTGTTCCAGAGCCTGGCTCTACTTCTAGCGAAATCAACAGTAATTCCACTACTTACTTCGAATGAAGCAGGATGAGGAACTTGGCTTAAGTTATAAAGATGAATTAGTTGTGCATCTTTTTTCTTTTTTTTAAATTTTCCTACTAGCTTTTGGTATCCCTCCCTTTCCCCAGGAAGAAAAAACAAAAAACCGCAACAAACTTCTACAAATAATTTAAATCAGAAAGCCTTGATATTTTATGGAATACTTTAGTGACAACTTTAGGGTTTGCCCAATTGTTATATTTTTTTTTTTTAATTTTTTTTTTTTTTTGCAAATTGCAAACAAGTCTGTAAAAAAATGCATTGTATAAAAAGTACATAAATGTATAGCCCATTAGCTGTACTATGCAATCTAAATACTGTGGAATAAATTAGATAGAAAACTTAGCTATAAGCATGTATGTTGATATCTATTCAACGGAGGAAAGGGCATTTTTTTTTTCTTTTCTTTCCTTTTTTCCTTTTTTTCTTTTTTTTTTTTAATCTCTATTGATATGTACGAACAGAGACATGCGCCCATGCGCACATACATATGCACACACAGAGAACACCCACACACACATGCACACACAGACAGTTTTGGCTGACAAAATAATGAAGGCCCTGATTACACTGTTTAAACATGGTTCTCGCCATGAAGGTGCTAACACGCTATCCCTAGCCAATGTGACCGGGTTAAATTGTGCTATCTTTTTTTCTTTCTTTTTTTTTTTTTGGTCAGCCACTTGTGAATCAAAATATTTAGGAAAATCAT